>OU015746.1:74242623-74256743 GCA_907169655.1 Acomys percivali | reverse complement strand
CAAGGCAAGGTTTTCCTGGAAACTGGTCTTTCTTGTGTATTCCAAAACATATACACAAATAACTATTTCTTTTATCAGGAGTAAGACTGGCTGTTGTAGGATAGAAACTTTACTTTTCTGTTATTTTCATATGGCTCCAATAGTGAATTTAGCTTTCTTTCTTTTGGGGTGGTGAGGGTGGTGAGTTCAAGACAGGTTTTTTCTGTATAGCCCTAGCTGTCCTGAAACTCACATTGTAGACCAGGCTGGCCTCAAACTCAAGAGACCTGCGTGCCTCTGCCTCTCGAGTGCTGGAATTAAAAGTATGTGTCACCACCACCCAGCTCAAACTTAGCCTTCAATGAGGGTTTGTTTGTTTGTTTGTTTGTTTGTTTGTTTTTTAACTTGGATTTCTGCAGTTGTACAAGTATGCACATACATATAGAGGTCAGAGGGCATCCTTGGCTACTGTTCCTTATGTACATCCTCCTTGTTTTTATGAGACAGGATCTCTCACAGCCTGGAACTCAGCAAGTAGGCTCTGCTGGCTGGCCACTGAGCCCAAGGGATTCACCAGTCCCTCCCTCCCCAGAGATGAAATGCCAAGCACATGCCGCCACACGTGGCCTTTTAAATGTGGGCTCTGGGGCTTGAACTCAGGTCCTTACGCTTGTGTGGCAAGCACTTCACCAGCCAGGCTATTTCTCCAGCCCCTTTACTAAAACTTAGATAGTGCCTTCTCTATTCTGTGTCAGGGGCAGGTGGTAGAGCTCATGCCTAGAATATGCAAGGTCATGGATTGGATCCCCCAGCACAACACATCTTTGCCTATTCTAATGTAGTGGCTAGGTAGAAGTGCTTCATGCTGTCGCTCGTGCCTCAGCGATGGGAAATTCCCAGCACAGCTTATGAAAATGACTCTGTCGCTCCGAGCCAGCCTCCTCTGTTCTGGTAACAAATACACCTTCTAACTGAGAACAGGTCTACTCATCGCTTACTTTCAAAGTGGCCTCAAAAATGGATTTTTCTAACACACACACACACAGAGAGAGAGAGAGAGAGAGAGAGAGAGAGAGAGAGAGAGAGAGAGAGAGAGAGAGAGAGAGGGGGGGGGGGGGGGGGAGAGAGAGGAGAGAGCACTCTGTATATACCTTTCCTCTCTAGAGTGCGAGAATTGGATTTTTACTCAGCCTCATGATGGAAAACCTAAAGGGCTTTCCACCTCAGGGCAGTGGCATTGTGGTTGGGGAAAACAGGTGCAAACTAAAAAAGCTGCTGGTCTCGGGAGAAGGAGTGAGGCGAGCCCAGGAGCTGAGGTGTTTGTCTGCGTGCTAATGCAACTGCACACAGCCCTGCCAAGCTCAGATGTGTTTAGACTTGAGCTCAGGGGAAAGCTACACAAAGGCAGGTCCCGGGGATCTGTTCTGCAGTCTGAGTGGGCTGGGTTGCTCTCACCGAGCTATTTCTGTATGCAAAGCTGTCTGGAACCATCTGAGAAAGCTACCAACCACTGCGGTTGACGGCAACGTGCCTTCTATTCACTTGTTCCTCCGTTGCATCATTTCCCCTCCATTTTGTGCCTGAGAGAGTCAGGGCATGTGGACATGTATATGTCTGTCCGTGTGTGTTCCAGAGCTATGTTGCCATGGAGAGTGATTTGGAAAAAGGCATTTTATGAACCTCTCGAGCGGAACATATAAAAATGCCGTTCAAAACTCAAAGCCTCTCTTCTCTGCATAGACAGGGAACAAACAGCCAAGGAAGGGACTCGTGACAGTGGCCTCTGGGGAAGAAGACTGGGGGAGGGGCCGGTGAAGTAAGAGAGACCAGCTCCTTATGCGATTAACTTTGATTGCTTTCAAACACAGCCTGCACTACTTAAAAATATATAAACTATATAAAGTGAAGTTTAAATGTCTTGGCTTCTTCAGGGAAATACTTGACTCCCTCCTGACTCCCACCCTCAGCTTCCTAGGAAGAAAAGTAGCCTGGACTATCATGGGCTGAAAAAAAAGAGTGAATCCACCTGGCTTCTTGGAAGCAAGGACACATCTTCAGTCCGCTCCATTAGGCCGGACAGAGAATGTCAAGAGGAAAACCGTGCCTGTCAGACTCACTTGGTTCTGTTCAAGCCACGTTGTGGATTAAAGAGCAATCAGCAACGACCCTAGACACACTCTTTCTGGCCACACTGCAGGAAAAGATGCAGCTGGTTGGGAGTATAGCAGGGGCGGGGTTGCATGGAACTGAGGGCAGGCATCACATGCTCCACCGAGGTCGCCTGCCAAACCAACATGAGACAGCTCACCGGGGTTGGCCAAGGAAGCTTCCTGCCCAGTCATGTAGAATACTAAGTACACTTTCACAATGTGTCTACACATGGTTTTGCTTCTCCAGAAGTTACTGTGACCTTATTCTGTGATGTTGCGTTCATGTCGCTGAGCTGATGACCCACTTCCAAACCAAGTTACAAAAGAGCGTTCCCCCCCAAGTGGCGGTTCCTTCCCCCAGACTTACTATGCTGGGAATCCATCAAAATCGAGTATCAACTTGTTATCTCCCAGTGATACAAGTATCCACTGTGTGATACCGGTACTACTCTGGATAGGGTTCTATTCGTTGGAAATCATTAGCCTATTTGAGAGGCAGGAAAATGAAATGAAAAAAGAAAAACATTGCCCGTCACAAAAATAACTTGAGAATTGTGCAATCTGCCCACGTTGGTTATTTGTGTTGAATTTGCTTTCAGCACTCGATTAAATATACCACACCCTACCTCTGTGGCAATGACTCCCTTCCTTTTGAATAGCAAAGCGGTGGGAACTAGAGAAACTCTGTGAATTTGGCAAGATGTTGTAAGCTGTTTCCATCAGATCTGGCAAAAGTGAGGTTGCAAAGAAAAGTCCACCTATCCACTAGAGTTTCTGTTGGCTGTTCAGGAAACGCTACCCTTTGGGGTTACGGTTACTGCTCAGTAGGAGATGAGTGCGGCCCTGAATTCCATCCTGAATACTGAAAAGATAAAATAAGGATATCCTTTGGAGGTGAAGTCATGTTTTCGTGTATATGAGAGAATTCCTGGGCCTATCACTCTTGGCTGACAATGCGATTCTCCTACACAACGTGTATCTGGAATAATCGTGGAACTCCACGTTGTACTGAGTGCCCACAGCGAAGGCTTTCATTTGAGCCTGGAGCTGCCTGGTCTCGCTCGGAGCACACCACTGAGGATGTTATGTTTCCCCGGTTTACACCATGGGGCAGCTGTTCCAGAGGAGGTCAGGACAGTAAGGGACATCCCTGACAGCTGTGTGCTGGGCACTTTCATATGTCTTGACACCTTGTTGCACAGTGGCTCTTCGACACTGGCATCATCAACTCGGCTTCACCAGGGAGGAGGCTGTGACATGGGAAGGGAGTGACCTACCAAGGCCACCTTGCTAGTAGGCAACAGAGTCACATCCCAGGCTATCCTGGCCACTGTGTGAATCCTCTCCCCTGTGTCAGTGCCATCTGAGATGCAGTGTGGCTCCTAGTTTGTTTGTTTTTAAAGATTTTATTTATTATTATGTATGCAATTCTCTATCTGCATGCACCCTGCATGCCAGAAGAGGGCATCAGATCACATCAGAGATGGTTGTGAGCCACCACGTAGTTGCTGGGAGTTGAACTCAGGACCTCTGGAAGAGCAGGTGGCGCTCTTATCCATTGAGCCATCTCTCCAGCCCGCGGCTCCTAGTTTGAATGTGGTTTTCAGGAAGGCTGGCCAGACCCTGTGTGGGTAGGACACTGAGGCAGGCAGGGTCTTCGACCGAGGTATGTTTTAACAATGGACAATACAAGGGCCTCCAGATTCCTTGTAGGCTAATAGAAGGTGTGTGGATACTGGGGCCTGGGTACCCGATTAAAACCTCTAGAAAGCCTCAGGCGCCCTCAAAGCAGATCCTTAATCTTGGAGGATCTGATGGAACAGGGGCTGGAGGTGCCGCTCAGTGTAGCAGCATGTGCCCATCCCTCTGGGATCAATGGCAACATCCAGAATCAATGCAATGACAGGGATCAAGACAGAAAGCAGCTGAGGTGGTTCCCTTTCATTGTAAACTTGACCACATTAAGAATCTCTCTGTGGATTAATGAAGCAGTGGTTTGGGGACATCTGTGACAGTGTTTCCAGTCCAGAAACAGTTTATATGGTGAGAATGCTGACCTAACGCATGAGTTATTCCCTTCACGGATTCATGATCTAATGGCATCATCGGGAGGTGCTGAAGGAGGTAAGATCTTGTTGAAGGAAGTGGTTCAGTGGGGACCTGTCCCTGGAGTACACATTGCATTAGCTCCTTCTTTTTATTTTCCCTGCCTCGTGGAGCCCTCCCCTATGCTTTTTCTCTGCGCCCCCACTCCACCGGCCCCATGAAAAAGCACCTTTGCCACAGGGTCCTGCCACCATGTTTTTCATCCAAGCACTGGGAGCCAAGCAACTGAACACTCTGAGACCATGAGCCCAAACCAAGTCTTTCCACCACCACTCCCCCCCTTAGGCTCCTGTCAGATACTGTGACAATGACAAGAAAAGAAAGTAGCTGCCCTCAGGATGGAATCGTTTCCCAGAGGGATAAAGCAGGTGACCAAGTGACAAGAATCAAGTCAGAGCAAAGCCAGCTAGCACAGTCCTGACTTGATACCAAACAGGCTCCGTTCTAGCTGTTCCATAAATAGCAGGAAACAAAATAGCCAAGTCTCTGCCCTTGGGAAGCTGGAATACAAGGAGAAAAAAAAAAAACAAGGAAATGTGGATCTGCTGAGGATAAATACTACAGGAAACTTGAGATGCCTAAGGGAGCCGGTGTAGCACGAGTGTTGATGGTGGCAGTTGCCGATCTATGTAAGGTCGTCAAAGAGTGCCATGGATATTTGAGCAGAGAGTTGAAGGGGCAAAGGGATCAAGCTTGCAAATACACAGGGTTCCACAAGCCAAGGAGGAGTCAATTGCTAGAGCTCTGAAGCAAAAGGGGTGCTTGGAGAGTTGAGGAACAGCAGAGAGGTCAGTGCACACAATCTAGGTCTCCAGGAAGAAGTGTGTGAGGTGGCACCCAGAACACTCGATGTTTGTCAGGAAGTTCTCATGGAGCACAGCTACAGAAAGCAAGGGCGGGGGGGGGGGGGGGGGGGGAGAGTAAGCAGGACAGAAGATGAGTCACATGGTAAAGTGGCTGCTTCAAAAATCTGCACGGGGGGGCAGGGTTGAGGACCCAGTGAGCACTGAGAAGTGTTTCCAGCTGGGAAGAGCCAGGCCCTTGTATTCCCTGTCATTTAGTTTGGGTGCTGCAGCTATGAGAAGGATACTGGATGGGATGCTGCAGGAAGCCCTTCTCTTCAGTCAAGAGAACCGAGCTCCAAAATATTCCAGTGGGTAGAGATTGGGAGAGAAGGAGAGAACAACAGAGTGGCCAGATGCAAGATGGCAAGTAAAGAGAGAGTTCTGCCAGCATGGTGGCGCACGCCTTTAATCCCAGAACTCAGGAGGCAGAGGCAGGCGGATCTCTGAGTTTGAGGCCAGCCTGGTCTACAGAGTGAGTTCTAGGACAGCCAGGGCTATTACACAGAGAAACCCTGTGGAAGAAGAAAAAGGAGGAGGAGGAGGAGGAGGAAGGAGAAGAAGAAGAAGAAGAAGAAGAAGAAGAAGAAGAAGAAGAAGAAGAAGAAGAAGAAGAAGAAGAAGAAGAAAAGATTTCAGAGAGTAATGGACCACCGTGAGAACAATTCAGCAGAGGACTGAGCTGTGCTCACTGGATTGGGTTGGTGTCTTTGACAAAAGCATCTTAAGAGATGGTAACCTGCTCTAAATGGAGTCAAGATATAAAAGAGAGAGGCGTGGGGAGTCACCAGCAGGACAGGGAGGGAGAAACATGTGGCAGGACTAAGAGGCCGTATGGTGGCATATAAGCCAGGCCAGTGTTGTCAGGTCAGAAAAGCTGAGAATCTGCCCAGCTCTAGTACCTCAGCTTATAATAAATATAAGTATCTGTGTCATTTAAAAAAAGATACAAAGATGAGAAAATGAGTCAGCTAGGGGATTTGTGGGAAACAGAAACAAAGAGAGGAGGGAGTGGTTGGAGTAGGTTTGGGACCAAGAGTAAGCCAGCAAGCAAGAGTTCCTGGTTCTGGCTCCAGAGTCTTGACCGAGCCAAGTCTGTGGGTGGTACTACAGTTTGGAAAATCCAGGTGTTAAGGGCTTGGCTCCCTGCACAGGACACTTTTGGAAAGTGGAAGAACCTTAAGAAGTGGAGCCTCACTCTCCACTCAACTGTGAAGAATGTCCTGTCCATTGGCTAGATCTGGGTAGGGGTTTGAAGTTTACAGCCTGTATTGTCCTTGGCTGGAGCCATAGTTTGAGCAGGACCCCTGGGCCCCTGGTGCCTCATATTTGACCACGTCCCCTGGATGGGGAGACCTGGTGGCACTCAGAGGAAGGGTAGCAGGCTACCAAGAAGAGACTTGATACCCTATGAGCATATAAAGGGGGAGGAAGTCCCCCTCAGTCACAGTGGGGAGGGGAGTAAGGGGAAAATGGGAGAGAGGGAGGAATGGGAGGGTACAAGGGATGCGATAACCACTGAGATGTAATAAGAATAAAAAAATATAATTTTTTTTTTTTTTAAAAAGTGGAGCCTAAGCAGAGGGACGGGGCGCACGCCTGCCATCTCAGAACTTGGGAAGGCAGAGACAGGTGGATCACTTTGAGTTCAAGGCCAGCCTGATCTAGAAGGTGAGTCAAGGACAGCCAGGGTGACAAAGAGAAGCCCTGTCCTGAAAAAAAGAAAAGAAAAGAAAAGAAAAAAGAAGTGGAGCCTAGTGAAAGGACTTATGATCATTATGGGTGTGCCCTTTAAGGGGATATTGGCACACCAGTCTTTTCCTCTTCTCTTTCCTGTTTTGGTCCTGAGATGAACATTGTACTACACGATGCTCACACACTGCACTGCCAGTGCAGGATGATCTGACCCTCCAAAACTAGGGGCTGGGGGCATGGATGTGGCTCAGGTATAAAGGGCCATGAAAGCATAAGACTTGAGCTCAGGTCTCCAGCACACACATCATGGCAGTACACACCTGTAACCCCAGCAACAGAGGGGCCAGGGACATGCAGACCCCTGTGGCTCGCAAAGCCTGCCAGCCTAGTGAAATCCATTAGCTCTGGGTTCGATGAACGATCCTGTCTTAAAAAATAAGGTGGAGAAACTACTGGGGAAGACGTCCAAAGGCAGCTTCAGGCCTGCACACACAAGCATATATGAGCATGTGCACACACACACACACACACACACACACACACAAGCCCGCACATGAGAACATATGTACACATGCATGCATACCACACACACATCAAATATATCCTACAGAGAAGAGGGGGAAAAAATGAGCCTCCCAAACCGGGAGCCAAGTAAAGTTTTTCTTTTTGTAAGCGGATTTATTCGCTTGAGTGTTTGATACAGCAGAGGAAAGATGACCGATGCCCGTAGGCACAAAGGGCACAAAAGGCTAAGTAGAGTTTAGTGAGATGGTGGAGGGGACCAGCATGCCGGTACAGAAATGCACACATGTATCTCTTCATCTAATAAGTAAATTCCTACAGACGTTGACAAATTGGATAGGGACTCAGTTGTGTGAAAAAACTGTGCTTATTTTAACTACACTGGAGAAATTATTTAAAGGAAAACACTGGAGACTTTTAACATGAAAGATCTCCAAATAGAGACAGACTATAAAAATTTTCCATACATCCATTTTTCCAAACCAAGGTACATCTATAATCATATTTCTGCTTCTCTATCTACCTACCACAGAGCTAAAAGCCCTCATGTAAAATGTTCTTCAAATTGTCACAGAGGTTTGTTTAAAAATAATAGTTTAAAAAAAAAAAACTCTTGAAGTCATCACAATATAGCTGTGACATGAAAAAATGGTATGCACTTTCAAAAACTAAAACACAGTACTAGAGAGTTATTTTTCCAGATGCTGCTGAATAGATGCCCAACCAAGCTTGGCAGTGAAGCAGGGACTAAGAATTTCAGGGCACAAAAATTTAAAAACTAAATTAAAATTTAAATTACAGGAAAAAAAAAAGAGTTCAGGGCACAAAGCCAGTCAGGACCTAAAGAAGACATGTATCAGGAGCCATGGGAGTGCTGTCCAGGTTTAGGGGAAGGCTTTAAGAAATTAAAAGACCAGGAGGCTGGGGAGATGGCTCTCGTGGTAAGGACCTGCCATGGAGCCACGAGGACCTGAGTTTACATCCCCTAAACCTGTCACAGCTGGGGGCAGCAGCATGCGCCCATGATCCTGGTGCTAGTGGGAAGAGATGGGCAGATCCCTGCAGCTCCTTGGCCAGCCAGCCAAATCTATGAGCTCCAGGTCAGAAAGAGACTTTGCTTCAGAAAATGAAGTCTTGGAGGGCCAGTGAGACGGCTCAGCCCGGTGGATCTCAAGTCAGGCAACTCCCTTCACACAGGTCGCCTAAGACCATCTACATATCAGATATTTACATTACAGTTCACAGCAATAGCAAAATTAGAGTTATGTGTAGCAATGAAAGCATTTTTTTGTGGCTGAGGGGGTCACCACAACATAAGGAAGTGCATGAAGGATCACAGCATCTGGAAGGTTGAGAACCGCTTACTCAGCGGGTATAAAAAGCCCCTGCTGTGTAAACTTGACAACCTGAGTTCAATCCTGAGAGAACCAAACTCCGGAGAGCTGTCTTCTGATCTCCGTGTGCGTGCTATGATGGCACACGCATGCCTGCCTCTGCACATGTGCACACACACACACACACACACACACACACATAACAACAACAACAACAATAAATAATAATAATAATTTTAAAATACAGTGGTAAGAAATTGTTTAAGACACTTGATGCAAATCTTCTTCGGTCTTCACATACTCCCATACATACGTACCTGCATCCACATGTATACAGATACATACAACATTTGAAGATCAGCATGCAATAAAACCTTTATCAGTATGTGGAGCATACCAGATCACAACATGCAACTGAGTACAAAGGACATGTGCACTCCTCAAGGCCACACAGAGTATAGGAGGACAGTTTTGATTTGCACTAAGAATCCAGTGCTTAGAAATTCAAGGCTGGCGGGGCTTGGTGGCTCACGCCTTTAATCCCAGCACTCAGGAAGCAGAGGCAGGAGGATTGCTGTGAGTTTGAGGCCAGCCTGGTGTACAAAATGAGTCCAGGACAACCAAGCCTACACAGAGAAATCCTGTCTCGAAAAACAAAACAAAAATAAACAAATTCAAGGCTGGACATGTCACCTTGAGAGTGGCATCCTCAAGAAGAGCAAGCTATCTCAGCCCTTCCCTCTGGCCTAGGCCAACTTTATAATCCCTAAAGTTTCTCCTGGAATACCACTTGGCCAGAAAAGTTTTGTCCATCCCACAGGGCAGCCCTATTCGGTCTGAATCCAGTTGTGGAGTGAGTGAATTGACCAAGGTACAAGTATTTCTAACAAATACTTGTTATATGTATTAGAAAGATGTAAGCATCATATTTAATAAGATACTGTGGAGGCCATATGCAGATATTTCACGAGCTATGCCAATGGTGTAGATTCAAAAGACTAAACTAATAGAAAGTTCTGTGCCTCCCAGCGTCACTGTGACTTAAAGTCTGTAATTAGTTTGCCTATGGAGTGGACAGGGCCTCTGCAGATAAAGCCTCCTTTTTCCACTTCCTGCTGGACTCTAATAACTGCCTCAAGAGATGCCATCTTGAACGTCCTACATAAAATAGCAAATTGTGATGATTTATCATCACTTGATTAAATTTATAATCAAGCAGAAGATACACCATTATGTGTGTCTGAGGGCATTTCTGGAGATTTAACTGATCAGAGAAGACCCACCCTGAGTGTGAGTGGCACCATTCCATAAGCTGGAGGCCTGGACTGAATTTTTTTTTTAAAAAGTCAGAAAAGGCCAGCATTTGTCTCTTTGCTTCTGGTTCCTCCCAAATGAGAGCAGCCACACAGTCTTTCCGCCAGGATGTCCCTGCCATGATGGGTGGTCCCTTCATGAACTGTAGGACAAAATTAACCCTTTCTCCATGAAGCTGGTTTCTGTGCCGAGTTTTTGCAACAGCAACAAACAAAGTAACCGCGGTACAAATCAATGCAGGTCTCACAGCCTCTAACCTTTTGCTCTTCCTTCTTCCCCGCCACGGTGTGTTCTGGTGTTTTCACCGGCTCCTTCCCGTTGGCTTCCTGTCTCCTTCCCACTCGAGCCGGAAATCTGTTTCGCTCACTGTTGCATCTCCAGCACCCGGAAGAATGCCTGAAACATAGTAGATGTTGGATAAGTGTTGAATGAATGAATGAGCCCGCCTGTCAGTCAGTGGCAGACTACAAGGAGAGCAGGCTGCTGGGGTACACATTGACCCCTCCCAGCCTGTTAAGGACTCCTGAGCCTCCATAAAATGAAAGGACTCAGCATTTTCTTACCCTCTTTTATTTCTTCCAGTGGCTTCTCCTTTGTTCTTAGTGGATCTGTTTTTCCAGTTCTTATATATTGTCCTGGCTTTGGCTTCCTGGTCCCTCTTAGATTAAAACAACCCCCCAGGCTAGGTGTGGTGGCGCGCACTCAGGAGGTAGAGGTGGGTAGATCTCCTCAAGCTCGAGGCCAGCCTGGTGTACTAAGCAAGTCCAGGATAGCCAGGGCCACACAGAGAAACCCTGTCTCACAAAACAAACAAAAACAACCCCCCTAAGAAACACTGCAGGCTCCAGCTGCTCTCCGTTGGCTCTTGCTGTCCGTTTGAGCATCTATCCTGCTTGTTGAGGTTTGAATATGAACTGTCCATCCCCACCCCCCACAGGATCCTGTGGTTGTTTGAGCCCTTGGTCCCCACTGGTACCACTGTTTTGGGAAGGTTGTAGAATGCTTAGGTGGAGGAGCCTTGTTAGAAGCGGGTCACTCTCGCCAGGTGTTGGAGTTCTGTAAGCTGGCCCGGTTTCCTGCTCAGCTGTGTGTTTCCCGGCAGCAGATGCCAGCTGACCACCCAGCCTCCCGCTCCTGCTGCCATTCCTTTCCACCCGATATGAATGTGTCCCCTCAAACTGCAAGCCAGAAGAAGCCCATCCTCCCTTAGGCTGCATTTTTGTCACAAGCACAAAATGTCACTTATATAATATGGTGCTTTTTATGGCAGAGTACTTCATCCATGTCACTTGAGTTCCTAGAAAGGTGTTCATTTGTTTGTTCATCCTAACCATAGAGGGCCTTGCTGGATATATGTTGAAAGAAGGAGCGAAAAATTCAGAATTACTTTGGCGACAGGAAAGAATTGCAGCTTGCAGCTTGAGTGAGTTCAAGAAAAAGACAGGAAACTCTGAAGACTTCGGGGAGGGGGTCCCCCTATGTAAAATAAAGATGAAGATGGTCCCTCCCTTGAGTCTGCTTTTGGAGTTTAAATGAGAGCCTACAGCAGAGGCTGGCATATGATTTTTAAAACCTTAATTCTTCCACTTTCGCTGTATTTTGTTCACGAGGCTGGAAGTCTCTTGATCACACAGTTGGGATCCAAATAAAAGGAAAGGATCTTATGCCTGGTACACTGTGCTTTGCCGTTGCATAATGACTCATTTTTAGTTCCTGTAGGTATGTGCTTCTTTGATGTAAAATGAGTTTTATCTAATGTGTTTTTGCTTCCTTCTCCCCTCAGGAATATGGAATTTTCTTTTCTTTTTTCTTTTTTCGATCTTTTAGGGTTTTTGTTTTTCTTTTCTTTTTTTAAAATATACTTTATTAATTTATTCATATTACATCTCAATTGTTATCCCATCCTTGTATCCTCCCATTCCTCCCTCCCTCCCATTTTCCCCTTACTCCCCTCCCCTATGACTGTGACTGAGGGGGACCACCTCCCCCTGTATATGCTCATAGGGTATCAAGTCTCTTCTTGGTAGCCTGCTATCCTTCCTCTGAGTGCCACTAGGTCTCCCCATCCAGGGTTTTCAGTGTTGGGAATCAGATATCAGGGCCTTGGACATGCTAGGTAAGGGCTGTATCTAGGAACTATACACCAGCTCTATGGAGAGCTTTCTGGTTAAGTGTTTGCTAGTTCCTTGCTTGTAAACAGTTGCTACTGAGTCAACAAGACTCTGATAAACAAATTCACACCGAGATGTTAGTGACTGATATTTCTCCTTTAAGAAGTTGTGCTGGGGTTTATTTAGAGTGTAGCTGAGTGATGATAAGTGTGTTCTTAGTGTGCACAGGGCCCAGGGTGCGAGTCTTGCCAGAAGTACAAAGAGAAGAAGAAGGAGGAAGAAGTGGGGAGGGAGGCTAGCGTAGGTTGTAAACACCACGGGGTGGGGTGGGGGGTGAGGGGGGATGAAGGAAGAATAGGGGAAGGAGGAAGAGTGATAGAAAGAGGAGGCGGAAGAACAGGAGATAGGAAGAGGAAGGAACAGGAAAAAAGAGAAACAACAGAAAGAAGAGGGCGCGAGGCGTGCTAATGGCTTAATTCAGGTAGACAAGTATACGCTTAGGGTAGATATGTTCTTAGCACTTTATCCCTTAAAATATTTCCATGGACCAGTCACGTTGAGACCTCATGGAAGCTTTCTGGGAATGCAGAGCCTAAAGCGCCGCTCAGACCTAATTAATGATTCGGAATCTGTGCATTAATGAGATGCTCAGGCATTCCATATGCACCAAAGAACCTGAAAAGTCCTGCTTTCTGTAACCAGGAGGTACCAGATCATTCGTCCCATCAGCCTGGAGTCACGCTGTTTAAAAGCAGAGGGCAGATGCTGTGTGATTGAGGGGGTAAGCCTTCTGCAGGTGGAACCCTTCCTGCTTGCTCTTCGTGCCTCTCCTCCAGAGCATCTCTAAGAAGCCATTGCTAAGAGCCAGCTCTGCTCTCGTTCCACCTTCACACTGTCCTTGTCTGATGCTGACATACAGAAACACGCCTGCACACCAGGGGCGAATATCATGAACCTATTTATCTATTTTTACAAGTACGTGGTTCACTTGCAGTAGAGATGATTTAGCATAAATCTGTTGCTGCTTGGCTCCAGTAAAGGAATCAAACTTAGTTGCTTTGGGCTGTGGTTTCAATATAAAAAACGTCCCCCAAAGGCTCTTGTGCCTGAACACCATTTAGCAGGCAG
This sequence comes from Acomys percivali, assembly GCA_907169655.1. Taxonomy (NCBI): domain Eukaryota; kingdom Metazoa; phylum Chordata; class Mammalia; order Rodentia; family Muridae; genus Acomys; species Acomys percivali. The sequence goes on along the minus strand of OU015746.1, from coordinate 74,243,562 downwards.
TGTGGCTTGGGAGGATTATGTACCTTTTAGGAGGTGGAGCATGGAGGAAGCAATCACTGGGGGCGGGCTTTGAGCGTTTTATAGCCTGGCCTCGATTCCTGTTCTCCTTCCCCTCTCCCCTCTCCCTCTCTTCTGCCCCCTGTCCCTTCCCCCATCCCTCCCTCCCTCTCTCCCTCTCTCCCCTCCCTCTCACCTCTCTTCCTCTCTCCTCTCCCTCACTGCCTGTTCTCTTTTGTCTCTCTTCCCCTCTCCCCCTTTCCCCCTTCTTTCCCTGTCTCCCCCACCCCACCCCGACCCCTACCTAGTTCCTGTGTGCAGATGAAATCACTCTGCTTCCTAACTGCCAGGCTGGCTCCATGCTGCAGCATCCTCCTCACCATGATGGACTGTATCTGCTCTGGAACTGTAAACCGTGATAAACCTTTTTATCCTTTAAGTTGCTTTCTGTCGGGGTAGTCCATCACAGTAAGAGAAAAGTCACTACTACGTTCTCGTTCTCTCATAATTCTCATCTCATAACAAGCATCCTCTGCTGACTAGTCTAACTTTGTAGCAGTTGGAAGGTTTTTTCCCTTGTGCTGGGCGTTAAACCCAGGTTTTCCTTCATCGTAGACAGGTACCCTGCTCCTAAACTACTTCCTCAGACCCAAACTGGTCCACGCTATGTGACGATAATGCATCATGATGACTTTATTTCACACACATGTAAAGTGGCACAAATCAGTCCTCCTCACTGTTCTAGGAGACAAACAACAATAAAAATTCAAATGCTATTCTGCAATAATAAAAAAGGGTTTTGTTGTTGTTGTTTTGGTTGTTTAAAGTAAACCTGTGTTTTAAGTTATTCCTAGAAAAGATAAACAGGAATAGTCTGTGAAATGTACATTTTAAATTCAGACCTCAAGAAATTACCAGAACTATATTTCCAAGGAGTTTTGT
>OU015746.1:74214437-74235304 GCA_907169655.1 Acomys percivali | reverse complement strand
TGTGTGTGTGTGTGTGTGTGTGTGTGTGTGTGTGTTATGTGTCTGTGGTGAGTGAGGGGTGGGTGATACGCCTTCATTTCTGGAAATCGGAGGACCACTTAATCGCATCAGTTCTCTCCCTCCACCCTGTGAATTCTGAGGTCTGAACTCAGCTTCTCAGGCTTGGCAGCAAGCACCTCCGGCAGATGTGCCCTCTCACAGGTCTACATGGCCCAGGTTTTAAACAACCCCCCCCCAAATAGCCTTTCCATCTGGGAGCCATGCAATCAACACCCCAGCTAATGGGGAACCCTTGACATCCAAACCATCATCTACCTTTTCTGATTCTCTCTGACTCTCTTCGACAGTTCTTGAGGAACTGTCATGATCTTATCCTTTTGTCTCTACCCAGTTGGATGTGTGTCAGTCCACTCCTTCTATGAAAAAGCATCTGTGTGCAGATCCGACCTAAAGACAATTACCAAGGATGGTAACAATGAGTGTTTAGACAGACCTTAAAGTTGCAATGCAAAGCTACTTAGGAAGCAAAGGAAAATCCAGGATGCACATTTCTATTGTTCCTGGGGGCATTTATGTTACAGCACTGTATAGCAGTGTCATAGTATGAGAAATGCTCCATCCAAGAGACAGGCATGAATACCAATTATTACAAAATGACCAGTTTGACTGGGTTTCCACCTCTCTCGGCCTTTCCTTAAGGCCTTGGCTCAGGGAGACAAGTCTCACAATAGGCAAAGTTAAAGATTTAGAATAAACACTGTGAATTAAGTCCATGGCGGTGATAACCACCGACACCGTGGCGACAGGGTGAGTGTCCTCCAGAAGGAAGCAGGCGCACAGGAAAGGGGAGGGGGAGGGGGAGGGGGAGGTGGCAGTGTGTGGTTTTCTGTGTGATGAAACAATGGTAATAGGATAATGAGGCAGCAGCCAGCCCATGAGCAGAGCCTAACCGGTGTCAGCCGTGAGGGGTGAGCTTTGCGAGCCTTGCCTCCTTCTGCTGTCACCACAGCTGGGTGTTGTCAGCGTCAGCGCCCCATTACACTAAAGAAGCTGCTTTGTAGAGGTGAGCCTTCCCAGCTGGTGATGCCAGAGTAGACCACCTCCCTACCCTGCCTTTCTGGGGAGTCATGTTGCTGTGCCTAACATTAGCCTAGATAACCCCTGTCTTTGCGTTTGTTCCCTTTGCAGCTTTCCAAAAGAAAGGATGGGGTTAAGATTCTTATTTACCAAATCAGTTCCTTCTCATGGGAAAAGGGGCACTTCTACCATGCTCCTCAAATTCATTTCCCTTGTTTGTATGGAGATAGTCTTGCTATGGAGCCCAGGCTGTTCTTGACTTTTCACTCCTCCTGCATTAGCCTTCTACATGCTGGGACTACAGGTATACGCCACCATGCTAGGCTCAAATTCATTTATCTTGTCATTTATTGTAATATTTATGTGAGGGCAGTACTCCCTTGAGTCAAAACCTTATCCATTAAAGTTATTAAACACATCAACAGTGCTTCTTCTGTGCCAGGCATGCGCTTGCCTGACCTGTGTACAGCAACTCATTTAATTAGGACAGAAACTCTCCACGCAGAAAAGGAGCCTATAGGCTCAGTTGGGAATGGTGTCCTCAAGTGCACAGGGTTCTTTTATTTGGATGTGAGTGTGTGAGTGTGTGAGGTATATGTGTGGATGTTGTAGCACGTATGCCACAGTACACAAAGTTTGGAGGTCAGAATTGATCTTTGAGGCTTAGCCAGCCTGCACACTTCCAGGTAGGAGCTCAAAGATTACAGGCGAGGGCACTACTGTGTCCAGATTTCTATTTGGCTTCTGGGAATTCAAACTCAGGACCTCATGCTTACAGAGCGAGAACTTTGCCCACTGAGCCATCTCCCCAGTCCTAGATGTATAAGATTTTCAGCCCTAAGTATTGATCCTGTCTGTACCTGCTTAACATACCCATTATACAGATGGAGGGACTGAGGCATGAAAGGAGTCAGAGAAACTCCCTTAGTTAAGGGTTTAATCAACATTTTAATAACTATAGTAGGAGTCAAAGTTTGACTTTGAAAAATGAAGCCCAATTAATTCAGCTTAGCTGCAAAGGTGGGTGTTTCAAGAGGGGGCTAGAATTTATGCCACTTTTTAAAGTGTATGAATTATAGAATTATTTCTAGAAAACTCATTCTAGCACACTAAAGATCCAATTAGTTAACTGCTTCCAGATAGATTCTGAAGAGGCACTGTCATGTTCTTAATAAATGTTGATGTCTCACTTATAATTGGGAACAATCATGTATTAAAATCCTTAAAATGAAAAAGAGCTGGCTTTGTTTAGCTTGTCAAGTACATTTTTTTGGGGGGGGGGCTTGTCTTAGTGAGGGTTTTTTATGCTGTGAAGAAGCACCATGACCACAGCAGCTCTTATAAAGGAAAGCATTTAATTGAGGCTGGCTTACAGTTCAGAGGTTTAGTCCGTCGTCTTCATGATGGGCAGCATGCAGGCAGACATGGTGCTGGAGAGGGAGCTGAGAGTTCTACATCTGCATCCAAAACACAGCAGGAAGAGAGAGAAAGACACTGGGCCTGGCTTAAGCTCCTGAAACGTCAAAGCCCACCCCAGTGACACACTTTCTCCAACAAGGCCAAACTCATTCTAACAAGGCCACACCCACTCCAACAAGGCCATACCTCCCACCTCCTAATAACGCTCCCTAGGCATACAAATGTATGAAACTGAGGATTTTTTTTTTTTTTTTTTGGTTTTGGTTTTTCGAGACAGGGTTTCTCTGTGTAACCACCCTGGCTGTCCTGGACTCACTTTATAATCCAGACTGGCTCGAACTCACAGAGATCCACCTGCCTCTGCTTCCCAATGCTAGGATTAAAGGCATGCACCACCACGCCCGGCGGGCCTTTTTTAAGAAAAAGATTCATTTTATGTATATAAGTGCTCAGTCTTCATGCACACTTGAAGAGGGATTCAGATTCCATTACAGATGGTTGTTAGGCCCCATGTGGTTGCTGGGAATTGAACTCAGGACCTCCGGAAGAGCAGGCAGCGCTCCCAAATGCTGGGCCATCTCTCCAGCCCCATATAGGGACCATTCCTATTTGAACACCACACAAATCTATGGGCTAGCTTGGCAATTTGCTAAACAGTTTCTTCTTAAATTAATCAAAGATGTCACTACATTCCAAATGAGTGTAAGACAATTTAGAGTTGAATTCAACTCACCAAATTTTTTTGTTTTGCTTTGCTTTTGTTTGTTTTCAAGACAGGATTTCTCTGTAGCCCTGGCTGTCCTGGACTGACTTTGTAGACCAGGCTGGCCTCAAACTCATAGCGATCCACCCAACTCTGTCTCCCTGAGTGCTAGGATTACAGGTATGTCTACCACGCCCAGATAACTTATCAATTTTTTATTGTCCTATAAAAGGCAAAATCAGGAAAGTTTTTGGCAGGAACTGGAAGAAAAAAGCATGGCGAATTTTTGACAGAGTTAAAATTCAGCATAACACAGGGTATACACATAATTTTGGCTTAGCATGCCTGAAGCTCCAGGGTCAGTTCCTAAACATTACAAAAATAAATAAGTAGGTTAATAGACAAATCTGGTGCACAGCTAATTTATTACAGTTTTTTTAGGTCTTATTTCTATAATTAACTGTTGTTTTTTAAAATCTAGTTGTCTTCTGACCACCATACATGCCTCTGTAGCAAGTGGATGCCCTCATACACACAGAGACACACTCACACATATACAACAAGTAAATACATATAAAAAGAATCCTTAAAAATACCACACCTCTCTTGAGGAAAAAGCGTCTTTTTTTTTTTTTTTTTTACTCAATTTGCAGATAAAGAACCTTTCAGCCATATGTGTGTTTGATTGATGCTGCCTGCTGTTTGTCCGGTCTCTTTTTCTGCAGTGCTGGGGCTTGAACCCAGGGCCTCAGACACACATGCACATGAGCAAGTAAGTGCACCACCACTGATCTATAGTCACAGCCCTCCAGCCTTATTTACAATGGGGAGCCACCCTTATCTCTGGATGGCTTGGATTTCGTGGGGGGTGGGGGGTGGGGGTGGGAAGCAAACAACAGACCAGGAGAAGCCCACAAACTGTTCTTTCCCGAGGCTATCCCTGGGTAGCACCAGAGTACTTCCCTATAGTATATCAAGGGAGCAAGAGAACTGAGGAGCAACCTCAGCAACGCCCCAACACAGAGAACAAAAGCAAATAAAGAGGTCTGCTATTCCCTGGGAAACTAACCAGACAAGTCCCTAAGTGTGTACACACGTGTGTCCAATTATTTATAGAGCAGGACTCAAACGGTCTATTAAAAAAAAAAACAACAACAACCTTTATATGGAGTAAAATCCTCTAAAAATGGCCATGACGACGGGATCTAAAAACTCCCCTGCCCTCTTCTCCATCTGAGGTATCTTTTGTCTCCTCTTGTTTTTGCCAGAAAGAAAGAGCACTGTGTCCGTTGCTCATCACTCCGCTGCACGTGCTCGAGCTCAGGATCGTGTTCGCGCTCACATGTTGTGCTGGCAGCCTTCGTGCATTCCTCCCCGCTACCATCCTTAAAGGAGCCAGGAGCAGCAGGGTGGAACAGCAACTGTCTTCACGCTGGCAGCAGGTGATGGATGCGATGTGGGTGGCGCCTGTGCAGGGTGATGCTGCTATGCTTGTGGATCTGTTCGGAGGATGTCCGATCAGGGTGACTGGGGAAAACTTGGAATATAGTGTGCAGCCCAAAGCTACTGTCTAATTTGTAATTGTGAACACCAAGGAGAGAGGAAAATAGGTAATACCTATAGGACTCCAAGAAAATACACTGGTCTGGACTGTCAAGATTTCCCACATTGGATGCTTTTTAGTGGTTCAGGTCAAGGTATTCAGTACCTGTCCCACCCTAGTCACTATATAACCTCTCAGGCATGGTGGCTCACACCTGTAATCCCAGCATTTTGGAGGTAAGAGGATCAGGAGTTCAAGGCTGGCCTCAACTACATAGCTAGGCTACATGAGGCCCTGTCTCAAAATAAATAACAGCAACAGCAAAAACAACAACAACAACAACCGTATAAATATCCAACCTCTATATAGTTACTTAGAGATTTTGCTATTTGACACACTTCTGATTTGTAATTATAAATAGCTCTGACATTCAAAGCACGCATAGCTTCACACACTGAATAGCTCAAAGATGCTGTGAGGAGCAGCTATCTTTTTTTTTTTTTTTTTTTTTTTTTTTTTGACAGTGTTTCTCTGTGTAGCCTTGACTATCCTGGACTCACTTTGTAAACCAGGCTGGCCTTGAACTCACAGTGATCTGTCTGCCTCTGCCTGCCTCCCAAGTGCTGGGATTAAAGGCATGCACCACTACCATCTGGCAGGAGCATCATTCTTTTGTTGTTGTTGTTGTTGTTGTTGTTGTTAAGATTTATTTATTTAATATGTATACAGTGTTCTGCTGCATGTATGCCTTCTCACCAGAAGAGGGAACCAGATCTCAGTATAGATAGCTGGGAGTAGCCATGTGGTTGCTGGGAATTGAACTCAGGACCTTTGGAAGAGCAGCCAGTGCTCTTAACCTCTGAGCCATCTCTCCAGACCAAGGAGCGGCGTCCTTAAACAGCATCACTGTGATGCAGCAAGGCTTACATCCTCATCTACTTCTGCAGCAAGTGGCATGACCTTGTCAAACTCCAGTTCTGTAGCAGAAGACCATCTAAACCTTTGATGCTTCTCTTTCAGATTTATTTATTTTTAAAGATTTATTTTATTTTTAATTATGTGCATGTGTGTGCATGTGCATAAGCATATGTGCACATGTGAGTTCATGTGCCTGTTGAGTCCAGCAGGGGGCATCAGATCCCCTGGAGCTGAAGTTATTGGCAGTGTGAGCAGCCTGGGGTATGTGGTGGGAACTGAACTTGGCTGCTGTGCAAGAGTGATACATGTTTTTAACCGCTGAACCATCTCTCCAGCCCATTTAGGTGGTTTTGTTCTTTGAGATATGGTCTAAAATAGCCCAGGGAGAGCTTGAACCTGCTATGAACCACAGGCTGACCTTGAACTCCTGTTTCTCTTGACTCCACTTCCTAAGTATGAGTCATCATACTTGGCATCTTTCTGTGGTTTACAAATGTCATTGCACATCCATGTTCAGTGAGCTGCTCTAATTTAGGGTCAGTGTGATGTACAGGAGACAGAAAACAGGAGTCTAAACGAAGTTATTCTTCTACATTTATATGCATTCCATTGTAATGAGGGTCATGTATTACACATGTACATGCAGTCAGTTGTCCTGGGGAGATCATTTATATCAGTTTGACTTCAATTGCATAGTTATTGAACATCTATTTTATGTTTATGCTCAACACAGTGAGTTCAAATAGAAAACAAAACATGAATGGCTAGTGTCCACCCTTCTGGAAGTACTCCCACTTCCTGTTCCAGAGAGTGGCTGATGTCTGTCACTCAACGCCCTTGGAAAGTCACTGGGAAGCATATCTTCGGGGAACTTCTATCTACCCCAGGAGAAAACATATGCATACATGAGAAAGTTAATGGTCAATGCTGTCTTAGTTTGGATTTTATTACGGTGAAGAGACACCATGACCAAGTCAACCCTTATAAAGGAAAACGCTTCATTGAGGCTGGCTTACAGTTTCAGAGGTTTAGTCCATTAGCATCAAGGCCCAAAGCATGACAGTGTGCAGCAGATATGGTGCTGGAGAAGGAGCCAAGAGTTCTACTTCCTACTCGGGAGGCAGAGGCAGGCGGATCACTGTGAGTTCTAGGGCAGCCTGGTCTACAAAGTGAGTCCAGGACAGCCAAGGCTACACAGAGAAACCCTGTCTCAAAAGACAAAAAATACAAAACAAAACAAACACACAAAAAAAGAGTTCTACTTCTTCATCTGCAGGCAGCAGGGAGGAAACTGGGTAGAGTTTAAGCATAGAAGACCTCAAAGCCCAACCCCAGATTGACACACTTCCTCCAACAAGGCCACACCTACTCCAACAAGGTCACACCTCCTAATCGTGCCTTTCCCCATGGGCCAAGCATTCACAGTCTATCAGTTCCTCTTCAAACCACAAGAGCTATAAGGTGGAATACATAGGTGTCTGGAATGTCAAAGAGGAGCCTGGAGCTGGCTGGGCAGGTAAGAGACATCCACAGAAGAAGGGATCTCAGAACCTTGGTCATGGAGGAAGTGCAGTTCTGACGTAATTTAATGCAAAAAGAGAAAATTGAGCATTTGACACTCAATATGGAAAGCCTGGTCAAGGTATGAAAAAAGAAGGCAAGGATACCCATCTGGGGGTGCCCATGCCCCTTCCTGTTGCTGTGTATATCAGACCTCGTCCTTCAACTCTGGCTAGTAAGCTGTAAATTCACAGACTAGCCACTCACACTTCACACCATCTGTTGAGGGAATGTTTTATACTCTCTGTCATCTCTGGGGGAGGGGAAGGGAATTGTAGTCCATACCGAAGAGAAATGAGAGCCTTGAAAAGACACGTGTCACTTTCTTCCCATCCCTTCCCTTTCTTCCTCCTCCTGAGTGACTTGGCTGGAAAGTATGAGAAGGGGTGGGGATGGGGTCAGAGTGGACAGGGATGGGGTGGGAGTGGGCAGGGATGGGGTGGGAGTGGGCGGGGTGGGGTGGGGTGCGTAAATGTCTTTCATACAGGGCCAGAGAGTGAGCTTCAGTGTATCAAAGCCATAAAGGTGAGACAGTACCTGCATGTCAAGCAAGGCCCGACGTGAGAAACCAGTCCCCATAAGGCGGGAGGCATATGCACATACAAGTGTGAAATGTGTGTGTCAGAGCCCAAGTCAGACAACAGAAACACTCTTACATGGGACATATGGGCCCATTTTCCTGTAAGGGAATGCCTGAGGTTGGGGGCATTTTAAAGAACAAACATTTCCTTAGCTCCCAGTCCTGGAAGTGCAAGAGCATGGTCTTAGCTTTTCTGTTCAATTCTGGGGTAGCTTTCTGGCTATGCCCCAATTTGGAGGACCGTATAGTAGGAGTACATACAGAAAGCCAATTTTTCTCTTTAGACTAGAACCCATGCTCAAAGGAACAAACCAGGATTCCACGATAACTTCTAAGCCCTCCCAAGGGCGCGAGCCCAGTGACCTATTGACCTTTCGCAAGACTCTCCCCCACCACCTCCCCCACTTCTCAGATATTCCACCTCTCCCTAAAACCATCACATTGAGACCAGGCTTCCAACACATGCTTCTTTGTCACACCCAAACAAAAGCAAGGAGCAGGCCTCAGAGTCTGAGGAGGCTCTCTTAGCTGTGTGCCTCTCGCTATTGAACAACAACAACACATATTTTAATTCCTACCTCTGTTTCAATCTTTCAAAAGTTGACAGTCTCTATACATTTTTCTACAAGCACAAATTTACGAACCTTTAGAACTGCTTTTGGAGAGGGCATAAAACTATTTAGAGCATACCAGATGTCGGGCTTCATGATAGTTTCTTTGCTAGAGGAAAGAAAACACACGGCTTTCCAGACAGCCTCTAGAATTTCAGGAAATTGAATGGACCAGAATTTTCTATTCCAACCAGTGGAATATTCTAGCTTTACACAAATCCATTGTGCAAACACCTAGGGATTGCTTGCTTTGTGTTGCAAGTGGGGAAAGCACTGCACATTAGACATTCACAGCGTTTGGTGGCCATGAAAAAAGCTTTCATAACACATCCCATTTTTTTTTTTTTTTGAGAGCCAATATTAAATACTTTTCTGTTGTGTTTGCCTTTCAGCTCCAATTTAAACTTACTTAAGGGTTAAGAGTCCATTGTGGCAGAGCAGAGGCATGGCCACAAGCAGAAGGCATGGCAGCCGGAACAGGAAGCTGAGAACCCACTTTGTCAGCCTCAAGTATGAAGCAGAGAGAGTGAGCTAGAGGTAAAGTGAGGCCTTAAGAGCTCAAAGCTCTCTCCTAGAAATATGCTTCCTCCCAAACCTCCTCAACCAGAGCCTATGGGGGTCGTTTCTTATTCAAATCACCATACAGCAAGCTCAGGGTCTCACATGTGCAAAGCAAGTGCTGTGCCTCCAGCCTTGTAATCTTTTTAAAGACATTTATGAAAAAAGACATTTGTTTTTTATTTTATGAGTATGAGTGTTTTGCCTGCATGCATATCTTACATGCCTAGTGTCCATAGACACCAGAAAAGGGCATCAGAATCCCTAAAACATGTTATAGCCAGTTGTGAGCCACCATGTAGGTGCTGGGAATTGAACTGGGGTCCTCTGGAAGAACAGCCAGTGCACTAAAGCCCTGAGGCTTCTTGCCAGGCTCTTCTTTTAAAATATTTATTATTTATTTTCATGATGATGATGATGATGATGATGATGATGATGTTTGTTTTGTCTTTTGAGAAAGAGTTTCTCTTTGTAGCCTTTTCTGTCCTGGAACTCATTATGTAGACCAAGCTAGCCTTGAACTGAGAGATCCACCTGCCTCTGCCTCCCAAGTGCTGGGATTAATGGTGTGTGCCACCATCACCCAGCTTTTCTTCCTCCTCCTTCTTCTTCTTCTTCTTCTTCTTCTTCTTCTTCTTCTTCTTCTTCTTCTTCTTCTTCTTCTTCCTCCTCTTCTTTTTGTTTGGTTTTTTTGTTTGTTTGTTTGTTTGTTTTTGTGTTTTGAGACAGGGTCTCTTTGTGTAGCCTTGTCTGTCCTGGACTCACTTAGACCAGGCTGGCCTCGAACTCACAGCGATCTATCTGCCTCTGCCTCCCAAGTACTGGGATTAAAGGCGTGCGCCACCATACCCAACTAAGCTTTTTATGAGTCATGGTTTCATGTATGTCAGGCTGACTTCAAATTTGCTATGTAGCTGGGGATGGTGCTGACTTCTGACACTCCTTGCAACCACCAAACAATGCCTGCAGGCATTTAAAACTATGCCCGATTTGTGCAGTGTTAGGAATCAAGCTCAGGGCTGCATGCATCCTAGATAAACACTACCAATGGAGCTGCATTCTCCATGTCATAATATTTATTGATTGGTTGACATATAATTCTCATATTAACTTATTTATTTGATGTGGGCAATTCAGTTATTTTTAGTATATTCAAGAGGTTATACAACCACCAACATGAGGCATTTACAGTCTTCCATCACTGCAAAAATAATAAATAAATAAATAAATAAATAAATAAATAAATAAATAAATAAATAAATAAAATCCCATGTCCTCTTGCTTCCATTTCTTCCTCTCTCGGCTCCCGGCAACTACAAATCCTTCTGTCTCTAGAGGTTGCCTACCTTAGAGATTTCAAACAGATGAAAATCAGGTGATCTTTCCTGGCGAGCAACCTTTCAACGTAGCATCATATTTTCAAAGTTCATCCAGGATGTGAAGCTCATCAGAACTCCATTCATTTCCTTTGCTCTATGATGTGCCATTGTATGGCTATACGACATTTGATGTAGTCCTTCCTTCCTGGAGAGGCAGTATGGTCGTCTCCTCTTGGGGTTACTGTGAAAATGCTGCTATGAATGTGTGCAGGATGATATGCAGGCACATGTTTTCTCTTGGGCAGATACCTGTGAGTAGACTGAGTCATATGTGTGTCCGTGTTGAAGCCTTTGAGAAGCTGGTTTACTGTTTCCATGCCAGCTGCACATGTAAAGGGGGCTGATTTCTTCACATGCGCTCATTGTCATGGGGCCTTATATAATCTTGCTTCATAATCACATCATGAGAAGAATCATTCTCGGGATGAAAAAAAAAGAAAGAAAGACATTGTGTGAGTTCAAAAGACCTGGAATCCAGGTTTATGAAAGAAGCTTGTTCATGTCACCCGGAAGTGCAGAGGAACATTGTGAGAAGAACTCACTCTATAAGGAAGGGGTTTTGGTGTTAGTCAGTTGCCCCTATGACTCAGACTTCCCTGGGTGAGGCAGGCAGGGAGCATCCCAGATCCCTGGTTCTGGCTCTTTGCGACTGGCTGACATGCCTGGCATATCTGGTGCTTTGTTTTAGCCAAGGTAGGTAGAGACAAGCAACGGCAGCTTTGGCCTCCTTGGTGACCCAGGCAAACAGGAGACAGATCTAGGACATCTGTAATTGGTTGGCATTTGCAGCTCTGGGGAATTCAGAGCCTTTAGGCCACCCACTGGTAACCCATTGGCCAGCCTGCCTCACACAGGTGTTTGGTTTGTCCTGAATACTATCATATACACTCTGATTTACAATTTCATGCCCATCAGTCTGTTATTATTCTATACCTGGCATAGTTCGCTCTCGTGCAATGGCTGTCTAGAGTATTTGCATTTGCAGTTCCTGTTTGAGATGATGCCTTAGTCACACTGCTAGAGCTTCGGCAGCTATTACTTAGGTGAGCACTGCCTCCAGCAAATCAAACAGTCATGTGTCTGCACTGCAGCAACAAGAATCGGCATACTTGTTCAACATACTTAGAAAACAATAAGTGCATGTGACTTGTACCTACTGAGTCAGTACAGACCTGAGACAAGCCACGGAGGCGCAGACAAACCTGTACAAGGCACACAAACACGGCAGAGTCAGGGGGAGGAGTAAGGGCAGAGCCCGGCTGTCCTGGTTGGCTCTCTGTTGCTGTGAATAAACAGAGCGACTGAAAGCCAGTTGTGGGAAGAAAGTGTTATCTTTCTTATGCTTCTGTGTTTCAGTCCATCATTGATGGAAGTCAAAGCAGGAACCTGAAGGCAGGAACTGAAGCAGAGAGCACCGAAGAACACTGCTTACTGGCTCACTCCTCAGCTGAGGTTCTGGTCTTTCTTATACAGGTCCAGGCTTGCTAGCCTAAGGAACATACCGAAGGCCCACAGTGGACTGGTCCATCCTGCGTCAACGAGAAATCAGAAAATGCCCCCACAGACATGTCCACAGGCCAACGTGATGGCAATTCCTCAGTTGGGATTCCCTCTTGTCAGGTGTGACGAGTTGACCTCCAAGATTAGCCACCACACAAAGCTTATTTTATTTTATTTTATTTTTTGGTTTTTTGAGACAGGGTTTCTCTGTGTAGCCTTGGCTTTCTAGACTCATTTTGTAGATCAGGCTGGTTTTGAACTCACAGCGATCCACTTGCCTCTGCCTCCTGAGTGCTGGATTTAAAAAGCTGGTTACTGTATGGAAATGTGAACGTATTTGCTGGATGTATCTCTCCAATAGTGAAGTTGCAAGACTCATGAAATTCCAACTCTGTTCACTAATATGTGTCACGTTCTATTTCTCAGATCTATCTTAAGCAATTGTACTCTTCTAGATGAAATTAGTAATGAGCCACAGAATTTGTAAAATGTTGGAAGTAGGCACATACCCTTTTGAAAGCCTGGTGCTCTGAGCTGTACCCACCTGAAGGCTTCTGGGAGTGTTGGTTGCTAATGGCTCCTCAGCTACACATGCGGGATGTCGTGCCACCGTGGGAGTGATATGGCTTGCAGCTAATGAGTAATTAGGACAGGCTATAAGAGTTTGGGCTCTTACTCAGGGAGAAGGGCCAATTATGTGATGCGTATGTGCTCATGAACTCCTTAGGGGAGGTTGAAGGCAGACTTCCCGAGTGTGCGTCTGTGCCTGGCTACATTCCTTCCCACACCTCACTCTCCTGCGTCCTTTCCCTCTAGATGAATTTGGGAGACTTCTCTCAACCACTTCTACCAGATGCCCCGCGCAGTCTGGTGCTCTAGAAACCTGGTCTGGAACACCTGGAAGCCCATGACGATATCCTGATGAGGTTGGGTTTGTAAGTGGGTAGATGTGGGGTGAGACACATAGTGGTTTAAAGGGACTAGCTGAGCTTCAGCAGCCACAGAGCCCTTCTAATGGTGTCCTGAAGGATAATGAATGGCCTTTAGGCTTCTGCTAGTAGGACATCCCCGCTCACACCTCAATCTGAGAGAGAGAGAGAGAGAGAGAGAGAGAGAGAGAGAGAGAGAGAGAGAGAGGATATTATGAAGATATGTAAGAAACTCCATTTGCCTTATCAAGTTTCATAATTTATGTGGCACACTGTGCTTTGTGTCTTAAAGAAAAGTACATTGAAATCAAGCCCTTACAATTACAATCATTTTTGTTTTCTTCTTTGGTTTTTAAAGACAGGATTTCTTTGTGTAACCCTGGCTGTCCTGGAACTCACTTTGTAGACTAGTCTGGCTGTGCCTCCCGAGTGCTGGGATTAAAGGCATGTGCCACCCCTGCTTGGCTAAAGGCATTACCATTCTGATGGGGAAAATATGGCTATAATTTCACTTTACCTTTCACAAAACATAGTACACTTAATCTTCTCACAACTTTGTGCACACAACATGATGTGTATTTGTTTGTTTGTTTGAAGGCTTTCTATGCCTTCCTTAATAGACTACTGTAATGGAAACTTAATGCTGCTATATAGTTCCAAAGGCTGGATCTCCAAACACTTTGAAAGGCTGGACTTCCAAATAGTCCAAAACCCGGGCTTCCAAAAATCAAGATGTCCCAGGGCTGTACTCACTCCAGTTCCATAGGGAGAATCCGTTCTTTGCCTCCTCTGGGTTGGGTGGCTGCAGCATTTATTGGCTATGGTCTCATCTCTGTCTGTACCACCTTGCCATGGCTTTTTCCACTGTGTGTGAGGTGACGTGAATGAGGCTGGCCCCCATGGCTCACATATTTGAATGCTTGTTCTAAAACTGGTGGGACTGTTTGGGGAAGGATAAGGAGGTGTGGCCTTGCTTGAGTAGAAGTGTCATTGCGTGGGGGGGGGGGGGGGGGGGGGGGGGTGAGGTTTCAAATGCTGATGTCATTCCAGTTAGCTCTCTCTGCTTCCTGATTGTGGATTGGACGTGAGCTCTCAGCTACTGCTCCAGCGCCACGCCTTTCTGCCTGTCTGCTGCCATGTTCCCCGCCATGATGGTCATGGACACTAACTCTCCAGAACTGTGAGCCCCAAATTAAATGCTTTCTTTTATAAGTTGCCCGGTTCATGAGGTTTTGCCACAGCAATGAAACAATGTATATCTTCTATCTTCTGTCTCAGATTTCCCTCTGCCTCAGGCACAATACCACCTGCCGTGGGATTTAGAGGCCACAGGACAACCCAGGATTGTCCCCTTTCAAGATCTGTAGCACAAGCACATCCACCAGGTCCCATCTCACAGGTTCTAGGCATTAGCTATGGACAGCTTTTGGGGGGACACATCAAAGTGTGTGTGAAAGCCTGTGTGTATGGGTGTGTGTGTGTGTGTGTGTGTGTGTGTGTGTGTGTGTGTGATGACACAAAGGGGAAAGGGATTTGTATATTTGAAGAATATAATCAGGGAGCAGGGGTGGGGGTGGAGAGGTGGCTCAATGGATAAGGCACATGAGGTATAAGCATGAAGCCAAGTGTTTATATCCCTAGAGCCCACATAAATGCTGGGCTGGAGATATGGGATCCCTGGGCAAGCTCTTTACTAGACTAGTTTTAATAGTTGAGTTCCATGTTCAGTAGGCAGCCCTGTCTTGAAAGAGCGATCATGCTCACCTTCAGACTTTCCCATGCAAGCACATGTAGATGTTCACATGTGTATACACACATTGGCACACAATCACATGAACACACACACACACACACACACACACACACACACACACTCAAGAAAAGAGAGCATAGCCAGGAAAGCTGGCACTCCAGTAAGTCCAGCACTTGAGAGGTGGAGGCAGGAGGATTCCCAAGTTTCTATCCAGGCTGTGCTACACAGGAGAAGTGCGGTCCAAACAGAGCCATATAACACAATGCCCTCAAATAAACAAAACAAAAAACCTAGCCAGGCCTGATGGCGCATGCCTTAATCACAGTACTCGGGAGGCAGAAGCAGGCAGATCTCTGAGTTTGAGGCCAGCCTGGTCTACATAGCAAGTTCCTGGACAGCGAGAAATACACAGAGAAACCCTGTCTCGAAAAATGAAACAAACAAACAAAAAAAACCTACAAAACCCCCAAATTTGATCAAGGCCGTACTTGCACACATGTACTCACACTGAGCACCTATAATCGCACTAACTTTAGAAGCAATTCAGAATGTCCTTGACGTAACTTTGTCAAGCACTAAGGATTCCATAAGTGCAGAGGACGGTACACTGCATGGCAGCATGCCTCTGGTTGTGGAGTCAACTAGCCAGCCATCTGACACCCGATGCCAGTGTGACTTTGTTCCAGACTACACCTGAGTGGCACAGGACTCAGTGAGACCTGGGTTTCTCACAGACGGAAGGCCCTGTGTGGAGCAAATTTACCTATCACAGGTATTTCCTAGGCCTAGCTACCATGTGGACTATGGTGAGCGGTAGTAACTCCATAGCAAGCCCCGCAGACCTTTAAATAGTTGATGTCTGTTTCTAAGTTAGATACCTGTAGCTGAAGCAGGAAAATGACTGAAGGATTTGAAAGAGTTTTATTGTTTTAAAGATAAAACAAAGATGTTATGTTTTAACATCTTTGAAATACTAAGGTTTAGAAAGCCCCATTCATTGCTATACATACTTGTCCTTATGGATCTTTAAAGGAAAAACAACAAAAAATGTTAAAACCTTGTCAAGCATATATAGCCATAACGAAAGAAATGATTTCTGAAACAGTTTTGCTAAATCACTTCAAATTGTGGTACTTCAGGTACAGGTTCACTTTGTGCCTTCTCTGAAGGCATCCTGACTTTAAAAAATTTTGATTAGGTATCCCCATGCTGCAAACAAAGGAACTTGAAGTGTTAATTCATGTTACTCAAAATAATGGGTTAGGTTGGAGAATACCCTTTCCTGTGATATTAGCCCGACATGCATAGCATTTTGGGTTGTTTTGAGGCAGGCTAATAAGTAGCCCAAGCTGGCCTTGAACTCACTACCCTCTTATCTCAGCCTCCTAAGGACTGAGATGATAGACAGCCACCACCACCTGGCTTCCCTGACACTTCTGCCTTTATTTAGAGCACTTTTCATACTGTGAAAAGCTGTGCAAGAATTCTTTCCCACAGACCACACACTTCTTGATGGCAAGGATGGTGGTAAGTTATTTCAAAAACGGTGTTTTGGCCATCGGTGACATGTAATCCCTGCACTCAAGAGGCTACAGTAGAAAATCATAGTGGGATAAAGGTAGTTTGGGCTAAAGAGGGAGATCCTGTCTGAAAAACGCAAAGGAAAATGAAACCGAAATAATGCATTATTGCCCAAGGGTCTGGGATTGTAGCTCAATGATAGAGCAGGTACCAAGCCTTGGGTTCAATTTCCAACAGACTCCATTCTGTGTGCTGCCTAGTGTCATGTGTTTCATCCAGTTGGCTCTGAATAGTTGATGAAAAGCATGCAGGCCACTTTTTGGGCCAACCCACAGTGGGTAGGCAAGTTATAGCCCCATGATATCTGGCACTTTGGAGAGCTATTTATCATTGCCCTAAAGGACCATCATTTTCTCCTCTATTTTCCTACACTGTCTATTTTTGGCTCCTATGGCCCCTTTCCTGTGTCATCCTTCCTAACTACGCCTTTTGCTGCCTGCACAAGACAGTATCCACTTAACTATTGCACCTCCAAGGACATCAGGTGCCTTTCCCTGGGGCTCAGAGACTTTCTGGGTCAGCCTTCCTTGTCTACTATTTCACCATGAACTTGACCTTTGATCCAGAAGCACGAAGGGAGGCGATGAGCTCTTGCTGGCTGCTCTCTGCTGCTGCTCCATTTGAATGCTCAGTATGGAAAAGAGGGTGCAACTTTTGCCAATTAAGAGAGTTTAAGCCACAGGAGTTTGGAAAGAAAAAAAATTAACAGGGAACTCAGAAGTTTGAGACTATATTAACTTCTCAAATCATTATTAATGAAGATTATTTCACCAAAAAGTATAAATTTTTTTTTGTCCATAATCTTCAAGAATAGATGAATGAAACATGCAGTTTCCTCTAAAATAACTGGCTTTCCATGTGGATTTTGTTTCCTGAACATTGGTTTGTAACCACTAAAAAGAAAAACAAAAAACAAAAACAAAAACAAACCAGTATATGAAATAGCACATTTGCATTGTCCCATGAGTCAGTACCCCTGAACACTGGACCTCGGGAACACTGTCCTTTGGTGTGTGGCAATAAGCGGCAATGGGACCTTTGTGTTCTGTCCAAGACAGCACAGTGGTTCCGATGCAGACCCCCTCCTTTTCAGACCTTGCTCTAGCTGTCCCTGGACCAGAAGCAAGTGTTTCTAAAGAGCACCACCTGGCTTTCAGTCCTTGCTTCTCACTACCTGGTGCACCGGCTGACATCGCTAGCGCCTGTAATCCCCCTTTCTTCTTCTCCTTATTTCCACACCCAAACACACCATTCTATATGTACACCAGTTGCTTAATAAGCACAAACTGAAAACTGACCCCAGCCTGGACTTCTTTTTGCTGTATACCTAGGATAACTATTGGTAGTCATTTTTTTATTTGTCAAGGGCTAGCTGTGGAAATATCCAAAGCCTATTTAGATGTGGCACAAGGCCATCCAGGGTAGAGGTGCAGTATATATTGGGCATACAGGTGTAGCATATATTGTGGGTAACAACGGAACTACCTGACATCTGGGATTCCACCCCTAGTGACCTGGTCTTGTATAGGGACCTAGAGTAGGTAGTACCAACCACATCCTGTAGTGTCTAGCTTGTTGTATATTTTTGTTTAAAAAAAAAGGGCGGGGGGTTATTGACAAACAACCACATTCACTTATTTATTGTGACTAATTTCATCCACACAAGGTTTGCCAATATCTGGCTTAGAGTCTTTATGTGATAAGGTTGGAGCAAGCACAGCCTCCTGGAGTCATAGGAACTTGTCACATGCCAAATTCTGTTGTAAATGTCTGTGTCTAAGTCTCTCTGCTTGAATGTGAGGTGGCAGGGTGGTTTACTTTTAATAGCCATTATGACAAAAGTGACAAGGTGTCACCTCTGTGGCTAGGCTACAAACACCATGGGTTTTGTCCTGGTGCTATTGTCTTCTTGATTTGCACACTTTGGTGAAACCAGCTGCCATTTCGAAGAGGCACACTCCTGGCCAATAGCTAGCAACAACCGGGGTCTTTACAGGGGAACTGAGTGCTGCTGGTGAGAACATCTGTGATCGTGGGAGCAGATCCTTCATCAGTCCAGTCTTAAGATACTCCCAGCCACAGCCAACACACTTTGATTCAAGCAGAGGACACAGGGAAGGTGTGGTGGTTTGAATGTGAATGGCTCCCATAGGCTCTCATGTTTGAATACTTAAATGGTCCTCAGTTAGTGGAAATGTGTGGCCTTGCTGGAGGAAGTGTACTTCCGGGGTTGGGCTTTGAGGTTTTAAAACCACCAGGTCCAGTCTCTCAGTCTTCTCTCTCTCTCTCTCTCTCTCTCTCTCTCTCTCTCTCTCTCTCTGAAACTGTCTGATGATGTTGTGAGCTGTCAGCTACTTCTCCATCACAATGTCTAACTGTCTGCTGTCATGTTTCCTGCCATGGTGATCATACAGAACAGTGACTAAGACAGAAAAAACTTGCACTACAGATACATTTAATAATAAATTTTAGGTCACTAAGTTTGGGGTTGTTTGTTATGCAGCAACTGATAACTAATACAAACCCTAAACCCATATTATAGAACTTGGCACACATTTTGTGACAGGTTTCAGTATGTAGAAGTATATTATCATGGATATACATGAAGCTGGCCAGTGTCTAAACCTCTTTCCCACTATGGAAGACGGCCTATGTCAAGGGCCCTTTCCCACTACTCAGTATGCTCTCCACTACGCCATGTCAGGCTATAGTCAGAAAGTGAGATGGCAGATGGTCAGAGACTACTGTCTGGAGGATGGACTCTGAGGACTCCAGCCACTGAGGGGCTATGCTGATCGAAAAGCATCAATTGGCTGGCATCCCTAGAACATTTGTTTTAAGCTGTCAGTCTCTGTCTATTGGTCATAGCTGGCACGGGCATGGGATGCATGCTTGCCAACTTTGAAATGTGGATGAGTAGTGTGGAGCTCAGAAGTCAGAGAGCAGAGGGACTGGTGTAAAAGTGGCCATTGTGGGAATTTCTGTGTCCATTCAGGGCCTGAGCCTACTCTTTTTAACCTTTGTCTCTCTGGCTGTCCACATTTCTGGTGAATTTTGAGAACCATCCAATGTTTTCCATGAGGGTCTCTGTCTTCTGAGGACAGCCAGATTTGGCTCTTATTATTTGTTACTGAGAAATTAAGCAGGTGGGGATGAATAGAAATATTATAGTAATATATGATAAAGATGGAAAACTCCAGGCCCAGGAAGAGTGAACAAGTTTATGGCTAATGGATTTTGGCCAGTTGTCTATGTACAATTATAATATTTTCTAATAATTTATTTTTAATTATACATTTTAATTGTCTATCATTGAAACCTTTTTATGACATCCTTTCATGTCTTTTGGTAATGGTTTGGACAGTGCTATAATTATTGGACAGCCTCTTTTCATTTAGAACATCATAGTCACTTTTCCGTGTCGGTAAAACCACATTTTAAAAAGGCCATAAAATCTTTGTTTCAGCCTATGCCTATACAAGCAGCCTCTAGGGAGTGTGTCTGAAATTGGGCCTGAGATCCACTGACTAGTTTGGAAATGGTTGGAAATGGTGCCTTTATCTAATTGCTTGGCTCTCTTTTTGGCAATTCCACTGCCAGAAAGGGAGGCTTTTAGGAACAACACATTGCACAAATATGCAGTATGTGCTTCTGTAACCATTACCCCATTAAGTGGCATCTGGATAATTTCTTCAACTAGTCTCCTCATGTAGGGCATTTAGTTTGCGACCAAACATTCACCTACCATCAATATTTCTACACTTCAATTTTGGTGCTTGGCTTTTACTTTTTATTATCTGCTTATTTATTTGGAGTGTATGTGCATATGTGTGTGTGTGCTCCCCAACAACTAGAGAGGCCAGAGTCAGCTTCAGGTGTTTTTCCTCAGGAACAGTCTACCTTATTTTGGAAAGAGGACCTCTTACTGTCCTAGAACTTACCTTGTAGGCTACATTTGCTGTTCTTCAAGCCCCAGGGACCCTTTTGTCGCTGCCTCCCCACTGGGATTACAAGTGTGGGCCACCATGCCTCACTTTTTATATAGGTAAATCCATCTCCTTAGCCTGGGTTTTATATTTTGAACAGAGAAGCCAAACGCTATGGTTACCTTTGTGCCCACAAACATCCACCGAGTTGCTGTTACCAGTGTTCTCTCTCTCCGCTGATGTGAGAAAGTGCCATTTTACAGAGTCCCCCTCACACCTCATTCATCTTTTGAGGCTGACTGGAAGGACAACCAGTTTCTCCAAGAAAAAGATTCCAACAAGCTTTCCGAGAACTTTATTCACTTAACAATGCCTAGGATATATAAGACCTTCTAAGTGTTCTGACAGAAAAATAGTGTATTTCATGAGTAAAATCTTGATGGCTCTCTTAAGGAAGTTTGATGAGGCTTGGAGCCCCTGTGCTCCGTCTTGGCTACAAACACATAGAACATGGTTTACATTGAACTCCTTGTTATTTTAATATAAATGAGTTTTAGTGTGCTTTAAATTCAGTGGCATCATGTAAAAAGTGCTGTGGCTTGAAGAATTCTACCGTAGGTTAGGGTTATGGGACATTTTTTATTATTATTAGAAGAATAGATTGCTTAGTGTGGGTAATTTAAGGTGGAAATGAGGCAGAATGACTGCCACTTCTGGCCAGGTGCTATGCCTGTGGGAGTCTTCAATTAAATCACCCATCATGCTCTTTAGAAACAAAAGAATTAAGCCGGGTGGTGGCTCATGCCTTTAATCCCAGCACTTGGAGAGGC
>OU015746.1:74188436-74209437 GCA_907169655.1 Acomys percivali | reverse complement strand
GCCGCCCCGCCGCCCCCCGCCTCGGCGGCCGCCCCCGCCAGCGCGCCGCCGGGGCTGACCGCGGGCTCCGGTTCGGCCGCAGGCGTCCCGGTCCCGGGCCTGGCGGCGAGTAGCAGCGCCGCGGCCCCTTTCCCGCACGGCGACTCGGCCCTCAACGAGCAGGAGAAGGAGCTGCAGCGGCGACTGAAGCGCCTCTACCCGGCGGTGGACGAGCAGGAGACGCCGCTGCCCCGGTCCTGGAGCCCGAAGGACAAGTTCAGCTACATCGGCCTCTCGCAGAACAACCTGCGGGTGCACTACAAAGGTACGGGCCGTGGGGTCCCGCGGAGAGATCCGACGGTGCGGGGCGAGGCTCTGGGCTTGGGAAGGTGAGAGTGGGTCTCCCCCCCTAGTTGGGAAGGAGCTGGGATTCCTAGGCCCGGAGCTGCAGGACGCTCTGAGGGAATCCGGGATGGCCGGACACCTCGCATCTTCTGATTTCCCCGAGATAAATCTATGGGCCGGAGTTGGGTTACATTGTTCACCGGGTGGAGGGTCAGGCGATCTCCTCTTACGCAGCGGGGCTGCGAGGCACGATTCCGAGGTACAGTTTCTAATTAAGGGAGAGCAGAGATACACAGGAGGGGGAGGGAGGCGTGATCAGTGGAGGATTTGTCCCAAATTAGGCCAGAGATCGTCTGGGGGGACAAAAGGACAAGGGGCCCAAGTTGGCCATCATTGCACCTTACTGAAAGCAGCTGGGAGGGGGAGAGGGGAACCTCAAGATTCTGTTTTCTTCGGGGGACAAGGACTCCCCCCCCCCCCAGATTGGAAATGCCCTGTGTTTCCGGGTTGGTGTTACATGAAGTTTTGTTGAAAACAAGGGCTTTAAAACATGCCTCTTAGCATTTTGAAGAAAACTGGCTTATGTTTTGCACCTGCAGTTAACAAACAACCACCTTAGGCTTCTGCTCCCTCGCATCCCCACTTTTCTTCCCAGGTTAAAACAAAAGCTTTAAGCAATTCGGTTGTATAGAAAATTATAAATGGCAGTGGGGGTTTTTGAATCGTAGCTCAGGTTAATGGCATGCATCAAGTTTATTTGTGTGGAAGGGGTACAGAAAAATGCAGTGGTATCAGTTTGGAAACACATCCAATGGTTTAGGCCCTAAAATCTAAAGCAGAGGATCGTTTACATTCTAAGCAGGCTCTCTTTGATTGGCTCTAAAGGAAGGGTCTAAGGAGCCTAATGGCAAGCACATAGAGGATATAAACAACCTTGCAGTAAGATTGTGAAAGAATTCACAACTGAGGTTTGAGAAGAATCTTGAAAAATCAGTTACTATTTAATTGGGAACCGTATGGCAACAGAAATCTGCTGAATGATTCGGCTGTAAAGAATCTACACAAAGATGGGCCTTGTTGGACATTCCTTTTTATTCTTGCCGTAGACCCAAAGAAGTACTATTTCGAACGTTATGTTCCTTGATCTAAGTGGCTGAATTTTTCAAAATACAGAAGGTTTTGTGTTTTTTTCCCTTTTAGTTAGGACATTTTGTTGATTTCCTTGTGCATTATTACTTAATTTTGCTTTTAGATTTGTGTGAACAGTGAGTGCTGTGTTTTGAAGAGTTTACTTCAGTTTGGCTGCTAGGATGCTTTTGTTGGATTTGTCAAAACTTGATCATTCTAAAACTGTGGTTTATGGTAAATAAAAAGCTTATAAAGGCAGAGACTATATATAGAGGAGATTAGTGAACAAAGACGGCCAGCTTTCCTGAGCCCAGCAGTCACTGGTGAACTAGGTATGTTACAAGAGAGGGGGCCTCAGTTTCTTCTGAGTTATGTGGGAGTTGAGCTGGGTAGTGGGTAAGGAAATTTCCATGGTAGTGCAAGACTCACGATTGTGGCTTACTTAGCATTGTAACATACCTTGATTAGTTGTATTTACTTCTTTTATGTAAAATTAATCATCTGGGCCAGAGGCAGATGCATGCTTTGTGGTTGGGGTTTGAATATTATGGTACTGTTGTCGCAATTATTTTTTCCTGTTGGCCTTTTTATTGCTTTCTGTTGTGTAACATTGAGATTCACTTTCTGGAAACATCGCGTTTCATAAACATAAACCATTAGTTCTGGAAGAGCAGATTTGTTGTTGTCATTCTTTTTCCTCCTTTTTTAAAATTTTTTAAAAAATCTCCTTTGTCCTTTCTTTGCCCCATGTTAGAAAGACAGTGTCTCTTTTCCAAACCTTCATCTTGTCTTGTTGTTTTGAAGTCTGTATGTTTCTATTGTTACTGTTGTTCGTGTGTGCCTTTTGAGAGGAGACCAAATGTGCTGGGCAATTTTGACTCAGTAGCAAAAAGGAAGTATTGCAGGTAGTGAATAATAAAACTTAAAAGTCACAAATAAGAGGAGATGCTTTATGTAATGTATCCTTGTGGTGCATTGATTTTTTTTTTTTAATGTGAAGATGACTATTTGCATTTTTCTGTATTACAAAAATTTTAAAGATTGATCATACTTGTTTTTCAAAAATGATCTTGATTTGTTTCTCCTCTGAACACATTCTATGTTTAAAATGTTCTAAATTGAAATTGCTGGTCATGGAAGCAGTTCATTTAGTGATCTGAAGGTACCATGTTAACAATGACAGATACCTAGATAAAATGGGTTGAATTGTAGAAGAGTTAGGGTGTGTATGTGAAGTTTTTTCTTTTTACTGTGTGTGTGTGTGTGTGTTCCTATGTGTGTGACATGGTACAGGTGTGGAGCTCAGAGGACAGCTTGTGGGAGTGAGTTCTCACTGTGAGGCCTGGGGATCCACTTCAAGTCATCTGGTTTGTTGGTGGGTGTCCTTACCCGCTGATGCACCTTGCTGACCTTATGTTAAGTTTTTGAGGCTTTTTATTTAACAAACTGTTATGGAAACACTTGTGTATGACCCTCTCATTTTAGAAATTGTTTTGACTAAGTGACAGGTTTAAATTTGCTTACAATTTTATTTTTGATGAATATTGAAAGAACATTTGATGAATATGACATTAGGTTCAGTTAGCCTAAATGTTTCAGTTACAGAGCACCCATCCCCCAAGCCCCCAACCTCCCCAACACCCCCCTCCACCAACCCGGCCCCCCCACTGCCGCCACCCCATTATCACTGTTAGGATGTTTCACAGAGACACAAACTGATAATGACATGAGTAAGTGTGGTAAGTGGGAGCCACTGATGGCTAGATTAAGTCAGCTAGGATTGACTATAAATTTCTTGGGGCTAAAGAGATGGCTCAGCTTTTTGTTGTTGTTGTTTTGTTTGGTTTTGAGACAGGGTCTCTCTGTGTAGCCTTGGCTGTCCTGGACTCACTTTGTAGACCAGGCTGGCCTTGAACTCTGCCTCCTGAGTGCTGGGATTAAAGACATGCACCACCACACCCCGGCGAGATGGCTCAGCTTTTAAGAGCACTTGTTGAGCTTGCCGAGGACTTGGATTTCATTTCTAGCACCCACATGGTGGCTTAAACCATCCATAGCTACAGTTCCAAAGAGTCTGATGCCCTCTTCTGACCTTTTCGGGCACCAGAAACACATATGAATGCAGACGAAACACTTCTGCACATAAAATAAATCAATTTTAATAAATTTAGGAAGAAAATAATTTTTGCTCTCTCCAAATTTTGTGATCTCGGCTTTATTCTTACTACCTCTTTCCATTTGTGTGAGTTACTTTCACATTTCTGAAAGACAGATGACATCAAGTTATTTACCATTAGGGGAAAAAGGTAACTGAAATTCAGCAGTGCTTCAGAAAAGTTGGAACACTTTGATATCCTGTCTTAAAATGCTTAGGACAGATACCAGAGGATTGAAACTTTGGAGCCCAAGGGCGTGATGAATGGTGAACTGTACCTTTTAATTGAAGTATCTTTAACAGTATGTAAGTAAGTAGATAGTGTTTTTATGGTGGGGGCAGGGTATATGTGCCTGAGTGCATGGGTCCTGGTGTCCAGAAGAGGGCATTGGATCCCCTGGAGCTGGAGTTACTAGCAGTTGTGCCAAACTCTGGTCCTGGGAGAGCATCAAGCTTTCTTGAATTGCAGAGCCATGGCCCCAAGTCCCAGCAGTTACTAGTTTTAAACCCTTACTAAATATAATTGCTGGACATTTTTGTATTTTTTCCTTATTACATTTTTTATGTATGTGCGCGCAGGCTTATGTGTGATTGTGTGTTATGGGAATGTACATATGGGAATGTGGAGGTTCTCTTTCCATCTTGTGGGTTCTGTGGGATCGAATTTAGGTCATTAGCAGCATTCCTAGTCACTTAGCCATCTCACTGACCTTACATTTGAGCAGATATCTTAAGCTTGCTTACAAGGACAAAGGCCTGTGGAGGATCATAAAGGTGCTGAGAAGGCGGCTTAGTGGGTCGAGTGCTTGCATACAACCCTGAGGACCAGAGTTCGGATCAGCACTACTCACAAGAAAGCAGGTTGTGTCAGTGTGTGTGTCTGAAGTTCCTGGGTGTGTGTGTGTGGGGGGTGGGTTGGTCAAAATGGGAACAGGTGTATCTCGGGGACTTGAGAGACAGAGAACAGCCAGTTCCAGGCTCAGTGGGGATCCTAAAATTAGACTGAAAAGTGATTGAGGAAGATAACTCACTTTACCGTGTGTGTGTGTGTGTGTGTGTGTGTGTGTGTGTGCGCGCGCGCGCGCGCTATATAAGAGCAATTTAAGAGATCTTTAAAATTAAGGAATTTATACTGGGCATGGTGGTAAATACCTGCAATCTCTGGATGGGGGTTGGGGGTGGGTAGAGGCCAGAGTTCTAGGCTAGCCTGGCCTTCATACTAAGATCTTGTATCAGAACAAAAAAATGAAATAGATTAAAAGGGAACTAAGTTTCCCCTTGGATCTCTTTGTGTAATTTTGATAAATTGGTTTAATACTTATACTGGGAAAAAATAGCAATAATGATAATTGAGCAGTTGATATAGGGCAGGGAATTCTGGTAAGTATGAATGCCCTGTTTACTCAACTCATTCATTCTTTCACTTATGATTTTTCTACATGTTTACTTGGTACTGGTTTCTGGCCTTAAAAGATGATTACAGCACTGTCTTTGACCTCCTAGAGCTCAAAGAACATAAAATGGAGTAGTAAGGGAACTATTGGAAGAATACTGTGGAATATGTCTAACTCAGGCTGGCCCTGAAAAGGATCGCAGTGGTTCTCAACCGTCCTAGTGCTGTGACCCTTTAGTACAGTTCCTCATGGGGCAGCGGTGCCAACCATAGAATTATTTTTATGCTGCTGTTTCTACTGATATGAATTGCACTGTAAATATCTGTTTTCCAATGGTCTTAGGCGAACCCTGTGAAAGGGTTCCTTTGAACCCCAAAGGATAGAGACCCACAGGCTGAGAACTGCTGTAGTTTCTTGGAAAAGTTAAGCTTGGTGATCAAGCTTAAAAGATGAGAGCAAAGTCTAGTGCTGGGTGAAGGAAAGTTAAAAGCATGAAGGAGACAGTTACTCTAAGTTTCTGCATCCATAAGCATGAAGGAACCTTATTGAATATTTATTGTTTAGAGCTTATTCTGTAGGAGCTGGAGAATCTTAAAGAAATTTCAAATAGGAAGTGCCTGGCTCATATTTTCATTTCAGTCTACACAACTGATTGAAAGATAGATTTAAGTGTATAATAATAATTTTAAAAAGGAAACTTGGTTTAAACACTGTAACTTGGACAGTGGAAGGGGTGGGAAATGCAGAAATATCTGAATTTTGTTTGTTTTTAAAGATTTATTTATTATTTATACAGTGCTCTGCCTGCATGTACACCTGCAGGCCAGAAGAGGGAACCAGATCTCACTATAGATGGTTATGAATCACCATGTGGTGGCTGAGAATTGAACTCAGGACCTCTAGAAGAGCAGCCAGTGCTCTTAACCTCCAAGCCATCTCTCCAGCCCCTGAATTTTGTTTGTTGTTTGTTTTGCTTTTGTTTTTGAATTTTTGAGACAGTTTCTCTGTGTAGCCTTGGCTGTCCTGGACTTCCTTTGTAGACCAGGCTGGCCTCGAACTCACATCGATCCACCTGCCTCTGCCTCCTGAGTGCTGGGATTAAAGGTGTGCGGTACCACGCCCAGCTGGAATCAAGGGTCTTTAAGGGATCTCAGCAGTGGACATTCATTCACAAGGCTGTACCTGTTCTACAGATGAGACTCAGCTATGGTTGCAGATTTTGTGTCTTTCCCCCTATGACTGGCTTATCTTTTGTTCTCATTTCAAGTCCTCGGGGAAGTATGGTGTCTGCTGAGCTACTTCTCAGTTTATTGGCTTGAGCTTTTCATGGGTTGTTACTACGTGAGTTACTAATTTTCAGATGGGGTGCTAACATGTTGGATTAGTTACTTTTCTCATCACTGTGACAAAAGAGCTGGCAGAAGCAACATGGAGAATTGGTTTATTTCTGTTCACCCTTTTAAGAAGGTACACAGTCCTCCAGAGTGGGGAAGGCATGGTGATGTTCATGGTGGCAGGAGTGGGAGGCTGTTGCCTTTGTGACTGTGGATCAGGAAATAGAGAACAGTTAGGCTATGCCCTCTGATCCACTCTCAGCCACTCACTTGTACAAGCTCAGTAGATGCCACCCCTTAAAGGTTCCTTCCATAGCCTTCCCAGCTAGGTCTCACAGTGAGGGACCAATTTCCAATGTGAGCCTGGGAGGGACAGTTTACAAGCAAAACCAAAACACCTGTGTGTGGGTAGTTTGGATTGGGGGTAGTAATGAAATGCACAGTATTGTGGCACTGGGCATAGCTGAGGCCTGCTTTCTTCACTAGGGACAATGTGAGGCACTTGCTCCTGGGAAGAGTTTGTAAATCACCTGGAGCCTGGGAAGAGGGGTCTCTGTTAACACTGTTTCAGAACTCAGCTGGAGGAGAGAGCTGAACTGAGAGAGTGTGTGTGTTTGGAGGGAGGAAAAGCTGTGGCAGAGGCAGAACACTTACTGCATCATTAAAAGGCAGATGGGGGCCCAAGAAGAAACTGTTGTGAGGTACTGGAGCAGCGCTGAGCAGGAGAAATGAGAAAGAAGGAAGAGGCTCACCGAGGAGAGGCCCGGTCTGCAGTGGATAGTGTCGTGCTGGTAGTATAGTAGGCCTGGGGAATTTATGACTGGGTTTGGAATAAGACCATTGTGACCTTAGAACAGTTTGCATTTCATGATGGAACAAAGCCCAGGAGTCAGGGATTGAAAGAATAAGTGGAGGGTTCAAGTAGAATGGATATGGCACAGAGAGCTTGAGGAAAATGTAGAAAGCTTATCTTTTAGAAGGTTAAGGAAAAAACATCTCTGTTTTTAATGGCTGATGCTTGCTTCCATTTTAGGTGAGGGCTAGATTCTGATGTCATCAGGGTAGATGAAAACCCCATGTAATCATGATTTCTCTCAAAATCTGAAAGTACAGTGACAACAGTTGTGTCACTTCTATGTCAATCTTAATTTAGTTTGTGTGTAAAACTGAAGTAATGTTAAAATTGGAATGAGACTGATTTTAGTTCAAGGAGTGGTAAGTTGTTAGTCGCTACCAACCTTAATACAGGACTGACAGTGCAAATGTTTATAGCACCGAGGTGCAGAGAAAAATTTGGGACATTGTGTTCTTAAAGGTTGAGGTGAAATTAAAGAGAAAATACTGAAGATACTTAGCTTGAGGGCTGGTTGGGGTAAAGGCCAGTAGGAGTGTTTGCAGAGCACAGGTGGTTGGTCCTGGAGGGGAGAGAACCTTCTGAAGACAGACTGGACATGGATCACTTTGGAATAGCAGAGTGGAGAGCCGACTGACTACATCTAATGGCTTCCCATGGTTTTCACAAAATAGGCCCACTGCACTTGAAAGCTTAATGTGAACGAAGAAGATGTGGGTGAGCCCTTTAGAATAACTGAAACAGGTTGACTGAAGGTTTCTGAGCATAGTATAGGGCAGCACTGGGAAAGGCCAGATGATGAGTTCACAGCAGCGCTCATTTGCCACATTGGTTCTTCAGCAGAGGCTGACCGCTAGGGTCGTAGCCGGGAAGGTGGGCTTTGCTACTAGGGGTGGTGGAAGGAAGGGCTTATGAAGGAAATCACGGCCATTTGAGGCTTTGAAAGAGATTCTCATGTTGGCCGGAGAGATGGCTCAGTGGTTAATAGTACTGTCTGCTCCTCCAAAAGACCCAGGTTCAATTCCCAGCAACCACATGGCAGCTCACAACTGTCTGTAACTCTAGTTCCAAGGGATCTGACACATTCATACCAATGCATATAAATTAAATAAATAATTCTCATGTAAGCTTGTCCTGGGAGAAGAGAAAAATCCCAAGAATCAGAGAATTAGAAGTGAAGTCTTCAGAAAGTGTGTTGTGTTAGAAGATAACAGATTTTTTTCTGCTTCAATGCCACAAATGCATTGCTAAGAAAACCCTGTTTTCCACACAACTGTGTGTTAAAAATAATAGCACCCTAGGAGTGTGGCACTGGGGTAGTTACATAAGAGCATGGATGGAACTTTGTGACAACGCAGCAGAACACCCCAACTATCACAGTCCTAAAGATCTGCGTGCCTACTTGAGTCCGCACTGGTATTTGTGCCAGTATGACTTGTGTGTAAAAGAAACTTTATTCGCCTGTGGTAATTGTTATCTTGGAGACGTACTGTCTCCTGTTAACCTAGGTCTAGTCCTGGAAGCTTCTAGTCTCCATACAATCTAATCTAAACCTAGAATATTTTCAGCCTTTGAGACTTTCCTGTTCTTACTGAGCTCTGGGATGGGTGATTCAACTCAGCTGTTCTGGCTCAAACTCTTCTCCCAGCTAATATAAACACTCTGGCTTTTCTCTCAGCCCCTGAATTGCTCTGTTTGGCCTCAAACTAACTCCAGCAATCTGCTCTAATCTCCTGGCTCCTTCTCATATTCTGGCTCTTTCGGTCTTCACCCGAGTCTAGTTTGTTTTCTCTCTGCAACTTTCTGATACTCCCAGTAAAACTGCCTCCTGTCTCTGTATTGCCCCTGAAGTAGCCACCCCCCCACATCCTATTCTGTCAGCACTTCTGTCACTTTTTCTGCAACTCAACTAAGCATCACTTTCAAACATGGGTGCTTCCTTCTACAAACTAACTTCACCTTCATTGTTTGGGAATGTACCACCACAC
Organism: Acomys percivali; assembly: GCA_907169655.1. Lineage (NCBI taxonomy): Eukaryota > Metazoa > Chordata > Mammalia > Rodentia > Muridae > Acomys > Acomys percivali. The sequence continues at coordinate 74,200,261 of OU015746.1, read as the reverse complement.
CTGGACCTAAACTTTTCTTTACCTGAAACTTGCTCTATACCAGGCTGGCCTTGAATTCAAATCGGCTTGCCTCTGTCTCCTGGATTAAAGACGTGTTTGTATTCTAGCCTGATCACACAGATCTGGAAGGTCTTTTGATGTGACTTCTTGCCAGAGCAGCCATGTTCCGAATACAATTTCCTCTATCCATGTCTGACTCTGCAGCCTTAGATTACTACTTCAAGGTGTAAGTGCTTGACACCTATTTAATTGAAATGAAGAGCCTCTTTAAAACCAAAACAAACAAAAAACTCAAAACAGGAAATACAATAGCCTGACAGTGTGCCTGTTGTTGGTGAGGATACCTAACAACAAAACCTCAAGTTATTGTTAGTGGGGATGCAAAATAATAATAATATAGCTGGAAATGGTTCGGCAGTTTCTGACCAAAGGGAACTGTATTTTTTACCTTTCTTCCCAGCAGCTGTATTCCCAAATATTTACCTAATTCATCTGAATACTTAAGCCTCAACAGAAATTTGCATGTGAACTAATTCCCTCCCTCCAAATTGAGCATGCTAGGCAAATCTACACAGAGCTACACCTCCTGCACAATTGCATGCCTGTAATCCCAGCACTTAAGGAGGAAGAGGCAGGTGGATGGCTGTGAGTTTGAGGACAGCCAAGGTTGTACGTAGAAACCCTAGGTTTTTTTGGGGGGCAGGGGAAGGCCATGGGATATTATCAGTGACTAATGAAATGAGCCATCAGGTCATGCAGAAATGTATGAATTTGAATTGCATATTCCTAAGTGGACTAAGTAGAAAGGAAACTGTAGAAAACTACAGAAAACTGTAGAGATGGTGAAAAAGTTGTTGTCTAGAGGACGGGATCAATAGATTAAGCACGGAGGGTATTTTTAGGATGGTGAAAACATCTTGTATGTTAACTGTAGTTGTGGATACATGGTACTGTGCATAGGCAAACCATAGAACTTTATAATACCAAGAACCATGAACACATTTAAAAAATCATTAAGGAAACAGGTAAAACTCCAGGGTAGAATGCAGAATGTGATTTATCTTTTAAATAGAGTGTCAGTGCATTCTTAGTAAATGGCTTATTGCTGTGCTATATCCCTCGCCTTTTTTTTTTTTAATATTTATTTTTTGCCTACATGTACATCTGTGTGCCAGAAGAAGGCACCAGATCTCATTATAGGTGGTTGTGAGCCACCAGTGGTTGCTGGGAATTGAACTCAGGACCTTTGGAAGAGCAGTCAGAGCTCTTACCCTCTGAGCCATCATTTTAGCCTCCCTAGCCTGTTTTAATTTTTGTTCCAAGACAGGATCTATGTAAGTTGCTCAAGTAGCTGCTGATTTTGCAAGCCATCTCCTTCAGTACCCGGAGTAACTGGGTGACAGGCCAACACCACCAGGCCCAGCTTGATAAAATAATCTAGGTCTTTTCTACCCTCTCTCATTTTCTTTCTTCCTCTACACTCAGCTCTCTCCTCTGTTCTTTCTGATAAGGTGCCCGTTCTCAACCTATGGGTTGAAACCCCTTTCAGGGGTCACATATCAGATATCCTGTATATCATTATATCATATATTTACATTATGATTTATAACTGTAGCCAAAATACAGTTATGAAGTAGAAATGAAATAAATTTATGGTGGGGGTCACCACAATATGAGGAACTGTGTTTAAGGGTCACAGCATTAGAAAGGTTGAGAACCACTGTGACAGGGTCTCGTATAACCCAGGCTGGCTTTGAACTCACTGTGTATAGCTGAAAGCAACTTTGAATTCCTGATTCTCCCTCTACCTCCCAAGTGCTAAGATTGCAGATGTAAGCCACCCTACCCAACTTGATAAAATAATCTTACTTGGATAACATGTTTGAAATAACTTCAGGGAAGAGAGAAAAGTGTTCACCTCAGTAACTTCAGATTAAGGAAGTTTAAGTGAAGGCAAAACAAACTACACATTAAACTCTAGTTGATAAAGTCATATACTGTGGAATTGTGGGCTAATTTGCTAATGCTAATTCTCATACTGTAACTTATACTGCTGTACATATGTGTTGGAAGTGAGACTGGTCAGTTTCTTTTTTTTTTCTTTCTTTTTGTTTGTTTGTTTGTTTTTCGAGACAGGATTTCTTTATGTAGCCTTGACTGTCCTGGACTCACTTTGTAGATCAGGCTGGCCTCAAACTCACAGTGATCCACCTGCCTCTGCCTCCTGAGTGCTGGGATTAAAGGTGTGCACCACCACCAACTGGCTAGTGGCATGCTTAATGGTTCCTGAAATGCTGTGCATTCTGTAAACATCCCAGCTCTTTCTACCTAGGGCCTTTTTTGCATATTGCTAAGCGTTTAAAATTCACCAGTGTATTGAGAAAAGCTGTGTTACCAAGTGGCATCTTATTATGCTAGCACCATTCTCATATTTAAATTCAAGTGAACTAATTTGTATTTAAGGAATATATTTTGTTGTAGCGGAACAGGCCAGATTAGAATTTAGTATTTCTGAGGTGGAATAGTTGCAAGTAGGTGCCAGAATCTAGAATGTGGGTCTGGGAAGGAGTGCTTTAATTTGGAGTGGAAAACCCCATGGGGCACAACATGAGGAACTGTGTTAAAGGGCCACACCATTATAAAGGTTGAGAACCACTGGCTAGAGCATTGCGTGTGTTAGGCATATGCTCTAGCACTGAGCTACACTCCCAGCCCCCTATAATTTTTAAACTTAATAATGAACCAACTTATTTAAAAGTTCATATTTACAGAATTTTTCTATAATGTCTTAGAAAAGCTTAATAAACAAAGGATCTTAAGATTGTGAAGAACGTATAGATATTTTGCACAATGAAAACATGTTGTATGGGATTTTCGTTTGCATGAATTTAACGTGAGTCTGCCAATTTAGATCAAATAATAATATCTCTGTAAAAGTTTCATTTTAAAAAACTTATGTTTACAAATGTTGAAGAGAAAATTCCATACAAAAGTACCTAGCACTTTGAGAAGCTGTGTACCTTCCAGTATTCCTTCTCTTTTTCTTCTGCCTTCAAGTAGAAAGAGTAGATAGGGATAAATGTGGCAGAATTCCCAGAATTCTCAGTGTCCCTAAATCTTTCATGTGAGGTCAGAGCTCTTGCTGGATCAGGCTTCTTGAATTTAAATTGTAGCACAAACCCTGGCTTGGAATTCTCAGTCAGCAGGGTTCTAAAATGGACATGGTTTATCTTTCTTTGTTTCCTCAGTTGTGAAATGAGGTTACATAGTACTTTCTTTATTGGCTTGTTTTGAATATTAAATGAGTTACTAAATAAAATTCACTTAAAACAGTGATTTTCCTATACTACTAGATATGTTAGCTATTACTTATTAATTATATCTTGAGATTACTCTTAGAAGTGGTGGTTACTACCAGAAATTTTATTACCTGTTAGAACAAAATTTTTGATAAATTAAAATAAGTTTCTGTCACTGCCAAAATTTACTGTATATTATAAAAACCCAGTAATAATTTATTTAGAATTTCAATTATAATGTTTAGCCAGGGTTTTCTTTTCTTTTGTCCTACTCCCGCTAACTACCTTTCTTTTCCAACTAATTTCTCCCTGTTACCACCACCCTCTGTGTGTTTAACTCCAGGAGTTCCATTAGGGTTGTTTACACAGTTTGGGTGATACAGGAGCAAGAACATCTTACCAGTGCCTACACCACCGAAGGAAATGTCTTCCTCACCTAATAACCATTAGCTACCTGTAGATCCTTCACATGAAACAAATGTTGGCAGACCCAAGCTTGTGCAGATAATCCTATCTGCTGAGAGTTCAAGACTGCATTGGCTGTGCCATACTTGGAAGACAGCATTCCATAATATTCCACTCCTTCCTCTAGCTCTTATCATTCTCTGTACACCTCTTCTGTGATGTTCCCTGATGAGCCTTGGAGAATTCTATTATAGGTTTCCATTACAGATTTCCATTTAGGGTTGAGCATTGGGTGGTCACTTATTCTCAATACCTGACCAGTAGTTGCCACCTACTGTAGAAAGACGCTTCTTTGACCAAAGCTGACAGCAGCACTAGTCTATGGGCATAAACACAAACACTTAAAAAGCAGTTTATAGGCATATCAGGTCCATTTAGCAAAACCATAAGAGTAGCTTCCCATTCAAGCCTATGACCTCCCTAGCCATTGGGTCTTGGCCACGTTTATAGAATCAGATGTGAGTAGACAATCACAACCAAAGAGTGGTTGATCATGCTACTGCTATTTATTTCACCAGTAGGCACATTTGCCTGGTGGGTCAGTAGTATAGCAACACAGAGTATCCACAGTTGAGGAAGATTGTTGATAACTGTTTTTCCCCAGTAGCCTGCATAGCACCTTTTGGCACTATGAATGATACCTAACCAGGGAGGAAGTTTCCAACTCAGCTCTACCTTGTACTATAATTAAAGCTTGTCTTTGGCAATAGGGTCTTAACTAGTTCTGGTGGGCAACCAAAAGCAGTGGCAAATAGTTTGTATTGTTTTAAGGGCCAACAGCTCATAGGGAGGAGGCCCAACTGTGCCTGTCTAATTTTAAAATGTGCATTTAGTTTACATGAGTTTTGCATGATCGGGTAACCCAATTATTTGAATATAGTTTTCTGAAAATGTATTTCACCGTTACCGCAATTCAATAAATGTTTGCTTATTAAGTAGTTATTGTACTTATTGGGGTTGGGGAGATAGATAGCTCAGCTGGAAAAGTGCATACTACACAAGCATGAGGGCTTGAGTTTGGTCCTCAGGACACACATTTAAGAAAAACCCAACCGCATGGATGATGGCATGCACTTGTAATCCCAGTCCTGGGGAAACAGATTGTGGTATATCCCTGGCCAACCAGTGTTTCCTACTCTGTTGAATTCCAAGTTAGTGAGATTCTCCTTCTCAGCAAGATTGATGGTGCCTTTGGAACAGTACTTGAAGTGATCCTCTGGCCTCCACACACATGCACACATCCTGCCAAATGCACCCCATAAACAAACATACATACATACATACATACATACATACATACATACATACATACACACACACACATGACCGTTTTTGCATATTTGTACAATTATAGTTTTCTTGTTGTTCGGCTTACCGAAAATCTGTTATCTACATATGTTAAAATTATTGGGCTGTAGAAAGGGAAGGCTGCATTTTACTTCTTCCGTTTTTGTCTTACTAGCTTACTTTATTGGCTCTCTGTGGTCATAGGGCTGAGTCTTACTTTCCATGGGATTGGTGAAATGGCTCATTGCAAGTCGGATAATTTGAGTTCAGTCCTTAGAACCCACAGTGAAGGGAGAACTAACTGACTCCCGGGTGCTGTCTTCTGACCTCCACATGTGTGTTGTGGCACATACATACTTGCCTTCTTATACATACACATCATCCAAGCATACAGACATAAGAAAATTTGTTTCCATGTTAATAGAAAGGAAAGGGGAGGTGTATTTAGGTCCTGCTTTGATCTCTGTCACTACCACCACCAGGGTGGTGTTCAGTGTCAAGCGGGTAGTTGGCCTGGGTCCCACATCCTGTGGGCTAGTTCAGGCCCTGCTTGTCTTCAGAGGAGAACTGATGGACCTCGGGATCAAAGGTTCCAAGGGTCCCATTTCTTGCTCAGGGGCAGCTAGAATGCTTTTGGGTGAGACCTGCCACCTGGGTCCTAGGTCTGGTTTCTGTTCTCTCTGGGGGTCAACACTGAGCAAGCAGTAGTGGTGGAGCAGGCCCCAGTGGCTGCAAAGACAGTTCCGTCATTGTTGCCTGACCACTGGGCACCAGTGGTGGTTTCCCCAATACCCCCAGTAAATGGAGTCTCAGTCAGTCATAGTGGAGTAAGAGAGCACCCCTCAGCCAAGCCAGCCAGCCAGCCTTTATTTATAAACCTTGGGCAGTGGGAAGGAACTAGTCTGCTAGGGCTAAGAGTACCATAATACTTAAATCTACATGTAGTGCTGTAGTAACGTGGGAGAGTGGGGGGCTGTCTATCACAAGGAGAAAACAGTACTTAATTATCCTGTGTGTGAGGGGATGACTTCTAGGTACAATTAAAGGTCATTTGCTGGAGGTTAGGATCTCAGCCGTAGGGTGGGGTGCTTCTTGGAATTCCCTGAGCTTAAACAAGTTCCTTGTCAGGAAACGGTTGGGCCTATAATCTTCCTTGAGAGCTATGTGACACTCCTTGCAAAATCTGGGGTTACCAGATCAGGTGGAGTGATAGCCCCTGCCTGAGAAAAGGGAGTCCATCAACATAGACCAGTCACAAATGGCTAGCAGGAGAAGTCAGACTTCAGCCTTATCCAGCAGAGTCCCACGCCAGGGTATAAAAAGGAGTAGCTGAACTGACACCCCTACATTCATTCAGTTTCTCTTGGGCCAGTGAACATGTCCTATTTGGCATTGCAGTTGTAAACATAACTTTAAACAATAAGATGTTTTGTTAGTAATTTGGTAAAGTGGATGCTGAGATATGTGTGTGTTGTATATCATAAGATAAAATTTTTTACTTGAAAACTGTATTTAGTTTTAGAGCAACCATGGTGGTGAACTCTACTATCTATGAAGGATGATGGTAAATGACATTGTACTGAGTGACACATATCTATCTACCAAGAAACTTGAACAGTGATGGAGAATATTTCTGCAACAGTCCTTCTGAGGAAGGTGCAGATTTGACTCACATTCTGAGTATTTCTCATGGGCTATTGCCAAGGTCTGTCTATTCTTCTGTAGTTTCCTTTTTTATTTTGTGTTTTGTTTTTTAGTTAGGTATATATGTATGTGTCGTGTGTAGGTGTCTGCATTTGAATCCTTGTGTCTTCTACAAGAGCAAGTGTGTGCTCTTCACTGCCCATGCTCCTCTAGCTGCTTCCTTTGTGATATTACAGACATTTATGTGTGTGTGCTCATTTTTGCTCACAGTAGCTTTCAGGATAATTTAAATCTTGAGGAAGGAGTTAAGTTAGTAATTGGTAAATAAAGTAAAGTAATTTGATGGAATCCTTTGGGATTAGAGTTGAGGGATAGTAAGTTTAAAAAGTTGAAAAGCTTTACTCATCAGATGCGCTATAACCTTAACAGAGCATTGTGTTATTCCATCTTTTAAGAAAGTATGGAGCTGTACTTCTCAATAGACTGCTTTTGACTCAGGAATTGTGGATAGTCTTTATTCAGAAATGATAAGGATATATAAAAAACAGAATTATAAATTCTTAATGAGCTCTACCTATTAATGTAGTTTATTTTACTTTTGGTTTTTGGTTTTTCGGGACAGGGTTTCTCTGTGTTAGCGTTACGTGTCCTGGACTCACTTTGTAGACCAGGCTGGCCTTGAATTCACAGTGATCCACCTGCCTCTGCCTCCACCTCCCTAGTGCTGAGATTAAAGATGTGAGTGCCACTGCCTGGCCAGAGTTTGAATTCTTAATACAACCAGTGACAGTGTGAAGAGTTCTTTGGCCACCTTCAGTTATTTTGCACATTGAATTCATTGTAATGGTAAATGTCTCATTATGTCTTTAGTTACTTGCTATGATGAGAACAGAAATTAAATTTTATCCAAGTGCCTTATTTTCTTGAATTGTTTAAGATTTTCTCTTATCTGTCCTTTCCTGTTCTCGTTTCTCATGTAGGTCATGGTAAAACTCCCAAAGATGCAGCATCTGTTCGAGCCACACATCCGATACCAGCAGCCTGTGGGATTTATTATTTTGAAGTAAAAATTGTCAGTAAGGGAAGAGATGGGTAAGTATAAATTTTGGTTGGCATACCATTTTCTATTCTTGGATAATTATATTTTAAATGATTCATAAATGTATATGATATAATTGGAAAATTGTAATCTTAAAAATCTTGGTTTTGGAAAAATAGATTCTAAATATTATAGTACAGCAGATTGGTTCTGGTTAAGTACTAGTTGAACTAAAGTTTGAGCCCATGATTTTAACAGTCTTTCTGGCAGGATCATTATTAAAACTGAGTGTTGAGGTTTAAGCAATAGAGTGATTCATGTTTTCTGAATTCTAAAACTTGCTTAGCCAAAGCCAGAGCTTCCTTGGAGGTTAGTGTGTGGTATGGAAGCTTCAGAGTGAAAACTCCAGTTGATTGTGGAACCAACTTTGGTTTATTGCTTAATCTTAGAATTGATGTGTATAATATGTGTGAACATCAAAATCACTTATGGGTCTTAATCAAAATATTCTTTTTTATTTTTTCCCCCTGAGACAGGCTTTCTCAGTGTAGTCTTGGCTGTCTTGGACTTGATTTGTAGACCAGGATGGCCCTGAACTCACAGAGATTCTCATATCTCTGTCTCCTGAGTGCTGGAATTAAAGCACATGCCACTGCGCCCAACAGCTAAAACATTCTTAACCAGAATTCTCAGAAGTAAAACTTTGGTAAAGGTGTAGACATTTTGAGAATGGTCCATGGGAATTGTGGTGAATATTCCTAGAACTAATTTATCTGAAGTCATATTATTTTCTCATGCTTCATTGGGATATTAGAGAATCCTTTAAATGACATAGGGTCATTTGTCCTGCTACCAAGGTGTTGGATTCTTCAAGTAAGTTGACCTGCATATGAGTCTCTCCTGATGATCTTTCTGTGTTTAAAGTGTCCAATACATAACTCTTCACTTTGCTGGCTATACTCAATACCAGCCATACCAAAAGTAGAAATGGAAAGCCTGGGCTACATCAACAGCTTTTTAACTGCCTGTTTTGCCAAGGTGATCAAACTGAAAATAAAACCAGAAATTCCCAAGAGAAAACCTAACTTTATAGTTGTGTATTCAACTTCTATTTATTCTGGTCCATAATACTGGCATTACTCAGTGATGATTCCCAGGGATCTATAGCTTTCATTCCATGCATCCCATCTATGAAGTATTTCAACCTTATATTTTCATGGCTACAAATACCCTGAGCCTTAAACCTAATGTTTTTCATTTATTTATTCCCTTGAGCTCCTGTCAGATACATCTACCAAGATGTTTGCAATTGAGTGTTCCACAACCATTAAATTTAACCTGTTTGAAATGTTCTCCTCAAAACCAGTCAGTTCAGTGCTTTCACTATTGGTATAAACTGGAGGGTTTCTAATCTTACCTTTTTCTTGGTGTCTCTACTGCATCTCCCTGAGTTGGGTCTTGTAGTGTAGGTGTTCCCTGTTTGTAACTGTTCACAGTGTCTTTCTCAGACAGACCTGACTTGGCCCCGTCTCTTCCTTAAAATCATTTGGAACATATGCTTTGCACTAAAATATGAAACTTTTTACTAGAGTCATTAATGATGTGACCAGCCTATCTGATTTTTCATTCTCATCTGTTTGTAGCCAAGATTTATCATCCTCCTTTTCTTTCATGTTTAAAATTGTATGTATTTTGCGCATAGTAAAATTGATCTCTTTTGATGTGGAGTTCTGTGAGTTTTTACAAATATGTACATCATAACCATTATAACTAATGGGCCCGTGGTGGACGGTCCTTTCCCATTTCCATTCTGGCGACCACGGATGGGTTCCCTGCCTGCACCTTTGCTATTTCTAGAATGGCATATAAATGAAATCATAATATGTAGCCTTCTAATTCTGCCAGCATCTGCTCTGCGTAACCCATAGTGAATTCAAGATTCATCCTTGCTGCTGCATTTTTTGGAGAACAGCCATTTTTATTGCTGAGGGTATGAATGATCAAATCAGTACTAGCCCACTCCCCAATTGAAGGGTAGGTTTCCACAATCACGAATATAATCATTATCAACATTTATATGTGCAAGTTCTTTTTGTAAATGCAAGTTTTCATTTCATTTGGGTAAATATCCAGGAACAAGATTGCCAAATTGTAGTTAAAACTTATTTTTAGCTCTATAAGGAACTATGAGATAGGTTTTGCAAAGTAGCTGCACTAATTTGCCTTTGTGTTCACACAGTTCATGAGTGTTTCTCTTTGATCTGCCTCTTTGTTGTGTTGTCACAGTGTTTGCTTTTTTGTTTTTTATATCTCTTTAACAATTATTTGGTGAAGTATACAAACTATTATGGCATTATTACTTTGTCCTTATTCTCCCTGTTCTCATGGGTTTGTTTGTTTGTCTTGCCATGATGTCTGGCTTTTCCAAATGGCTGATTCTTAATTCTTCCCTGCCCTTCATCTATAAGGTACTTTCTTGTCACTGTGATTGCACATGTGGGCTTAGGTTTCTAGTTCTTTATAGCTGCCCTTTCCTTTCCCCTTAGAGTTAGTTTCCTGTTCTCACTTCCTCTTTGCCAGTTCAACTAATCAGTTTTTAAGTCCTAGGTTTGGGGTTTCTTTGCGTGTGTGTCATTGCCTCTTCTCTAAAATAATTGACATTTTGATCAGGCTCATGATGATGCACATACCCTTGTAATTGTCTGCATACTACTGACTTAAGGGTAGGGAATATTTCAAAGCTAGCATTCAAGTGTGTGAAGAAATGAATGGTTTTCTGTGTCTACTTCTGCCATTTATAAAATGGCATATAAACTGAATCATATACCTAAGTAGCCTCTTAAGTGTGACATCTTCAACCTAGCCATATGCATTTGACCTGTAACCCTGCTGCAGCATCTGATGGCACGGGTGAACAAACCAGTTCACATACCCCTGCAGTTTTCCTGGAAAAATGTGTGCCCATCTGTTTGTTTATTTCACTTTAAATAGAATTTTCTTTAGACTGTGTTTATTTAAGAATGGGACAGGTAAAATTTGATACCAGGGTCTTAGTTTTCTCATGAAATGTCAGAAGTTTAGTGTGGCTGCCTCTTTGGACAGTGAAAAAGAACAGAAGCATCTGGCGCTGAAGTGTTGCGTGTGTGAAAATGCTGCCCTGAGTCTGCCCTGTGCATCTTCTAGGGCGCTGAGGAGAAATAGGAACATGACCATGATGGTACATTTTTATTTTCCTGTGTAGAAAATAAAGTTTAAAGGAAATTTGGTTTGGTTTTTTTTTTTTGTTTTGTTTTGGTTTTTTTGGTTTGTTTGGGTTTTTGTTTTTTGTTTTTTTTGAGACAGGGTTTCTCTTGTAGTCCTGGCTGTCTTAGACTCTCTTTGTAGACCAGGCTGCCCTTAAACTCAGAGATCCAAGTGCAGGGATTAAAGGTGTGCGCCACCACGCCTGGCTAAAGAAATTTGTTTTATTGCAAAAAATAATATATTTTATTTTCTGAGTTAGCTTTTCATTTAGACTGTTCATAATTTTTATATATATTCATAAAGTAGCATAATTTAAAAGGACAAATTATCTGTCGGTTTTTATTTAATTTTATTTAAAAATATGTTTTAAATATATTTTATAGCAAAAGACTAGTTGTATACTGTACATGACCATATTTTTAGGAGACATTAAGGGATATATCTTTGTGTATTTATGATTGATCAGTGACTGGTGAGAAATTTCTAAAAATGATTTTATCTTATGAATGTAATTTCAGCTCAGGAATTCCATTCAAGTTTTAAATTATGCATGCTAATAGACACAGAGGTAGTAGAGAAACCATTAATTCAAAATGTGAGAGATAATAACATTTTATTTGAAAAATTTTTAGCTATAATTTATGCATATGATATTTTTAACTCTTCAAACAAAATATTGATACCACTGTTTGACAGCTATTCTGGGAGAATTGGCACATTTTTCAGTCTGTGTTCTAGTCCTCAGTTTTTCTGCTGGTAATAATATACCCCCAAAGTGAGAGAGAGAGAGATGGGGGGGGAGTGTGTGTGTGTGTGTGTGTGTGTGTGTGTGTGTGTGTGTGTGTGTG
>OU015746.1:74152208-74184686 GCA_907169655.1 Acomys percivali | reverse complement strand
GGGGGGGGGATTGTGTGTGTTTGTTTTTCATAGGGTTTCACCATGTAGCCCTAGCTGGGCTAGAACTGGCTATGTGGACCAGGATGGCCTTGAACTCACAAAGATCTGCCTGCCTCTGCCTTCCAAGTGCTGAATTAAAAGTAGGTACCACCATACCTGGCCCTAAAATTAAAAGAAGTAGAGCTAGTGAGGTGGCTCAGCGGTAAGGTTCTTTAAGACTAATATGAGTTCAAACACTAGGTTGCTCTTGGTAAAAGAAGAACCTACTGCTATAGGCTGTGTTCTGGTCTCTACACATATACAGAGGCAGTTTTATGCCCACATACATGCGCATACATATAAATAAATGGAATTTTTAAAAGATAAAGATAAGCCAGGTGTGGTGGCATACACCTGTAATCCCAGCACTCAGGGAGTCAAAGGCAGGCAGATCTGTGAGTTCCAGGCCAGCCTGGTCTACAAAGTGAGGAGAAAAAAAAAAAAAAATTAAAGTTTTGGCATCCTTGTTAGAAGCCAGAGGACAATAGCCGCATAGGTTTGCATCTGATCTTCTGTCTCCATTGGCTCACTTGTCTGTTTTTGTGCTAGTACCAACCTGTGTTAACAATAACTATATAACTTGAAATCAGGTATGTTAGTTGATACCTCTGGCATTTCTCTCTCTGCTGAGGATTACTTTGGCTGTCTGAGCTCTTTTATGCTTCCAAGACAATTTCAAGATGACAATGTCTGTTTTTGTGACAAATGGTGTTAGGACTTTGATTGGGAATCTCTAGATTGCTTTTCCTTGCATTTTGAAAGCCTTAAAGAAGGAAAGTGGAAGCTGCATTTTTTTTGTTGGAGAGCAAGATGAGCTTAGTTAATGTGTGAGAAGCGACCTGGAGATACAAAACAGCGGAGTCCTTACATGTTCTCTAGTTGCTTATCTTCAGTACGCTTGAAATCTCAATTCAGTTCTGGCCCTGTCAGTAATTGTATACATAACAACTGCTTTTTCCCCCCAGTTACAAGGTATCAACATTCTTAATTCAAAGGAGGAAAGCAACATCTTTTGAGACAGAAAAGAACATAAATATTTGTTATTGTGGTTATTGTGGTGACAATGTGATTGAGCCTAAGGCTTCATACTGTGTCCAACATAAATGTGTTTTAAAAACCCAAACTACTGTTCAACTCAAAGTGTGCTGACATTGTGTTTTACCCTGTTTTATGTCTGTTCAGGCTAATTTCAACAGTAGTGAGAAATAGGGTTAAGGTGTATTTGGGTCACAAAAGAGAAACTATAACTTTCAACATTATATGACATCATCATGATTCACGATTTGCATTTTGTTATACTACTTGAAGTCAACTTTCTACTCCCACCCCCTTTTTTGGTTTTTCGAGACAGGGTTTCTCTGTGTAGCCTTTGGCTGTCCTGGACTTGCATTGTAGACCTCAAACTCACCTGCCTCTGCCTCCCAGGGGCTGGGATTAAAGGCGTGCGCCACCACCGCCCAGCTCCACCCCCTTTTCTTTTTCACAAAAGCAATATATTTATCTTATACTGTGTTTGTGTATTTGCTGGGCAAAAACTTGAGAAATGGGCAATCTGCCCTTGATCTTTATGCTTTTAATGGGTATTTGGTGGTTGGTTGAAATATTTTAAAATTATTGAGGATTAGTGCTTGTGGCTGGGTGGAAAAGCAAGTTGGTAAAGACAGCTGCTGATGGGTAAAGATTGGCTCAGTTGGTGAAGGTGTTTGCTGCCAACTTGACGATCCGAGGTCAATCTCTAAGACCTGCTTGTTGGAAGGAAAACCAACTCCCACAGGTCGTACTCTAACCTCTACATGAGCATACTGTCATGTTCTGTCTGTCTGTCAAGTATGCCAGGAATGCTGGCACACTTTAGTCCTAGCACTTGAGAGGCAAAGGCAGGTGAATCTCTGTGAGTTTGAGATCAGTCTGATCTATGTAGTAAGTTCCAGGCCTAGCTGGGGCTACACAGCACAGCCCTGTCTCAAGAAACAAATGGAACAAAAAAATGGGTGGAGAACTGCTGAAGCAGTAAAGAGCAGGAAGCCGAGCGCTTACATCTTGAACCACAAGCATGAAGCAGAGAGGGCAAACTAGAAATGGTGTGATTCTTTAAACTCTCAAAGCTGCTTTCCAGTGGCATAATTCCCCCTGAGCCTGCCCCAGACAGCGCCACCAAGTTCAGATGCCCAGGACTAAGGATATCTCCTTCAAACCTCCACCCGTGCGTGTCAGATCTGTGTCCGTACTCTGCTGTTCACAAATAGATGTCAGAATCCAACCACAGTTGCAGGAAAGACACGCCTTTCCCCACCTGTGCACTTTTGCTGAAGATGAGTTCGCTATATTGCTGTGGGCTTGTTTCTTAGGACTCTGTTTTGGTCCAGTGAGAAAGAAGTAACAGCGCATTCTTTTAAAACTGTGAATCTGGTTGCAAATCACAGCCTTTAAGCAGTGTTAACTTCTGAAAAGCTACCAAGTCCTGTGTGAAGTAGCTGTATTTATTTAGACAACTCTCACAAGTCACTGCTTTAGTCTAAAAAGTACAATGTCTCCTACTGTTTATCTTTCAGTAACCCAACTTGGTTTCGTACTGACTCATTCTGAAGGAAATTCTTACGGTCCTAGCCACACTGAAGGAGGTCCCAGTGGGGTGTTCCTTAGGCTGCGTTCTCTAGCTATGGGCAGTGGGCTTTTGGCAGCCCCTGGTCTTGTGCTGTGTAAATACTGTACACTAGCGTTTTGTATCTGTCTCTACTTTTATTTATTTTTAGAAGTAGTTTTTCCCATGGCATTTCAGTTTGGGATGTCTCCGTGACCATCTTCGTGCACATAAATTCTTTCCTTGGTTCTGCTCTCTACTGAGATCTCAAAACACATTCTTGGGTATTTTTGATGTCTAGTGTTGAGTTTAATATCTCCTTGTGATGCTTAACACATTAATCAGCTGTTTTGCTTTCAGAGTCTGTCATATCTTAGTTGGCTTTGACGCTTGGCTTGCTCTTCAGACTGTACTTTCTCTTGCCCTTTATGTGACTTCTTGTTGAAATCTAGGTGTACATTTCTGTGTGCTGGTGTCTTTAAGGTTTCGTAGGAGTTGGGTTAACAGCACTCAAAAAAGTTCACTCTTATGAGGTCTTTTTCCCTCTTATGTTGTTCCGGCTTCGGAAGTTAAATCTAAGAGATCATTGCTTAAGACAAAGCCCCAAAGGCTTATTACTTCAGTGTTTTAAGCGTTTTTATCGTTCTAGTTCCTCATTTATTTTTCTACTTCATTTGAGTTGATTTTTATCTGCATGCATATCCAGTTGTTCAGGCACCATTTGTTTAAGAGATCGTTCTCCCCCTGTTGAACTAACTTCTTCCTTTTGCTAGTGGCGCACACCTACAATCTCAGAACTTAGGAAGCAGACACAGGAGGATCAGAACCAGCTTTAGCCATATATGGAGATGGGGCTAGCCTGCAATTCATGTGATCTTGTCTTAGCAAAACCAAAGACAAGCAGAAAAAAAAAACCAAAGCAAAAACCTTTTTTTTTTTTTTTTTTGTGGTTCTCAAGACAGGGTTTCTCTGTGTAGCCTTGACTATCCTGGACTTGGTTTGTAGACCAAACTGGCCTCAAACTCTCAGAGATTCATCTGCTTCTGCCTCCTGAGTGCTGGGATTAAAGGCGAGTGCCACCACTGCCCGGCTAAAGCAAAAATCTTAATATAGATTAGATGCTAATTTCTTGACTCTGAATTCTACTGTAATCTCTTAGGTTGAAATATAGGAGTTGTTCTTGCTGTTTTGGTTTTTTACGACAGAGTTTCTCTGTGTAACGGCTCTGGCTGTCCTGGAACTCACTTTGTAGACCAGGCTGGCCTCGAACTCACAGAGACCTGCCTGCCTCTGCCTCCCAAGTGCTTCGATTAAAGGTGTGCGCCACCACTGCCTGGCTGAGTGTTTCTTCTTGACTACTGTATTTTGTAGTATATTTTGAAACTGAGAAGTGTTAATTGTTGCTGTTAATTTAAAGGTATAGCCTAATAGTTAGACTATAATTACTACAGTGGTATTTTCTAACCTGCTATCAATAAAAACAGACACCTGGTATATTTTAAAATGGCCTTGGTTCACCTAAACTCCCTCTCATCCATAATCCCAGTACATGCTAATGTTCTTACCCTGGGCCAAATCCTCGATCCATGAAGGCCATGTGTTTCTCCTCCAGCTCCCCCATGGCACTGACCTCCTTCCTCTTCTTTTCCCTCTCTCCTTCCCAAGATCCTCTTGTGGTCTCTGGCTGCTTCCTTTCCCAAGAACCTCTCTGCCCCAAAAACCTGTGAATTTTAACCATGCCTGTCTTCCTTCAGCCCTGCCCAGGTAACTATTAATCCAACAGGCAGGCAAGGTTAAATGGCAATACTTGGGTCTATTACATTCTTCAGTTAGATTCTTGGGGGAGAGAGGCAAGCAATTGACAAATACAAAGCATTAAACCATACTCCCAACAATGAATTCTCAAGTTTTGTTGAAGATTCTGTTGGGCTCTTAGAAACACCATGTATTTCCACATGAATTTCAGGATCAAAAAAGCATGCTATGTTTTTGGTAAGGATAGTTTTGAATCTCCAGGTCAGTTTGCCAGCTTCATGTTAAATCTTTTAATTCTTGATGATGTCAGTCATTTATTTAGGGTCTTTTTAATTTCTTTCATTGGCCTATTTCAGATCTTAGTGCTGAAACCACCTGTACCACTTTAGTTACATTTGTTCTACATTCTCCCTTTGCTTTTATATCAACTATATCTTTATACATCTTAAGAATTTTATATTTCTCTGTGTTTAAATCAGAAGAAAAAATTAGAAAAATTTACATAATTTTCTATATGTTTCTTTAAAATATTTTTCATATGTGTGTGGTGTGTCTGTTTCTGACATTGTTGGCATAGTATATTTTCTAATAATAAATCAGGGACACCCCACCCCACCACAAAATAGGGTAAGACAAGAGTGTGCACAGGTGCCACAGCACAGGCATGGAGGTAGAGGACAGCACTTGGGCATTTGGTTCTTTCCTTCACCGTGTGGGGTCTAGAAATTGAACTCAGGCATTAGCCTAGTGGCCAAGCATTTTTTCCTACTGAGCTACCTTGCTCACCCCTGTTACTGTTTCTTGCGGTGTAGAATGCTAACAACAAATTCTCTTAAGATTTTATTTAAGATTTTCTCAATTTCTCTTTTTTAAAAGTATAGTTTAGCTGGACATAGAATTATTGGTTTTCATTCTTTTCCTTTCAGCAATTCGAGCACATTTTCCCACTAATAGCTAGCTTCCATAATTTGGTTAAAGTCTACAGTTAATCTCACTAGGTTAAATAACACTAATTGCTTAAAACAATAACAGTTGTGTGGAGGTAGCAGCATGAAGGCATGAGACATGATGAGAACAGCAAAAAAAAAAAAAAAAAAGGACGATAAACAGGCTTTTAAGTTATATCTTACATTATCAGAATGTGATAAACACACTAATATAAGAATGTAATATATGAAAGATACATTTTTAAATTAAAAAATTTTAATTTAGTAGTAGTCGTCAAAAAATAACAACAAAGGGTAACTGGAGGGGAAATAGAACAGATACCAAGGTAATAGGCATATATCTTTAATCCTGTTAATTTCTGGTATGCAATGTTGGGCACAAGTATAATTTAATTAAAAATACTGAAGAATTAATAATTTGAAATTTTCTGTCTTGAAACATTGATCTTAGTTTTTATAAATGTGTAGTGCCACAATATTAACTTTTTTGCTTGTGTATATATACAGATTTTACTATTTTGTTGAGTCTTTTCTGCTAAACAATGCCTCAGACAGGTACTGTGTGTTATGAGCCAAACCCAGCCGTACCTGTGCTTGCATACTTCCTTCTGCCAGACAACTTCCCTCCTATCACTTCACAGTAACTTAAGCTGTAGTTCCTTGTCTTAGGGCTTCTATTGCTGTGAGGAGACCCCCATGACCATGGCAACTCTTATAAAGGAAAGCATTTATTTGGGGCTGGCATATATAGTTCAGAGGTTTAGTCCATTATCATCATGGCTGCATGCAGATAGACATGGTCTGGAGAAGGAGCCAAGAGTTCTACATCTGCATCAGCAGGCAGCAGGGAGAGAGGCACACACAGTGGGCCTAGCTTGAACATTTGAAACCACAAAGCCCACTCTCAGTGACACACTTCCTCCAGCAAGGCCACACCTCCTAATACTGCCACTTACTTTGAGTCTATGAGGCCCATTTTCATTCATACCACCACACCTTGTGACACTTGCTTTTTACCTAAACATCAGGATGTTTTCAAGATAAAGTATCTGTTTTACTGTATTTTATAAATTTAACACATTACTATTTTTGTTATTTTTTAAGATATGACAAAGGTTTTGCATGCATGTCCTCTTCCTCCTTCTTCCTCCTCCTCCTTCCTGTAAGCCCTTTAAAAAATGTTTCCTTTTATATGTTATGGTTTGTGTTCTAATGTGCATGCAGTATCTGCAGAGACCAGAAGGTGTTGCAGACCAGTTGTATGTTGTGGGTGCTGGGCATTGAACCCAGGAAGAGGATCCAGTGCTCCTAAGCACTGAGCAGTCTCGTCAGCCTGAGCCCTATGGTTTTTATTGTGCAATTTCATATAGTTGATACTTTTAAAGAACTCATATCATAGTATAGAAGTGATGGTAATTGCTTTGTCTTAAATCTCATTTCCCTGTCCATCCTTTGATTCATCTTTTTTTAAAAAATGTTTTTCAAGATAAGTATAACCCCTAATAACTGTCACAAGCATAGTTTTAGCTGGATCTGTGTACCACCTTTTATTGTGGTATACTTTTACAATGGTTAGTCTTAATTGTAAGCTTGCTAACATGTGACATGGTCAAATGGAAGACATATGTCTATGTTTCTCCTGGTGGAGTTTCAGGTAATAAGGTGGGTACAGTGTGGTGCCTCTATGGTGCTGGTTTTGTCTGTCATAAATAATGATTGTTTGGGTGCTATGTAATGGGATCTCACTGCATTTGTAATTTGCATTTTATTGATGACTAATAGTGCATGCCCATGGACATTTGCAATGAGAACAACTGTGATCCCCCACATCCCAATCTTATGTCTTTCTCTGTATTTAACTTAATTAAGAGTTTATTTTCTTTGAGTCTACAATTTTTTGTCTTTCCAGGTTTTGGAGATTATTGTCAATTATTTTTTTCTGCTCCATTCTTTAGCTCTTTGTTTTTTCTTTGGATGGAAGACAGATCAGATCATATTTTCCTGTTTGAATAACAGATTTAAAATCTCAATATTTAATATCATTTTAATGATGTGTTTTGTTCTTTTTCTTTGCTGATGGTTGTCTTGGCCCATCATTCATCTATTTCTGCTGAAATCCTCGCTAAAATCATTCTGTGGTAAGAGTCTGTGGTTAGTGAATCATTAGTTATTATGCCTTGGTACCTCTTTCTTCTCATGCTTTCCTTGGCCATTGTAGTTTGAGGCTGGCAGTTAATAGTGTCAATACTTTGACCTGTACTTGCCATTAATTTTGTCGTTACTTGTTGAGAGTGGCGGTGTCAGATAACAAATATCACTTGTTGGTTGATGCCTCTTCTCCCTAGTAGCTTTTTTTGTTTGTTTGTTGTTTTTGTTTTTCAAAACAGGGTTTCTCTGTTTAGCCTTGGCTGTCCTGGACTCCCTTTGTAGACAAGGCTGGCCTCAAACTCCTGCCTCCTGAGTGCTAGGATTAAAGGTGTATGCCACTATGCCTGGCTCTCCCTGGTAGCTTTTATTGTGTCTTCCAATGATTTTCTCAATGTATCGGAAATGTAAACTAATGTTTAACCTTCTTGTATGGTAATCATTTTTAATTTAACAGTATGCTTTTTAACTCTGGGAAATTACTAGATAAGTGAACTTGTCAGAAAGTGGTACTCCACTGTTTCTTTTTTTTGTGATTATAATTCTTTTATATAAAAACAGCTTATTAACAAAATAAGGTGCTGCTAGTTTCATGAGGTGGTTCATAGGTCACTAGGTAAAAAGCACTTGTGTAAGACTGGCAACTCGTGTTGGATCCCCTGAACTTAGTTAAAGGGGAGAAGAGAACTAATTGTGTGAAGTTTTCCTCTGACCTATACATGTATGCCCTCTCACCCCACACTAATGGTCAGTAAGTAAATGCTGCTGCCCGTTGAGTTACATCATCTAGAATGAATTGTTGTTGTTGTTGTTGTTATTATTATTATTATATTTATATTTATATTTATTAGTTCCCTATCTGCATGGACACTTGCAAGCCAGAAGAGGGCACCAGATACCATTGTAGATGGTTGTAAGTCACCATGTGGTTGCTGGGGTTTGAACTCAAGATCTCTGGAAGAGCAAACCGCTGAGCCATCTCTCGAGCCCTAAAATGAATTCTTAGTACTGTTAATTTTGTTTTATATTTTTATGATTTTGCAACTTCGTTTTGAGTAGGAAGTTTAATAGTTATCTTTTTCATCAATTTTCTGTGTGGATTAGCATTTTCATTTTATTTTATTACAGTTTATACTTGTTCCAACTCTTTGGACACCTGTCTAGCGTAGCACTTCTCAACCTTCCTAATTCTGTGATCCTTTAATACAGTTCCTTACGTTGTGGTGGCTCCCAACCATAAAATTATTTCATTGCTCCTTCGTAACTGTAATTTGTTACTGTTATGAATCGTAATGTAAATATCAGATAAGTAGGATATCTGATATGTGACCCCTGTGAAAGGGGCCATGATCTATAGGTTGGCCTCGCATTACCTTTGGAGTTTCTAGGTCTTGCCTCAGGATAATTTGGGGGAGTTTTGCTGATTTAATGACTGGTCCATTAATAAGTGGTTTAGATCCTTGTCCAAATTTTCCTCACTCTCTTGTGTTCTAACCAGACCATGGTATCTAGTAAGCTCAGGTAACAGGTGGTATCCTTAACAGGTAGTATCCTGTTTTTCTTAGATTTCTTCTAGCATGAGAGAGGTGTAGTTCAGTCTTTGTCATTAAGCAATAAGCTTGGTGAATGCCTCTTATGCTGATCAGTTGTTTTGGGACTGGAGCGCCTTGGAAGGAAGGAAATTTAATTGAGGGATTGATTGCCTCCATCAATTGGCTCATAGGCAAATCTATTGGGCATTTGATTAATTACTATTATTAAAAGTTGGTGTGGAAGGGCCTACCTTGCCACTCAGTGCTACCATCCCTGGGCTATATAAGTGGCCGATTGAGCAAGCCATGGGAGAGCAGCATTTCTCCATGGCTTCTGCTTGAATTCCTGCTCCAACTTTCCTTTGTGATGGAGTGTTACCTAAAATGTGGTGTGAAATAAACCCTTTCTGCCTCAAGTTGATTTTGGTTATAGTGTTTGTTATAACAGTAGAAAGCAAGCCAGGACACCCTGCTGTGGGGCTTTGTGGGCACCTATGAGTGACTATATGGTCACAGCTTGCATTTTCCCAGTGAGCTTGGACTGGTGCTGCTACATCATAACAACACAGGCTGCTGGGCTTTCTTGCTTCATTCACAGTAGGCGCTTGTTAGTATTTCATTAACCATTAAGTTCTTAGCAGGGAGTGGCCTGCTATTTACCTAAGTTTTGTCTTTTCTTGAAATTCTGTATTTGTATTATATCTAAATCTTAAAATCAGTTTTTCTTGTTTAAGAAAGTGGATTAGAATATGTCTTGAAATGTACTAAGTGTACTTACAGCTTTTAGAATAGCTGTTCTCAACCTGTGGATTCCAACCCCTTTGGGGGATCAAATAACCCTTTTACAGGGGTCATAAGACCACTGGAAGACATATATTTATGTTACGATGTGTAACAGTAGCAAAATTAAAGTTATGAAGTAGCAATGAAAATAATTTTATGGTTGGGGATCACCACAACATGAAGAACTGTATTAAAAGATCATAGCATTAGGAAGTTTGAGAACAACCACTGTTTTGTAAAGACAGTTATTTGTATACTGTCAAGTTATCTAGATAACTATTAGATGCTGTGCCTATAGATTTGCTGTATTGTTTCTGAGTCTTGCTAGAAACTTGATTTCACTATTTGGATGTTTTTGTGACTTTAACATAAAGTACTCTTATTCTCAGCTAGCTATTGCTGGAAGTCAAATGTAATTTTATATATATATATATATATATATATATATATATATATATATATATATATATATATATATATATATTCCCCCCCTTCGTTTTTGATGTTTCGAGACAGGGTTTCTTTGTGTAGTCCTGGCTGTCCTAGGAATTGCTCTGTAGACCAGTCTGGCCTTGAACTCAGATCTGCCTGCCTTTCCTCCTGAGTGCTGGGATTAAAGGCGCACTCCGAAACTGCCTGGCTAAACCGATTTTCTTCTTATCCAGTTAGTCTTCTAAAATACCTAATTTTAAATGCTTTGAATAGTTTCTGTGGTTTTGTATGCATATAATTATACTAGTTACAAATGAATATTGTCTCCTAATGTTTTGCTGGTTTTTTGTTTTATATTAAATTTTCTAAGACCTCCAAAACAATGTTTAACAGTTACAAGCAACTCATTGTTCCTGTTTGTGATGGAAATGACTTCACTGTTGTTTCACAGTTACTGTTTTGTGTAGGTGTTGTATTGGAGTTGAGGGAAAAGTATCATATTTAAATCATTTCCTTTTATTACTTCACTGAATGTTTTGTGAGGAATGGTGGCTGAACACTAACAAATGGCTTTTAAAATCATGATACAATTGTAGTCAACTTAGCCTTTCACAAATTGGATTCAATTTGCTGTTTGTTTTTTTTTTTTGCACTTTTAGATGTTTTGTATTTACTTCTGTTTTAAACCTACTCAGCTTCTATTGGTGTTTATAAACTTGAATATTGTATTTTGTCCTAAAAAAAAAAAAACAAAACAACTTTATTGTCAGCTTGATAAAGCCTAGAGTCATCTGAGGCTAGACTTACCTAAATCGGATTGACCTGTGGGCAGGCCTGTGGGAGTGTCTTGATTTATTGATGTAGCAACCCTTTAAATTCAAAGGAGCTGGCTGTCGAGAGGAGAGAGATCAGCAGGTGGAGCAAGACACGAAAGGGTCAGGCTGAGAGACACCATCAAATAAAACATATATGTTTAGAGGAACTTATGGGAGAAATATTAAATACACAAATTATGTTTCCAAAAGGACACAGTGAAACTTGAGAACCTCCCAAAATGGGATATGAATTTTAAAGAGTTATTTATTTATTATTATGTATACAGTGTTCTGCCTGCATGTAATGCCTGTATGCCAGAAGAGGGGGCACCAGATCTCATTATAGATGGTTGTGAGCCATCAAGTGGTTGCTGGGAATTGAACTCAGGACCTTTGGAAGAGTCCCCCCCAGTGCTGTTAAGCTCTTAGCTATCTCTCCATCCCCTGGGATATGAATCCTTAATTTGGATAAAATGCCAAATTTGTGTAAGATACTTGAAATTGTTATTAAGATTATACTAAAAAATATACCTTGGGGTTTCTATAAAACTAATCAAACTGACAGTGTATCAAAACAGGAGATTCTAGACTACTAATTTACAAAATTAGAACAAAATAATCTCCCCAAAAGAATACATAGTAGAAGGTGATGTGTGTTATTAGATGTGTGTTCTAGCTTGATGTGTGATAAAATACTCTGACCAAAAACACCCTGAGGAGAAACAGCATTGAGGGCAGGAACCATGGGGGAACACTGCTTGCTGGCTCACTCCTCTCAGGCTAATGTTTAGCTAGCTTTCTTGTATAACCTAGGACCATCTGCCTAGGGATACTGATGGTATTGATCTCCCGCACCTCTCATCACAGTGTATCACTGAAGAAAACGGCTCCCAGGCTGGTGAGGTAGCTCTGTGGGTACAGTCACTGCTCTACAAGCATCAAAGCCTGAGTTGAGATCCCCAGTACCCACCTAGACATGGTGCTTTTGTCTGTCACTCTTGTGGTAGGGTTTGGTAAAGGTGGGCCTCGGGTTCACTGTCCAGTCACTCTAGCTAAAATGGCAAGTTCAGTGAGACCGTGTCTCAAAATACAGAGGTAGATACCATTTGACTTCAGTAACCATTCTGACTGAAAGAATAGAATCTCTAGAGCAGTTTTGATTTGCATTTACCTCATGGCTAAGAATTTTGAGCACTTTTTAAAAGTATTTATTGGCCTTTTGTATTTCTTTTTGAGAACTCTGTTCAGTTATGTAGCATTTTTTGGTTGTTTGTCTTTCTGTGTTGTTAGTCTAGATATTAATCTACAGATGTATATAGCTGGCAGTAATTCATTCTGTAGATTGCTCAGTTAACTGTTTTCTTTGCTGTATGTACACTTTTCCTTTTTAATGCCGTGAGGTCCCATTAGTCTCTTTGTTGGCCTTATTTCCCAAATGGCTGGCGTGCTGTTCAGAAAGTCCTGCCCAAGCCTGTATCTTGAAGTGTTCTTTCTATTCCCCGCCCCCCCCCCCCAAGCTGTTTCAGAGTTTCAGGTCTTATGTTACATTTGGGCCTGATTTTTGTTCATACTGAAAATAAGCATCAAGTCTTATTCTTCTAAATGTAGACATCCAGTTTACTAAAGGCCGTTTGTTAAAGAAGCTGTCCTTTTCCATCCTTGAGAATTTTTGGCATCTTTGTACAAACAGACAAGACAAAAGACAGCTGGTTGCTCCCACGTGAGTTTGTATCTGGGTTTTCCATCTATGGCACTGATCTCTGTGTTTGGTTTTTGTTGTTGTTATTTGTTTGTTTTTGGTTTTGTTAGCATCTTGCTGCTACATTACTAAGCTCTGTAATGTAACTTAAACTTAGGTATAGTGATAACATACAGCATTGTATGTCTGTCTTAGTTACCTTACACTTTTTGCTAGGACAAAATGTCTGGCAAAAAGCAACTTAAAGAAGGAGGGTTTGTTTTGGTTCACAGTTCAAGGCTATGCCCCTCCTGGTGGAGAAGCCGTGGCAGCAGGAGCTTGTTGCATTCACAGTTAGGAAATAGAAAGAGATGAATGAATACTCAGTTCTCTTTCCAAGATAGCGTTTCTCTGTGTAGCCTTGGCTGTCCTGGACTCTCTTTGTAGACCAGGCTGGCCTCAAGCTCACAGAGATCTGCCTGACTCAGCCTCCCTGAATACTGGGATTACAGGGTGTATATAATGTTTTAAAAGTATATCTTTATAGTCTTCGGAACTACAGTGATATATATGTCGTAAAGGCTTCCTTTTCATCTCTAAGTTTTAAAATTGGTTCCTTTTTCTTTTGGCTAGTTTGGCCAAGGGTTTGTTGCTCTTAATCTTTTCAAAGAACTAACTTGGTGTCATTAATAATATGTATTATCATTATTTGTTTCCTTTTCATTAATTTCTGCCTTGATCTCGTTTTTTTCCATCTACTGATGTTAGGTTTTTCTTGTTTTTGTTTTTCCAAAGACCTAAGGTATATTGTGAGGTTATTTGAGATCTCTCAGATTCCTTCTATTGGCATGTAGAATGTAGTGTTGGCATTTTGTGTGTATGGAGTCAGGGGAAAACTTGTGAAAGGCTAGTCTCTCCTTCTACTATGCAGAGCCTGAGGACTGAATTCAAGCCATGAGGTTTGGCTGTGGTGCCATCTCATCCACTGAGCCACTTCTCCATCCTTACTAATATTTTGAATGTATTTATGAGTGACTACTATAGTTTACTGGGAATCTAGGTTTTATTGGTGCTTAATAGTGAGTGTTCTTTGTTGCTACGAACACTGTAATAACATTTCTGTGGCTACCTTCGGAACTTCAGTTTGGGCTGGGTTCTGATTATGTTTTAGAGTGTATAGCAATTTGTCCATATCTGACTGTAATAACCTGCATTTCCTTTCCTTTGTTCTCCAACAGCTACATGGGAATTGGTCTTTCTGCTCAAGGTGTGAACATGAATAGACTACCAGGTACACTTGCAAGTGAATTACAGTATTGTTGGAGCCTGACAGTTAGGACTGACATCTCTGCTTAAATTTTTCCAGTAATTGAAAGAACTGAAAGATAATAACTTCTTAAATTTTGATCACTCATATTATGAGTTCTAAGTGGAAGTTGAGTGGCTTCTAATGTATTTAAAATTCATGTTCCTCTGTAGAACTTACATAGCATAAAACCTATGCTTTGTTTTCCTGTTTGTTTTGTCTTTTTTAACTTTACATACTTGTATCAGCCACTTGAAACATTTTAATGTCACTGTCTTTGTCACATCCTGACTTTTAGCCCGTGTATATGACCTTGTATATGAACAAATGACACAGATGAGCTCAGGAGTATGTGGACGATGTGGAATGCTCTATGAGGAGGACCAGTTAGCAGAAGGAATTGATTCTGTTTCCTGGTGTTAAAAATCAAAAGCAGCAAAATTTTTATGTAAAATGAAAACTTACCTATGCAGAACTACAGGAAGCACATTGAGATGGGAACGTATCAAGCCTCTACCGCTGCCATCTAGTTGTATTCTTGTGTTACTTAATGTACTTTAATTGTGCATTTTTTGCTAAAAGTTTATGAGGATTTAAGTGGGATCTAAATTGTGTATAAGATTAGAGATTACATGACTTTTACATATGGATACAGCCTTGAGAAATTTGTGGTGACTGAAAAGTATAATCTATTATACATGAAAGTGTGTATGTGTTATTCAAATTAAAACAACATTCCTTTGCTATGTTAGCTAAAGAAGTGTAATGCATGGAAAAACATGTCCTGCATGACTGCTGTGTTCATATTTCTAGTAGGAATCCTTTCTCTTCAGTACTTTCTTCTTTTTTAGTGTTCTGAGTGGTGAATTTATTTTCTTTAATGATGCAGACCGCAAAATATGCTGAAAACACTGTATACTATAGTTGTTGAGAATGTAGGTGTACATTTGGAGATTTTTATCTGTATATTATCTGTTGTGTTCTTCTGGCGTATCTTACACTGTTAGTGAATAAATTACTGCTCAGGAGCCTTGTTCTTCATTGTAAATATACTAAACCTGTCTCTCCAGGTTGGGATAAGCATTCATATGGTTACCATGGGGATGATGGACATTCATTTTGTTCTTCTGGAACTGGACAACCCTATGGACCAACTTTTACAACTGGTGATGTCATTGGCTGTTGTGTTAATCTTATCAACAATACCTGCTTTTACACGAAGAATGGACATAGTTTAGGTACTGAGATGTTTGTTGTCTTGAGTACAAAATAGCCAGATGCGATTATTTTACTAATGCATGATGGTTATGTTTATTATGTGATTCTTTTTAATGGATAGATGCCTTTTTAAATCTGTCCATGTGGATGTTAAGGAAGTAGTAAAATTTTGTATCCTGTGAAGGCTAACTTATATACAGAAGCAATACTAGACGTACTACCCACTACTGAGCCATTCATTCTAGTGATAGAACTGTCAAGTTTGGCTTGGAGGGAAAACTTGTAGTAATTTAAAAAGTCAATTTTAAGAATAGTGTGGGGAAGAGTTAAAAGGAATGGACAGCTCATTATTTCTAGTAAAAGAAGAAGATGGACATACTTAACAGTTAGACCTGCTAATGGTGATTGCTGATGGATGGTGTCTGACACAGGTCTGTGGTACAGGGCAGAATTAAGTAAGTAACAGAAGTAAAAGACTTGTGGGCTAAAGTATGTTAACGATTCAAAAAAACATTGTAAGGAAATAAGTAAAGGCTTTAGCTCAGTGTGCATATGCTCATTAATTAGCTTATGTGTAGTTATTACTGTAGGTTTTTCTTTTTCACAAAAGATATCTGTGTACACACAAGTGAAATAAAAATACAAGTTTGTATGAGTGTGTGCCATGTGTGCTGGGGTAGACCAGAAGCAGGTGTGGGATCTGCTGAAGGTGGAGTTACTGATGGTGTAAGCTGAGCTACCCAGTGTGGGTGCTGCCAACTGACCTTGGGTCTTGTGGAAGAGCAAGAAGAGTTCTTAACTGCTAAGCCATCTCTCTAGCCCTATTTTCTTTTTAAATTGCAAGAAATATAAAGGGTAGTAAGACTAATGCTTTTTTTTTTTAAATTTCACATTTTTACCATTGGGAAAATTATACCTTCATAGCACATTATTTCTAATGGGCTCAAGTGAGTAGAAGTAAAAACTAAATATTCTTAGAGGGCAGAAACTACTTCTGAATAGTATTTTGAAAGTTAGATTTCAAGCAGTCTGCTTAATGGAATTTCCTAAATGGCAAGCATTTGTTACATTGCTTAGAAGACAATTGTAAGTTTCAGTTTGCATTGCAGCAGGTTTCTGTAGTGCCTCAGCACAGTCCAGATGTAAAGCCTTTGCATTCCTGTCCAGCTTAATATTTCACTTAGTTTTTTTCTTTTAATTCTGAAATTCTTTTCTTTTATGTGACTTTAAAGTTGGTACAGGTCTGGAAAAAAAAAAGGTCTTACATTCTCATCCATGTATCATGTTAATGATCCCATGCAAATTATATGCAAAATAGTTAACTGTTACTAGTTTTGTACCGGCTGCTTAAAATGTTTAAGATCTTAAGGGAAGTCTGTTTTTAGCCTTGACAGCTCAAAAATGCAAAACAAGACATTTTTAGAAAACCACGATTGGCCTTTTTAACACTAATTTTTTAAACTTTTCAGAGAAGAAATTTTATTTTGGGAGATGGGAAGATCACAGGTGATGTGATTTTTTTTTTCCTATTAGATTTTCACAAACAGTTAAATCAAACCTTTTCATTGAATAAGAAAGCCATTTTAAAAGGTAAGATGCTTAAGAAAAGGGTACCTAATGATGGAATTAAGTTCTAATTTTCTGTAATTTTAAATATTTGCTGATATTCATAAACTTAATAAATATTGAGCATATAGGCAGTGTAATAATGGTCAGTCAGAGTCCTTCAGTCAGTCTTGACTGGGTTTGACTCTTGGCTTCTTTGCCATGTAACCTTAAGCAACTTATTGAGCATTTCTGAGTTATTTAAAACAGAATACCTGTAACATCTGCCACAGGAAGCTCATCAGAGAAAGCCAAAATGGTGCCTGGAAAGTTACAGGTGCTAGGTTCCTCTGTCTGGAGGTCAGGGCTGTAGGCATGACCCTGATTAGCAGACGTTATCCCTATGAACAGAGTTTCTATAGGAGCCACAAGGAAGCTGCTTTGGAGCACAGCCACACCCATTCATTTATAGGTTTTCTGTGGCTGTTTTCCTGGTGCAGTGGCAGAGTTGAGTAGTGGTGACAGAGTCCTGAAAAGCAGGAAGTATTAGCTAATTGGCCACTTGCAGGAAAGGTCTTCATGCTTTTGGTCTGGACTCTAGAAGATAAAATGCTACTCAGCTCCCATCTTTGCCTCTTCCCAAGGGCATATGTAGAGGGATATTTCTACAGTAAGACTGGTAAAGTTTTAAAAATTGTACACGTACTTACTATAAAGAAAAATGGAGAGGTTTTTACTTGGAAAAATAAGAGGCATTGAAGAATATAACTTAGCTAACTTGAAGTTTTTAATTTTTTTAATCAGACATCATTTGTTGCTTTCTGAAATGTTATCTTCAAGTGTCTTGACAAGTCAGGAAATTGAAAAACTGAAGTTTAGATAGTTTTACCAGCTTCATTCCCAGGCACCTTTTTGTGGCCTGAACCCACAGGTTGTGCTTGCTTCTTTGGCACATGTCCAAAAATGTCCAGATCTCTGGAGCTAATCTGCAATTTTTTGTTAGCATTCTTGATAAAGACCAAAAGCTTTAGTAATTACTGACAAGAGTTTTTGGTAAAACAGTGTAAATTTAGACATTATAAATACATCTCCATTGGCTCCATTACAAAAAATATTAAAAGTGGTATAATCATGTTTTGTTAAAACATTCTTTTATTTTTGTATTATTTAATTTTCTAATGATTTTGGAATACATTTTTTATGTTTGGCTCCCAATAAATGAAACTAAATATAGTCAGAATATGTTGTATGGAATTATAAAAAGAGAACACCTGGCTTTGCTTTCCTTTTGACAGATGAAAACAATTTACTGATTGGTAAAACTCATAAGGACAGAGCTTTACCAACCACAAAGCTTTTTTTTTTTTTTTTTTAATTTGGTTTTTGGTTTTGTTTTATTTTTTGGTTTTTAGTTTTTTTAAGACAAGGTTTCTCTATATAGCCTTGACTGCCCTGGATTCACTTTGTAGACCAGGCTGGCCTCTGCCTCCTGAATGCTGAGATTATAGGTATGTGCTATGGAGCCTGGCTACAAAGCATTATTATCACATTAAAAAATATGTCAAAGTTAAATATCTCTTATGTGAAATGTTTAGGACCAGAAACATTGGATTGTAGGATACACACACAAAAACACACACATACAGAGTGAAATATCTCCAGGAGGGAACCCAAGTGTAAACAGGAAATTTATTCAGGTTTCATATATGCCTTACACAATCTGAAAATAATTTTATGCCCTATTTTTAGCATGTTTGCATTTTGAGTATGACCTATCGTGTGTTTTGAGGTAGAACTTAACAATAATAGCATCATTGGTTTTAGAGTTTGGATTTTCAGCTTAGAGTTGTTCAGCCTGCAATATTTATATTCACTGTGTCTTTTAACTTTGTTTTACTAAACAGAGTCAGGCAGCTTATGGTTTCCTGTTTGTTGGCACAGCATAGCACTAGATGCTCTTATGCTTTAGATGCTTGTCAAAACCAGAGAGGTGCTGGTGCTGGGATTGTTTATATGCTTCCAGTATGTGTAGAGGCAGTTGCATTGACCCCTACTTGAGATGTTAATCTTTTAAAATGGGACAGGGAGATGCTATAGAAATACTTGCCCCATTTGTTTTATTCTTTTTAGCTAAGAACGCAAGTATACTTATGCCATTAGTGTTCCAGTTGTATTTGGCACATGCCTGTGTTGAGGCATTCAGGAACACTCTCAAGAAGGAATGGATTTCTTCTGTTTTGTTCTGTTTTTGAGATAAGGTGTCAATATGTAGCCCAGACCAGCCTCATATAGAGGTCCCTGTACCTCAGTGTTCTGAGTGCTAGGATAACAGGCATGCATTAACTACTGTGTCCTGTCAAGAAACTGTTCTGTTTTGTTTTAGACATAAGTACAATACTTACTTTTGTACTCATACACACACACCAGGAAATGTCTGTTCCTTTTACTTAAAGTGGTTTTTATTTATTTTTGCTTTTTGGAGACAGAGTCTCTTATACCAGAGCTCAATTTGAATTTGCTGTGTTGTGCTAAAGATGACCTTGAACTGATCAGCTTGCCTCTGTCTTCAGAGTGCTGGAATTACAGGCATACGCTGTAATGCTGAGCTCCAATCTAAACATTTTGTTTTGTTTTGTTTAATTTTTTGAGACAGGGTTTCTCTGTGTAGCCCTGGCTGTCCTGGACTTGCTTTGTAGACCCGGCTGGCCTCGGACTCACAGAGATCTGCCTGCCTCTGCCTCCTGAGTGCTGGGGTTACAGGTGTGCACCACTGTGTCCAGCTCTAAAATTTTATAAAAACTAAATCTAGACCAGCAGTTAGTGATGATGTGGGTAATAATAGCCTTTGGGTGAAACAATCAAATCTGACACTGTTGCAACCAGTGTTCTCATTCATATAGCCCTGAAGGTTTATTTAAGATCATTTAAAAACTAGAAGTAATGCCAGTATCCCAGAAATAAAGTGTGTGTGAGACCAATAGGACTGATGATCTCTAACAGGACGGCATCCACCCAGATAGACATTAGTGTCATTGAGAAAATGAGGCATTTCTTTCACTTTTTCTTCCTTTGCTTTAGTTAGATATTCAGCTTTTTACTATTATCTGCCTTTGAAAAAACAAGCCACTAATACCTTTTTTTTTTCTTTTTAGGTATTGCTTTCACTGACTTACCGGTAAGACATAATTTTTTTCTCTACCCATGCGCGCCCCCCCCCCCCCCCCCCCCCGGTTTTTTGAAACGGTTTCTCTGTATAGCCTTGGCTGTCCTGGACTCACATTGTAGACCAAGCTGGTCTCAAACTCACAGTGACCCACCTGCCTCTGCCTCCCAAATGCTGGGATTAAGACATAATTTTTTGATGGAAGTTTTTCAATTTTAACTAAATAAGTACAAGAAACTAGAAGTAGACATGTAGCGCAGTTTCATTCATACCAAGTGCGTGTGTACTGCATCCTGTTGCACAGTATAGGTGAAATGACCTAAACCCTTTCTGCATGTCTGGATTGAGCCTGCGGCCTCCCGTGTAATGAGCACTCCTCTACACTGAGCTCTGCCCCTGCCCTAAAGTACTCGTTTGTTACTGTGTGTTCATTTAAAGTAAGTTTCTTGGTTATGTTTGAGCTTTTCAGTAAGGGTTGTTTTTTTTTTGGTTTTTTTTTGTTTTTTTGTTTTTTTTTGGTACAGTTGTAACTGTTCATTCACCTAAGGCATGTTGGAGACCTGCTGCAGCAGGTCCTGTGCTTTTGCCATCATTTGGCAGCCAGTAAAGATTTCTGGGTTTGGGTTTTAAGCTTAATGCCTAAGGTAAGGAAATTAAAGAATAAGTACATGAAAATGGTGAATTGTGATATTTTGAAGGAGTTTGTGTACTTCAGAGAGAAATAAGGCATACTAGGGGCAAGACAGTTGTAGAAGCTGCCACTTTGCTCAGAGTGGAACTTGAGCTGAGACTTTTGACAGAGTCAGTCAGTGGACATGTACAGTATTATGTAAAGTATGTATTATCTATCTATGTACGTAGAATATTTCAGACAATGGGGAGAAAAGTGGTCAGGCAGAGTTCAAGACAGGATTTAGGGGCTAAAGGGATGTTTTCATAAATTAAGAACACATACTGTTCTTCCAGAGAACCGGTTCAGTTCTCAGAACCCATTGAGGCTGCTTATAACTCCTGTATGATGAATTATTATTATTATGGCAACAATTTTCTTTAAGCAGCTAGTTCCCCAGTGACTGACTCAGACAGAGAGACTATGGTTTATTATTAAGCTGTAAGCACTGTGCTGGGCAGATTCTGAGCTACTTTAATCCTAATACCTTTAAAACCCACATAAAAGCCAATCTGATGGTTCCCAGGGTATCTTCTTCTCCATTAGTCTGTCCTTATAGGCGCATGCTCATTGCCATCTTGCCTCATGGTGACTCATTTCTCTCCTGTTTCCTGTCCTCCATCACTTCCTCTCTTGCTCATCCTCCACCTCTCTCAACCCCAAGCCCTGGCACCCCAAACTCTGCCTCCCTCTCTTCTACCCAGTCACAGGCTTCAGCATCTTTATTTAGCCTGTCAGGGATCGTTGGGGAACATTCCATATCATCACATGGTTATAAGAGATACCTCAACATGCACAAGAAAGCCTGTGGCTGGGCAGTAACCAGATCTCAAATCAGCATTTGAAAACACATAAAACTCTAGCTCCGGGGAATCTGACACCCTCCTCCTCCTCTTCTGCCTTCTGTAATCTTGTGTTCATATACCATACACATAAATACTTTTTGTTTTTTTTTTTTTAAAGAAAAAGGACTTGACTTTAAGATGGTAGGCATAAAGAACAAAAGAATTGACATTGGAGCTGGGATTGTTTATTGATAAGTAGAACAGTTTTCTTTGCTTACTTATTGTTTTGTGTTTGAGGCTCAAACTCCAGATTCTTCTTGGTGGTAGGTAAAAGCTTTAGCGCGGAGCTGTCCTCCAGCACTTGGTTTCTTTCTTGTTGCGACAGGGTCTCTCCATGTTGCTTTCTCTGCCCCTCTACTCTTTGATTGCCCGAGCAATCCTCCTGCCATAGCCTCCCTGGTAGACGCCATACCAGGGTTTGTTGAACATTTTGGGAGAGCAGGGAGAGTAATTTAGTTTGGTCTAAGAGTTAAATATGTTCACATACACAGTTGGGTTTGCAAACTAGAAGTAAAGAGAATTATCTACACTAAATCTGGGCCCATTGGCCATTAGATTAGACAGCATGCAAGTGTGTGTTGACACAAAAAATAAGTAGATGGATTTCTAGGACATGGTGAGTTTAAGAGAAAATAAGGAGCTATCAAAGAAAAGTTGAGAAACAATCAGTGAGGTAAGGAAGACAATACTGAAAGCCAGGTGAAGATAGGAACCAAGGAGAGGAGTTGTATTACTTATTTTCTGTTGCTAAGATGGTGATAAACCATCACTACCAATGATGGCTTATGGAAGGATTTGTTTTGGCTTGTGGGTCTAAGGGATAGGTCTTACCATAGCAAGGAAGTTTGGCAGCAGGCGTGATGACAGGAGCAGGAGGCTGAGAGATCACAGGAAGCAGAGACAGCTTGGAAGGGAAGAGATTATGAACTCTCAGAGCTTGTCCCCAGTGACATACTTCATCCTAAACATCTCTAACTATCACCAACCAGGGAGCCTATAGGGGACATTGTTCATTCAGACAACCTCAGGAGTCATCAACTGTACCAGTGCTGTGGTGTATCTTGTTATGTGACAACCCAGACTATTGCATTTAGAAGAGTAGCGGTCCATAATGGCAGTGATAAGGAAGTTTTTGCAGAGTGGAGAACGTTTGATAGGAATGAACTTAATAGAGAAAGGAAGAGACTGTTGATGACTTTGGAGAACCTTGGTTACCATGGGAAGTAGAGACATAGGGCACTAAC
This sequence comes from Acomys percivali, assembly GCA_907169655.1. Lineage (NCBI taxonomy): Eukaryota > Metazoa > Chordata > Mammalia > Rodentia > Muridae > Acomys > Acomys percivali. Next base: position 74,161,988 of record OU015746.1, on the reverse strand, counting down.
TGGAGGTGAGCAGGGGAAAAAACCTTAAGGTAGATTTAGCAGAATATTGTTTTGCTGTTAAATGATTCACTAGAAAACAAGCAAAAAGTTGATACACTGTAGAGTGAAAACTACTATAGTGACTATGTGTCAATAAGCAAGTGTGTAAATGAAAGGAATTAGTGTTTGAATAGAGCATTTGTGGTGGTGACAGTCAGGGTGGCAGAGTAAGCAGGTGTGAATTATTTTGTGTGGGAAGGTATGCATCTATGGTAGCAGCAGCATGTACACACTGAGGTCAGAGGAGGAAAACATCAAGAATCTTCCTCTAGAGCTCTTACTGAGCCTGAAGCTTGCAGATTTCCAGCCAGGGAACTTCTGCAGTCTCCTGTCTCTGCCCCCAACACTGAGGGGCTGTGTGCTGGGGACTGGGACTCAGGTTTTCCTGCTTTCACAGCAAACTCTCATCATACCGACTGAGCTATCTCCTGGACCCTGCAGGTAAATTCTACTAGGTAAGATGGTGGCATCCTTAGCTGTTGAAGGATCTTTCCTTAAAAAGACTCCCAAGGCTCACTTGTAACTGTTGGAGGGTTTTGTTGCTGTGCTGGAGTGGTTCTCTGTTGGTCACTGCAGTAGTGATCACTCAACAAAGGCATACCTGGTTTTAGGTAACACATGGTTTTTGTCTGCTTCTAGTGGTTTTCTGTCCCACTTTGATGTGGTGTGGTAGCCTCCCCATTTATAGTGAGACCAAGGTAGATATGGTGGTGGCTTTTACAGGCTTTCTTTGATAGTGACTCTGGGGGTCTACAGTCTTCTGGGACTTCTGCACACTGCACTTTTCTACTGCAAGGGGGAAAAAAAGGAAAAGCCAGTCTTTTCCTTAGAGGGATTACTTAGAAAATATTTGTATGTCCCTTATACGATTTCCTAGAGTTATTGGAGCATTGAATCCTAAAGGAGTATACTTACAAAACCCTTAATTTTCCTTAACCTTAACCCATTCATGGGTGAGAGTGTGTTTACACAGCTCTGACAACCTTACATCTTTTTATTGCTTGTTTGAGACAGTGTCCACTTGGTAGCCTCCGCTGGGCTGGATGGTGATCCTTTCCCTGCCTCTTGAGGATTTATCCTAGACCATATATTTTTTTAAAATATTTTTCCCGGGGGCTGGAGAGATGGCTCAGTGGATAAGAGCACTGCCTGCTCTTCCAAAGGACCCAAGTTCAATTCCCAGCACCCACATGGCAGCTCACAACTGTCTGTAACTCCAAAATCTGACACTTTCACACCAATGCACATAGATTAAAATTAAATAAAATATTTAAAAATATACATTTTTTTTCCCACCGGGTGTGGTGGTGCACGCCTTTAATCCCAGCACTCAGGAGGCAGAGGCAGGCAGATCACTGAGTTTGAGGCCAGCCTGGTCCACAAAGCGAGTCCAGGACAGTCAAGGCTACACAGAGAAACCCTGTCTAGAGAAACAAAACAAAAGAAAACAAAAAAAATTTGTTTGAGAAATGTTTTTAAGCATACTAATTCAGTTAAAATTAGATACATATTTCTTTTGTTGTCATTAGCTGCTCTCAATTTTTGATTTTGTGTGTAATTGTGTTTTGCCCGCATGTATATATGCACACCACATGCATGTTTGGTGCCTGCAGAGGCTGTACCTGTAGAGACAGTTATGAACTGTTATATGGGTACTTGGAACTGAACTTAGGTCCGCTGCAGAGCAGCAAGTGCTTTTAACTGATCACCTGAAACAATGCTAATTTCCAAGGCTACGAGCTGACTTGAAATCTAATTGCCACAGATTAAGTATTTTCTGTTGTTTTACTATTTTTATTTAGAAGAAATATTCGTAATATGAATTTGAATTATATGCATTAGTTGTTTTGTTTTTTAATTTTTATTATTAATCTGTTTACATCCCAATTGTAGCTCCCTCTCTTTCTCCCTCATGCTCATGTGTTCTCCCTCCCTCCCTTAGTCCTCAGAAAGGGGAGCCCTCCTCCCATAACATCTGACCTCGGCCTATCAAGTCTTATCTGTACTACCTGTATCTTCTTCCTCTGTGGCCTGGCAAGGCCACCACTCCAGGGGGAGGTGATGAATGTGGGATGGGGGCAGAGTCCATGCCAGAAGAAATCCCTACTCCCCATATTGCGGGACCCACAAGGAGACTGTGCTGGTACACACCATGCATGATTCTTGGTGCATCAGTCTCTGTATTGCAATGTAGTTATCCTGAATTAACTGGCTAATATCTGCTTATGAGTGAGTACATACCATGAGAATGTAGGGAAAAGGGAACACTCCTCTATTGCTGGTGGGAGTGCAAACTTGTGCAACTACTTTGAAAGTCAATCTGGCTCTTTCTCAGAAAATTGGGAATAATTATACCTCAAGACACAGCCATACCATTCCTGAGCATATACCTGAAAGATGCTCCACCGTACAAGGACATTTGCTCAACTATGTTCATAGCAGCTTTTTTCATAATAGCCAGAATCTGGAAACAACCTGGATATCCCTCAACCAAAGAATGGATAAAGAATCTGTTTGAGATCCCTCCCTCCCCCAGGACAGGGTTTCTCTTTGTGTAACCCTTGCTGTCCTGGAACTCACTCTGTAGACCAGGCTGGCTTGGAACTCACAGAGATTTGCCTGCTCCTGCCTCCCAAGTGCTGGGATTAAAGGTGTGCACTACCACCACCCAGCAGGGACGAAAATTTTTTGTAAAAGGAATTTTCTATCCATCTATATTCTAAATGCATATAACTACATGGTAAACTACCTCTTTAAGCTTGTGGATTTTGTCCTGAAATTACAAGTATTTCCATTTTGTTGATGCCTTTATTGCATGTTTTTGTTTTAAAAGTAGTAATTCTATGATGGGTTTTAATAAAAAGTTTGCCAGGCTAGAAGTAAAGAGACAGTTCCCTCCTCCCCCTTTTTGTGATGTCATTAACAAGCTCTGAGCTTTTGGATCGGGTCTCAAGTCTCAAATTTTCTAACTGATGAAATGAGAAGACTGTATTGAGTCACCTGCTTTACATTTAAATTTTTAAATTTGTTCTGATGATTAAGAGTTAAAGGTAGGAATGATGGGTCACATCTGTAATCTTAGCACTTGGGAAGCTGAGGCAGGAGAATTGTCATGAGGTCAAGGCTACTGTGACACTTGTCATAATAAAATATACCACATATAACTAAAATCTCCTCACCAAAAAGAATCACTACTTTGTCTTACTATATATCATAGTAATCTAATAGGACTTTGTGTTTATTTTGACATACTATTTTGTTTATGATTTCTTTTGCTTGTTGAACAGCTATTTTTAAATACACCCTCAATTTGCTGTAAAAGCTCTACACACACATTATCTCTTTTTAATCTTTACCTTGTTTTGTAGTGAAAAATGCTGTGGTAACTACAAATAAAAGCAAAGAAACAAGGCACAAAGCCAAACACTAAAAGTGGGGAGGATTTGGCATCACAGGGATAAAGATGACACTTGCTCTAGTTCTGTCTTTTCTTGTGGAGCAACCCTGAGCAAGTCGTCTAACTTGTGCTTCTCTGTTCTCACATCTGTGTGACGGCAGCGAGAGCCTGTGATTCTCAGGAGTGGACCTAGTGTCTAGCGAGCGCTCGGTACATAATCTTTTTCATGCAACAGTTGATTACTAACAGCAAAAAGAAGCAATCTGGCATTGTATATTTGAAGCTGCTTCTTTTTACATTTGGCTTTTTTCTATTTTAATATCTTAGGGTATATTTCAGTTTATATATTTAGGTTTGTCTCGTCTTCCTTTGAAATTATATGTTTGAGGTTTTGTTTTTGCATTAAGAGTCCCCACAGTGTACTGGCTTCAGCAGCACATGCACTAAAATTGGAACAGTACAAGGATGACCCTCAAATTCATGAAATGGTCATATTTTCAGAAACAAAGAAAATTCCTGTAGGGACACTGGGTCTTGCTTAAAGCAAGTTTCAACCACTGTCTTTGTAAAAGGCAGGCCTTTCAAGTGTTCTGGTAATGACTGTAATAAATTGTAGATGGTGCTGTCTATGAACTTGCTGTATTGTGCATTTTTTTTAGATATGTAGCTCATAAAGACTGAGATAATCCTGAGTTGTATGTTAATTTTAAAGCTTTGTAATTGTTATATAACATTCTTAAGAGCATGAGTTAGATTTTCGTGTATTAAAAATACAGTGCCACATGGATTATGTATGCAACAGGGTCCCAGATCCATTCATGGGAGTATCTTAGTTGTTTACATTTTCTTGATGATCAGAGAGAAAGAAAGAACATTTTTCACCCAACACATAATGTGTTGTGTTTTAGTTGTCCTCCACTAGTATTTGATTGAGATTTTAAAATATTTATGAAGTAAATTTATGGTTCTACTCTTGCATTGCAAAGATACTGAAGCCTTTATTGTACAATCAATAGATAATTAAAGAAATATGTTGTCTTACAGCCAAATTTGTATCCTACTGTTGGGCTTCAGACACCAGGAGAAGTGGTTGATGCCAACTTTGGGCAACATCCTTTTGTGTTTGATATAGAAGACTACATGCGAGAATGGAGAACCAAGATACAGGCCCAGATAGACCGGTTTCCCATTGGGGATCGAGAAGGAGAGTGGCAGACCATGATACAAAAGTAAGAGCAAACAACTTTGAATGTATAGATTTAAACACTGCATGTTTATAAGGCAAACTATTCTTTTTTAATTCAAAGATCTGTATCCAGAAGTCTAGTTTAAATTCTAATTGTGTGTACTACTGATTAGATATTTATCTTAAAAGTAACCAGTTGGAATAAGATAGTGTTGATTTTTGCACAGGGTTGTATTTGTGTGACTTAACTGGGTAGAGGAAATAAAGTGACACTTTATCATAACAATATTTCACTAATTTGTTATCCTTAATAATATGACTCAGTAGGCCGGATGTGGTGGCACATGCCTTTAATCCCAGCATTCGGGAGGAAGAGGCAGGAGGATCGCTATGAGTTCGAGGCCAGTCTGGTCTACAAAGTGAATCTAGGACAGCCAAGGCTACACAGAGAAACCCTGTCTCGAAAAAGCAAAAACAAAAACAAAAACAAAACAAAAAACGCAGTGAAACCTATAGGTTTTGCGGCTACGTGTCTAATAATGTTGACCAAAAAAAAGCAAGTTTAGAGGTGACCTAGATCTTATATTGTGGCTTCTGTGATTTAGGGACATGACCTGAGCATCTTCCTCAACAGTAGTTCAAACACATAGGGAAGAAAAGAACAGTAGTTTGATGCTTACTCTCCATGTGGAGAAGTATGAGAGTATAGCCAGAATGTGCATCCTCCATCCTCCAGGGCAGAGTGGTGTGGGCTGCTCTCTCTGAGTGTTAGCAGGATGACTCTAGTGACTGGAGAGAACCTCTTCTTTACTTTGTACTTACCACTTGGGAGATTGCAGTTGTTCCTACTCAAGAATCTACCCATAGGCTTCTTCTACCCAAAAGCCTTCAAAATTAAATTAAAATTTAAAAACTTGGGGAGGGAAGATAACACCACCCAGATGGCAAAAGATGGCTTGCTGCCAAGCCTTTTCACCTGAGTTCTATTCCTGGGACCCACATACTAGAAGACAAAAACCAGCTCCTACAAAGTTGTCCTCTGACCGCTACATGTATGCCATTGTATGTGTGTGTGTACATACATGCATGTACTAAATAAATAAATAAATAAATAAATAAATGTAATTTTAGAAATAAAAAGGCTTAGTAACTTTTTTAACACTATCTCTTATATAAGTTACCATTAGACACTTAGGATAAGATAAAGGAATGAAGACCAAGGAGCAGTGACTGTGGAGTTAGCCCAAGTGCAGCATAAATACATTGACTTCATTAATAATAATAATGGAGGATGCCCAGAAGCAGAGAGGAAAGTGTTAAATCTGTTATCAGGAAGAGCTTTTTAGTGGCTTTAGATTTTGCTTTATTTTACAGAATTTTTCTAAGGAACAGCAGGAAATTTGAATTTCCTATGACAGTCAACTTTAAAATTTTAGACTATACATCTGCCAAAAGTCTTAAAGGACAGTGCCTGGATATCACTAGTATTAAGTGACAGTTGTTAAAGACTGATGTAGATAGTATATATACAAAAATTAAATACCATTTAGTTAAAAATCATTCTGATTGCAATCTCTAAGCCAAGAAAATAACCAAGACCTTCAAAGATATCATCAGTGTGCCATAGTCTTGAAAGTGTATTTATAATTGCTTTCGAGTTTCTTTTCTTTTCTTTTTCGCTTTTGAGTTTCTTGAGCTTAAAAATTTAAGAAAACCTTTTTGGGTATTGTTAAATAGTTGGAGATAACAGAATTTTGATTAATATTGTTGGATTACCAGTTTTGCTAACTATATTTTAACCACTTAGTGACTTTCAAAAACAATCTTGTCTTAGATCTGTTATTGTCTGTAAGTCTTAGACAATTTATTTCTTGTTTGTAACAATCAAATTAATTGCAAGACTGATTTACTGATTCCTCATTGTTTAATTGTTTCCTTGTTAATTTTATTCTGGGCAATTCTCTCTGGGCTGACATCAGTGTCTCTCTTCACACTTTGAGATCTCATCTCATTTGACTGATGAGCACAAAAAGTAGTTGGAACACCAGAACACCAAGTATTAATCAGTTATCTTTAAATTGGGCATTTTACATGGCGCCAACATGTTCCTGGGATATCTAAAATTGAGGAGAGAGAGAAAGTAGGATTGAATAATAGGAAAAAGAACCCTTCGAGGAAAATGAGCAGGAATGGTGGCACATCCTTTAATCTCAGCAGGATGGGAGGCAGAGGCAGGCTGTGAATTCAAGGCCAGCCTGGTCTACAAAGTGAGTCCAGGACAGCCAAGGCTACAATGAGAAACCCTGTGGGAGGAGGGGAGGAAGGATAATAGGAAAATGAAAAAGGAACCAGGAGCTAATAGGGATCCAAGAATTAAATTTTTAAAAGATGATTTTAATGCCTTTGGCTTTATTTTAAATTATCTTTTGGACTATTCATAACTAGAACAAAATGTTACTTTTAACTTACCTTTAAAGTTGAACGTAGAAGAGCCTGTCTTTAAGGAATTAGATTGATTCTCTAATCCCAGATTAGATGTTGTTAACAGAGATTGTAGTCTGAAACATGCATTCTCCTGACTAAAAGATGTGTTTCTTCTCTTTGTTTTAAGAATGGTTTCATCGTATTTAGTCCACCACGGGTACTGTGCCACAGCAGAGGCCTTTGCCAGATCTACAGACCAGACTGTTCTAGAAGAATTAGCTTCCATTAAAAATAGACAAAGTAAGGACGTTGTAGTGCATGGCAAATACTTGTTTTTAAGTAATAAGTTTGGTTGCTTTTACTTTTAGAAATTTTTGTAATTAGAAATTTGCCCAATATCTTGTTTTAAAATGGATCTTCTGGACTGACTTTCCTTTACTTTTTGAGTTGTTGTTGTGTCTTGGTTTGTGGTTGGGGTGGGAGCCCTTGTGTTTGAGGCTGTGGCTCATGTAGCCCAAGCTGACCTTGAGCCTCGCATCCTCATGCCACACTTACTGACAGTTTTGAAAATGTGTTTTAAAAAGTCACACTAGAGTTTTAGATGTAGAAATAATTTTGTAGAACTTTAAAAAGAAATGCCTTTATCATTTCTGTTTTTCTGTGGGTTGGGCTTAAGGTCCTTGATGAACCTGATGCTCTAGATTTGGTGTCAGCACCTAGTGGGTGGAGGATGGGCAAGAAAACCTCCTTACGCTTTAAGAAACAAGCACTGGATACAAAGAAAGTGTTGTTTTGTTGTTTGGTACCAGTCGTGATGAGATAGTGGAGATAGTATATGAAATAACTTTTATTCCTTGAGAAAAATTGAAATCTCCTAATTTACTGCCTAAACTTAGGTGGTGTGTTGGTCATAAGTATGTATTTCTTAGGGCTTTGTGCTGGACAGTGCTGATACTTTTTTCATCAGGGCAGGGCAGCCTGACAACCACAGTAAGTTAGACATTCTAAAGTCAGTGCTGTTAGCCCATTAGAATCTATTGACACCTGATGACATTTCCTGAGTGGAAAGATGAAACAGCAAACAGGCAAAACTGTGATGAGTGAGAGACTCTTCTATAGGTAAGATGGCTAGAGTAATGGCAGTTGCCGCATGCTACAGCACACAGTATGCTGGTCTTTCTCACTGCCTTAATACACGCATCCAATAGAGTGTGACTTAAGCAAATCTCTGACCTTTTCAAAGGCTGGTGTTCTAGTCCCAAGTCAGAAGGTCCGATAAGACATTTTAAGTGTTGTTTCTTGTCCGATAAGACATTTTAAGTGTTATTTCTTTAAAACATAGTCTTCTAAATCTTACTGTTTGAAAATAGGATGTAATACTTAGATAATTATTAGTGATATTTTAAGTAGTCTCTAAAGATACTTGTGTTTTTCTAATTTTTAATGTCTCGATTTTTTCCTTGGGTTTTCTAATCTAAACTTCAAAATTTTAGAAAAATAGTTTAACAATAATTATTTTGGAAGTTCTCACTGTTATTTTCTGGGGCAATTTAAGGTTGCTTCTGCTTTTATAGAGTTAATTTTTGCTTTCTTCTAATAGGAATTCAGAAGTTGGTGTTAGCGGGACGCATGGGAGAAGCCATTGAAACAACACAACAGCTATACCCAAGTTTACTTGAAAGAAATCCTAATCTCCTTTTCACATTAAAGTGAGTTTTAGTAAAATGTTATTTTATGTGTCATATATCTTAAAATAAAAATTATCTTTATGATTCGTAGTTTTGATTTTTGTCTAGCCTTGCTTCAGATATTTACATATAATTTTATAATACAGCACATTTAGATATTTTTAGAAACATGTGGAGCTAAGGATATACACCTTAGTGGCAGAGTAGATGCTTAATGTATGAACAAAAATGGAAAGGTACTTTGTTTGAAGGTCTCTAAGCACATGATACTTTTGTTTGCTTTTGTCTTAAAATGTGAATGTCTTACTTAGAAGGCAGTTATCTTTCTTCTCCTAAGAGGTACCTTGAATAACTCGTCTGGATATATTAAAAAGTTATAGTAAAATACACATAAAATTTACTGTTTTACCCATTCTTACAAGTATTCTTAACATACTAAGTACACTTACACTTTTGTGTATCAGTGGAGCTTTTTTATTTTCTTAGCTAAACACTAGCTTCTCCCTTGCTCACTTAACCCAGAGCCCTCATACAGTGTTGGTTTTTGTGACTGGCTTAGTCACTTTGTGTAAGATCCTTAAGGTTTTGAAGGCTGAAGATCATCTCACCATGTGGATGTGCTGTATGCTGTCTGTGCTCTGCCTGTTGATGGGTGCTGGGGTGCTGCTGGCTCTCTGCTGTTATGATAAGTGTGCTGTGAGCAAAGGTGTATGAGTATCTGCTTAAGTCCTGCTTTCAGTTCTTTGATTATTTATCTGAAAGTAGATTTGCTGTGCTCAACAGTTTGAGGACCCCCTGTACCCTTCTCCTTGGTGCATCCTTAGATTAAGGCTTCTAATCTTTTCATATCATCATCAACACCTATTTTCTGCTTTTTAGGTTATAGACATCCTGATTTGATATTTAAAAAAAAAAAAAAAGAGTCTTTGTTGTTGGGGGGCGGAATTCCTGAGCTGGGTATGGTGGTACCCGCTGCTGCTGCTGCTGCTTATGCTGCTGCTTCTTCTTCTTCTTCTTCTTCTTCTTCTTCTTCTTCTTCTTCTTCT
>OU015746.1:74123755-74152198 GCA_907169655.1 Acomys percivali | reverse complement strand
CTTCTTCTTCTTCTTCTTCTTCTTCTTCTTCTTCTTCTTCTTCTTCTGCTTCTTCTTCTGCTTCTTCTTCTGCTTCTTCTTCTGCTTCTTCTTCTTCTTCTTCTGCTTCTTCTGCTTCTTCTTCTTCTGCTTCTTCTTCTTCTGCTTCTTCTGCTTCTTCTTCTTCTGCTTCTTCTGCTTCTTCTTCTTCTGCTTCTTCTTCTTCTTCTGCTTCTTCTTCTTCGTCTTCTTCTTCTTCTTCTTCTTCTTCTTCTTCTTCTTCTTCTGATTCTTCTGCTGCTGCTGCTTCTTCTTTTGTTGTTGTTGTTCTTCTTCTTTTGTTGTTGTTGTTGTTCTTCTTTTGTTCTTCTTCTGAGACAGGGTTTCTCTGTGTAGCCTTGGCTGTCCTGGACTCACTTTGTAGACCAGGCTGGCCTCGAACTCACAGCGATCCGCCTGCCTCTGCCTCCCGAGTGCTGGGATTAAAGGCGTGCATCACCACACCCAGCTGGTTTTTGGTTTTTGGAGACAGGGTTTCTCTGTGTAACAGCTCTGGCTGTCCTGGAACTTGCTCTGTAGTCCAGGCTGGCCTCGAACTCATGGAGATCCACCTGCCTCCCAAGTGCTGGGCATGCCTTTAATCCCAGCACTCAGGAGGCAGAGGCAGATGGATCACTGTGAGTTCAAGGCCAGCCTGGTCTAAAAACTGACTCTAGGACAGCCAAGGCTACACAGAGAAACCCCATCTCAAAAAACCCAAAAAACAAAAACAAACAAACAAACAAAAAAATTCCTGGGTTGAAGAGATGGCTCAGTGTTTAAGAGTACTGTCTGCTCTTCCAGAGGTCCCAAGTTCAATTCCCAGCAACCACATGGTGGCTCACCACCATCTATAATGAGATCTGCTGCCCTCGTCTGGTGTGCAGGCAAAACATTGTATATGTAATAAATTTTAAAAATATATTTTTTTTTAAAGGGAATTCCTTTAATCCAGCACTCATAAAACAGGCAGGTGGATCTCTGAGACTTCAAGGCCAATCTAGTCTGCAAACAATTTCAAGGACAGACAGGGCTGCAGAGTGAGACCCGTATTTAAAAAAAAAAAAAGTTGGATGTTACTGAGCTTAGGATCTCAATCTTCTACTCAGCAGAAAGTCTTTGCAAGTCAAATGTCAATGGCCTCACAGCAAAAACCAACTGAGGTCCATTTTGGCTGAGTGGTTGGCTCAGGTAAGTAAGGTTGTTCTTTGTACCTCTCCAGGTACATGTGTGTCTAAAATCTCACATACTCACTTGATTTGATACCAAGTAAAATACTGATCTTAATTTTAAAATGAGACCTATTTTAATAATAAAGCTATATACAGATGTGATGATTATGCCTAAGTAAACTTTCTTTTTTCTTTCAGAGTACGTCAGTTTATAGAAATGGTGAATGGTACAGATAGTGAAGTGCGGTGTTTGGGAGGCCGAAGTCCAAAATCTCAAGACAGTTACCCCGTCAGTCCTCGGCCTTTTAGTAGCCCAAGCATGAGTCCCAGCCACGGAATGAGCATCCACAGTTTAGCGCCAGGCAAAAGCAGTACTGCACATTTTTCTGGTGAGACTTAATCTTTTAAACTTTCACTCTTCTTTATATAATTTTGAGTTAGAATTTTTTTTTAATCTACACACTTTTGTACCCTTTTTAGTTATATATGTACAGAAAAGATTCATATGATACTAGTACCAAGAAATATTATAAGTAGTAGACTAAAGTATGGATTTGAATGTGATCTGGCTGTGCGGTCCCACTGATTGCCAAGGCTAGCTTGGCTTTCTGTCTCTCTTGACTCATTCCTAAGCTTTTTTTTCCCCCTTGCAAGTTTATTTTCTTTCCTGTCCTTTTTCAGCTTACTTAGTACTCACACTCTGGCTCTTAGTATTCTCTTAATTAAAATTCTCTTTGCTGGCTTTCTTGCCATCACTTCTACAGATCTTTTTTAAATCCTCCTCTTTTTTCTCTGTGTATCTCTTTAATTATGTTTCCCACACGGACTCTCAGCTCTGTACTCTCAAAGCCATACATATACACTGAGCTGCTTTAGAAGAAAATCTTTTACCCTGTCTACTTTCTGCTTCTCCAGTTTCTTTCTTCTCATCTGCCATCTGACCGCTAGTCAGCCTGCCAGCCTGTATTTAACTTTATAAAGCAGATGAGATAGTTTTACCCCCATCCAGTGACAACAGTCAGCTGTACTGCTTCAACTCAGGCTTTTTGATTCAAAGTCCCACATGACGAACACGAGGCTTGCATGTCAGTATCCCCAGTTGCAAGATATTATTGTTGACTATTACACAGTTGGTGTGTTCATAAGTAAAAGGGGATAACATTATAACACGGCACATAATGACATTTCTGTCGGTGGCAAATTATGCAAAGTGACCCAATATGGTCTTGATGAAGCAGAAAAACATCATAAAGTCATGTGATATTCGTATAATCTTTTCTGTGTCAAGGGATACAAATAAATACCATTTTATTTTGATTTCTTTCTTTATAAAAATGTATGTTTTTCATTTTAATGTATGGGTGTTTTGCCTGCATATATGTATGCTTGTACCACATGTGTACATTTCCAGGAGAGGCCAGAAAAGGCATTGAATCTCCTGGAACTGGAGTTCCAGATGGCACTGAGGCACCATGTGGGTGCTGGGAATTGAGCCCAGGCCTTCTGCAAAAGCAGCTAGAGCTCTTAACTGCTGAGCCATCTCTCCAGCCCTATGTTGTGATTTCTTATATAGCATGTAATATAGTAACATGCTGTTCAGGTTTATAGCCTAAGGGGCATAGGCTGTCCCGCATTGCATATATAGCTGGACCATCAAGGTGTTTCTAAGAATACTCAATGATGTTAGCACTACAATGAAATCATTAACCCAGTTCTTATAATTTAGCCTTGTTATAAACACTGTAGTGCCATCACAAAATGACTGTGAGGGTTAAATGAGATCTGTAATTGAACTCAGAGGAAGTAATTGTTTACAATGAAGTTTTAATACATTATCAAGCTTTGAAAGTATTAATTTACAGCCTAATCAAATTGCTGTTTGTTTCTATATGATATGTTTTTATCTGTTTTCTTCTCAGGTTTTGAAAGTTGTAGCAATGGTGTAATATCAAATAAAGCACATCAATCATATTGCCATAGTAAACATCAGTTATCCAGCTTGAATGTACCAGAACTAAACAGTATCAATGTGTCAAGGTCACAGCAAGTTAATAACTTCACCAGGTAATAAAGCGATTTCCCTAACTTTTGTATTACTAGAAATGGCCAGGGCATAGATATCATCTTCCCTGATAATGTCTGAAGAATTTCTGGGGTCCACACTGGAGCCTGCAGCTCTGAGCTCCCAGAAAGTAAAAGGGTAGGGACTCTATGTCCTGTAGGTTTTTAACTTCCTACCATGTAGAGCTTTTCTTAGTTCTTCCTCTGCTGCATTCTTCCCTCTAGGGGGTTATAAGGGCAGATACTGAGCTGAGTTCATGCCTGTTTTCCTGCTCAGGGCAGAACAGTACAGGTACTCGCATAAGGAACAGTCTTTGACATTAGCATGACAATAATATTGATGACTTGTTAGGTACCAAACTTGCTGCTGCCTATGTTGTTTGACTTCTAAGAGTGGGAGGGGAGAGAGGAGAGAGATTGGGGGGGGGGGGGGGGAGAGAAAGAAAAGGAAGAAAAAATATATAATTGTGTTGTTATGGCACATGCCTTTAATCCTAGCACCTGGGAGGCAGAGTTAGGCAGATCTTTTAAGAATTAGATCAGCCTGGTTGACAGAGTTCCAGGACAGCCAGGGCTAAATAGAGAGACCCTGTCTCAAAAAAAACAAACAGACAAAAACAAAAACAAAAAAGATACATCTTAATGAACACACTATGGGCCTTCACACACTCGGATTTAACATTAACGAATTCTTAAAGTCCGTGCAGTGTGATCGCTTGAATACCAGCATCCAAGAGCAAATTTGTGTTCATTCAGCCTGCTGAGTGATAATTGAACTGGGTTCATATTAAATTGGGCCTGTAATTAGAACCAGAAACATTGCATTTTCAAGCAGTGTTCTTAGTTCCTTATTGAAGAAGAACTAACTGTTAGCTTGGAATTTCATAGTAAATAATATTTTAAATAGTGAATGTAATTTTAAAAATTATATTTGACAATTTAGAAATTGAAATTTCTGGGTTATCTGTCACACATGACAAAAACTTTAAAAGGTAATGGTATATGATACTGGATCTTGGAGGGGGTATCTAAAAGCCTGAGAACAGTAGGAAAAATAACTCATGCACAGTCAAGTTGACTTATTAAAATAAACATATAACAAATTCAGAATGGAAACTCTAGAACTTTGTAATTGGAATTTTATTTTTGACAGAGTTGTGCCTTTGATGATAAAATTCCTGTTGGTCTGTGGCATTTTCTCTCAGATGCTACCCTCTTGATAGGAAGTTGCTCAGTAGACCTGTCATCACCTACATTTTTTGCTTAGCCACAGGGTTAATGATACAGTGTTCTCCTCTGCAGTAGAGAAGGAAAGACAGCAAACTTAGCAACTACTTTTAAACTGATAACCAGTAAAAATTATTTGTACTTGGGTAATGACTTTTCTGCACCAGTGTTGTGAAGTCGATAAAGATGGCATTAACTGTTTAAACCATTTTACAGATGTATAGCTGAATATCAGAAAATAAGTGCTGCCAGGCATGGTGGCACACACCTTTAATCCCAGCACTCAGGGAGGCAGAGGCAAGCAGATCACTGTGAGTTCAAGGCCAACCTGGTCTACAAAGCAAGTCCAGGACAGCTAAGGCTGCACAGAGAAACCCTGTCTCAGGGGGTGGGGTGGGGTGGGGTAAGTAAATGCTATTTTTTTAAGGTCACTAAATAGGTAGTAAGTTGCAGAGCTGAAAGTTCTTACAGGATTTCTGACTTAAGAACTTGTGCTTTTCCCTCCCACTGTCTGAAATGTTCTACCTACTCACTCCTATTCTGGCCTTAAGATCAAAGTCCAGGTGTTACCTCTTGTAGGTGTCAGTTACCTAGATGTTACCTCATTTTCCTTGCCTTGTACCTTCACACCATATGCAGTACCTGTCCTTTTGATTAACACTCTCACAACCCTGATGGAGAACACTCTGGGATACATGAGCACAAGCCATTTACTCTTGGAGAGCAGTATATTATCTTTAGTGTTCAACACTGAAGAGACCTCAAAGCTCTTTTAAAATGTATATGAGCAGATAAAGGAATGACTCTCAAATACTAAATCAGATTGTCCAAAATGTTAAAAAGCTTACATAACTAAAAGCTATGACAGTAAGGGTTTAAAAATTAAAATTTGTTGTCCTATTTACGAGATTTTTTTCTAATAAACAGACTTTTCTTACTGAATCAATCTGTTCTGTAGTTCTGGATCCTTTGCCTTATCTTCCCAGGTGTGTCTTTACCTTATAGACTTGTGTACAGGAAGGCAGAGGGTGATATGCACACCTCTATTCACATACCCTCAGCTGCTGACTAGTGGGTTATCTGTACTAGGGTTTGATTTTTTTTTTTTTTCCAATGAAAAATTTTTCCTTTGTGATGAAAAAAAATGTCCTCCTTCCACATCTCCTCGAATTTCACCACTTATCTACTTCTGGGTTAAGTGTTGCTTAACTTTTCATAGGAGGCATCTTAAGACTAAGGTGGATCTCTTTAAGCCTGGGCAGATCTGAAAGGGCATGTATGGTAGCTTCACTATGTCCATAAGTAGTTTTTATTACAAAGGTTATGATACAATGCAGGATGAGCAGGCGTGGGAACCTGTCCAGAAACCACTGGCTACTGTTTAAAAATAAAGGTTGGTTGAGCTGGGCATGTTGGTGTGTACCCGTGATTTGATCACTGGAAGAGTCGTAGTGCTGTTTAGATCTGAGAAGCTGGAAGTAGATGAGACAGAATAGCTTGGATTCTGTTTGTTTTGTTTGTTGTTGTTGTTGTTAGTTGCTTTTGAAACAGTGTATTTTTAAGTAGCAAGGACGGATACCAAAGGCAAAATTACAGTAATGATGTAGACATGGAAAAGTCTAGAACCTTGTAAAAAGTGTAGAACAGACTGAATAGTGAGGGCAGGGAAGCAGTGCACTGGGTTCCTTGAGCCAGGTTTGTAAGTTTTTGGAGAGTAAAATTTCTTCATTAAATGCTGGAAGTGACTGAGGCCGTGGAGAGGGTTGTCTCGAAGACTCAGGCACAACAGAGAAGCACAGACCTGAGTTTGAAAAATCAGAATTGTGCCAAAGCATGACTTCTCCACATGCACCTCTGCTCCTCCATCTCCGGAAGTGCGGATGTGTGGAAGGCCAATTGTGCGTGTGGTTTGATATATCTGAGATTTAACCTCATTTACCTCTTTGCAGATTGCTATTGTCTTATGAAAATTAGTTTCTTATAGGCTACAAAGTTGTGTAGTAACTTATCTTAAACTAATTTCTAAAATTAGGTTTGTTTTTTTCATTTTCAGTAATGATGTAGACATGGAAACAGATCACTACTCCAATGGAGTTGGAGAAACTTCATCCAATGGTTTCCTAAATGGTAGCTCTAAACATGACCACGAAATGGAAGATTGTGACACCGAAATGGGTCTGCAGTGATATTTCTTACATTTTAAATAAAAAATGGTGGCTACAAGGTTATGTTTTTACTTGGACTGATTCACAGCTAAGCATAAGCCAGATTTCCAGATGTAGCATGTCACTCAACACTTGAGAGCAGGGGTTGCTGAAGAGAGAGCAGGCTTTGAGGGGAGGTGCCAGTCTCCTGGCCCAGCTTTCCCTGAGTACTTGCACTGCCCCGGGGATGAAGGTTGGAGACAGAAAACGTTCTTACACTGATTTCAATGTAGTCAGTAAGACCAAATGGGTAGAAATAATGTGGTAAATTTCAGTTAAACTGACTCTCGTAAACTCATTAAATGCAAGCATGACAGGTATAGTGCTATTCCTAGGTGTGACTTCTCCCACTTTAAGACTCCTTAATGATGCATTTGAATGTCTCACTTACCTTATCAAACAATGAAAATGATTTAAGCTTATAAATTATTTCTTAGAATTCACTGCATTATTAGATTTCTTTGTATTTTAAGACCGAAAGGTCATCACTGGAGTGGTTTAAGGGACAGCCTGGCCCTCCCTGCTGACCTTCTGAATCTAGAGACACTTAACACATTGGGAAGGGACACGAGTTCTAGAGCCAGATTTACCTGGATTTGAAAGCTGCAACTGCCACTTGCTAGCTGCTTGACCTCGGACAGAATACTTAACTGCTCCGTGCCTCAGTTTTTTTCATCTGTAAAATGGGTAAAATAAATCTCCTCCGTCATTGTGAAGAGCAGAGGAGTTCTTCTCTGAAAAGCTATTTCTATCAAGGACTTTGTTAATGTTTGCTATTTTCTTCATCATCATGAATGGTGTTAGAAATAGTGATTTTTATGGGTACAGTGTTATCAATTACTAAGGACTAGTCAACATATAGAATATAAAACACTTCTAAAGGTAACATTTCCCTTAATAGTAGAATTAGTCTCTTTCATTAGTAAGGTAAAATCTATGTTCCTGTTGGAATCTTAGCTTCCAGGAACATTTTGCTCTATCTCTGTTTTCTATCATTTAAAGCCTGAGAGGGAATTACTGTGTTTCTTATCTTCCCTGCCTCCAAGTTCCACCTCACTTTGCATGCAAACATTGGAAGAGTCTTGCCTCCTGGCTGTGCACTGAACGTTGGATCCCAGGCTCTTGAGACAAGTAGAACATAGCTTTGAGCCACAAAGCGCCATATCAACTGTTTGAATCTCTGTGTTTAGCACCAGGCATGATGGTGCATGCCTGTAACCTCAGCCCTTGGGAGCAAGGCCAGCCTTACAAGACCTTCTCTCAAGAGTTACACATGTATCCGTGTTTAGATGAACTACTAAGTAGTTACTAAAAAATATACAAAATATTATGTTAAGAAAACTTGCATTCTCACTTTGTTCATTGTTTTCCATTCAGAAAGTAGTGAGATAGTTGTTTATTTTGCTTACAGAAGTTGACTCCAGTCAGTTAAGACGCCAGCTGTGTGGAGGAAGTCAGGCTGCCATAGAAAGAATGATTCATTTTGGCCGAGAGCTACAAGTCATGAGTGAGCAGCTGAGGAGAGAATGTGGCAAGAACACAGCAAACAAGAAAATGCTGAAGGTGAAAATACTGCTTGCTTTCTGGGAGTGGGGGAGGGCTTCTCTTAGCTCAACAGTTTAGAGGTTTCAGTGGGTTTCCACTCGCCTCCTTTGTTCCTGGGTCTGTGGTGAGGAAGAGCCTTATTGCTGGGATCTCAGTAGAGCAGTGCAGCTAGGGAAACGGCAGGGCTAGGGGCATCTGTACCCTTCGCGGGCAAGCCCCCCGTGACCTGTTTCTTTCAGGTAGGCTCCAGCTTCCACTTTGCAATAGGCCATTGATGAGATTAGAGCCCTCATGATCCACTTACTTTCAGTGGCTTCAGTGCTATGTGGGGACCTTGTCTTACAATCACGATCTTTGGGGGAATATCTCACATTCAAACCATGTCATATGTTTTACTTTGAGACTTACAGATATGTCAGAGGTGCCAAGATACAGTTTTGTTAAACATTGAGCAACATGCAGGAAATTCTTGGGAATTTGTACCTGGAATTTCCCTTCAGAATCTCCTTGCCCATTTGTGAGTAAAAACTCTTGGTGGCATTAGGCAGCTCTGATCTAGAAGAACATTGGGTCACATACACATACAGCTGAGCAGCACCGTGCCTCCTGTATGCATACATAGTAGCCAATTGTGGTGTGCTGCCGAAACCAGAAACTTGAGAGGTATTCTTTAGTAAGTATTGTCTCAAGGCTGCAGCAAATTCAGTGGATTTTAGGGGCATTGGTGAAGGATTGCCTCGTCGTTCATGTCTGGGATGGTTAGAATACATTCTTGAAATGTCTTCTGGATACGTCCATGGTGAAATGGTAAGAGGGATAAAATTAAAGAATAAATTAACCACAGTTTTGTATATTAGTTGAAGATGGAGTACTTTGTTAAGCGAGATTGCATTTAATTGTATTGATTTTTGAGTCCTTAAAAGTTAAATTGTTACAGATACAATAAACACACCCACCAAAATTACAAAGACCCATAGACTATATAATACAACGCAGTGAACATTCGTATAGTTAGAACAGCCATTCTGAAACTGTGGGGCTTCATATTGGATTTTACATTTTCACAACCAAATACATTTTTATGCATTTATTTACTACCATAAACAAACAAAATTTCCATGAAAGAAGTAGGAAAATAGTTCCTATCCTCTTTCATAACTCCTATTACTTGCATTCAGCCCACAGTCTTCCTGATTCTGGCCCCTCGTAGGGCAGAGTGCCATGAGCAGGAGCATGTGGAGGAGGAGGCGTTCACCCATGACAGCAGAAAACAAAGACACAGTCCCTGTGATCTACTTCCTGTAGCTAGTCCCATCTCCCCAAGTTTCCACCTGCTGGGACAAAGCATTAAATTTACCCTAGAAAGCAAAGGGAGACCTAATTGATGGCCCTTGTGACTAATGGTTGGATATTACAGGAAAAGGGCGATGACTGCTGGTATTTGTTCTGGACCTGAACTGAGAATGTAGTGATCAGTAACTTGTGATAGTGCCAATACCACACCCTTGGTATAAAGCCAGCACTAGTAAGTATCTACTTGCACAGAAGCCTCAGTTAAAGGCATTACACCTTATATTTCAGTAGCTGAGAAGGAAGAGAAGTATAATCACAATACCACATCATCTGCTGTGTAACATAACAGTTGTGTTTCTATTGGTAATCCTCAGCAATTAAGAGTTAAATTACTATTTAGTACTAGATACAAAAGAGTTGGTAGAAACAGATGCTTATGTATCAGGAAAGTGACTGTCCACACTTGCCTTAGAGGATTGTCTGAGGGCCAGATTATGTCTTTTACTCTCTATTCATGTTAAGTGTGTCTCTCCTGAGTACATTGTAATCTACAGCATTCACACGTGTCAGCTGTGCAGCTCTTCAGGCCTACCTGCTGAGGAGTGCTATGAACATGTAGGCTCCTTATTAGGTTTCTAGGGTCTTAACAGTACTTCTTCCTGAAATGCTGACAGCTGGTTAAGGGCAGTGGTTCTTAATATTTCTGATGTTTCAATCCTTTAAAATTGTTGCTGGAGGCTGAGAATTCAGCTCAGTGGGCAAATGCTTACCAGTGCTGCAAGAGACTCTGGGTTTTACCCAAGCACTGTCGTCCCCCCCTCCCCTCAAACAAACAGAAGTTTTCCAAAGGCGTTTGTTTAAATAGACTATATGTATTGATATCTGTGGTACTCAAAGCAAAAACTAAATTTACAAAACTGGAAATAATTTTAAAATCTATTGACATTTTATGAAAAAAATACCTTCACTTAAATGAGAACTAGCATTTCTATTTTGGGGGTGTCAATTTAATAAATGAGCTAGATTTTCATACTTATTTCTGCATTAAGTCCATAAATCAGACATTTGTGTATCAGGGAAATGAGCTGTGGAAGTAAAAAGGGCAAGGAAAACTTTAGTGATGCTATGAACAGTTTTGACCTTGACACACCCCCTTATAGGCTTTGAACTTTTTTAAACCTACATTATTTGGGGTTCTTAAATGCTTATACCTCCCTTTCAACCCACCTACCCTAGATAGAGAAAAGAGGTTAATGGGAACAGAAGAAATAGACCTTTTTAGACTTAGTTCCTTGGAGCAATTCCACTGGCATAGTCAGCAGGATTCTAGCAGACCTGTTAAACAGCAAACCGGCAATTCAGCAAAGGTGACTGTAACCACAGCTGCCAGAACCTCGAAGCGTTTGCTGGAGCGGTTCTCTAGGAATGTCTAGAAGTGCCAAGACCAAAAAGCCCTGCCTCTTGCTTTGGACTCATATACATATATATATATGTGCCCTCTCAGTCCATGCTAGATGTTAATCAGGTGGCAAGACCATGCCCCTGCCAGAGGCAATTCCTTTTTCAGTGGACAAACATCACCCGCTCTCTCACAAGTCTATTTTCAGCAGAAAAACACCACATGCCCTTACACAAGTCTGTTTCACATCCCACACATCCCACAAGGAAAACATGTTTACATCCACTACACCCCCTTGAAAAGGGCATAGACACCATGTGTCCCTGGACCACACTATTGAGAATGTCTCACTTAGGTGGTATTTAGGGATATGAAATGTCCTCAGAATTCCTACGTTGTTTTGTTTTGTTTTTTAGTTTTATAGTCAAGTCATCAGATGCTGGTTTTCTTGCTTAGAACTTTATTCTGCGTCTAAGCCTGCAATTTCCAACATGACCTCTTTGGGGGTCACATATCAGATATCCTGCATATCAGATATTTACGTTACAGTGAATAATAGTAGCAAAATCACAGTTATTAGGTAGCAATGAAATAATTTTGTAGTTGAGGGTCCACCACAATATAAGGAACTGTATTTAAGGGTTGCAGCATTAGGAAAATTGTGAACCAGTAAGCCATTATTTGTGATATTGTTCTGTGGGTCTTCTCAAGTCAAATTTAATGGTCTGCCAGGCTTCTTTCTTTAAAGTCAGCCTCCTTTATGGAAAACAAATTTTTCATCATGTGGTTTTTAGAGCATTTTAGGATATAGCTCCTCCTTAGCCATGTACTTTTTCCTTTCTCTTAGCCTCAGTTTACATGTTTCCATTAGGTCAGTAGAAATATGCTAACAACAGTGATTAGGTTCTGGTTTTTGCAGTATGTGCCCTTGTCTTGCAGCTGTGCTCACCAAAAATAGTAAAATCTTAATACTTATTAATGTGTAGGCTGGTAATTCAGTGGAAACCTCCCTCTTACAGTACTGTGTGATCTTTACCTCTCATCTCAAATAAGATGCCTCAGTAATAATCTGTAGGATGGGGATACAGCCTCAGGTGAGGTGATCCTTGAGTGCCTGACATATCCTGTAGAGTATTGGCCAACAATAACTTACCACAGCTATTATTTTTTAAGTTTTTGTTTTTAAACACTATAAAGGGGGGGGGTGATATTTCTGCCTTTTTGGTGGTATAGATCTATTTATACTTGATTCTATGTCACTCATTGGACATATTTTTGGTATCTTATAAAATGTGCCTGTATGGTAGGGATGACACCTCATTAGATGGCTGTGGTTTGCAGGGTAAACTATTGTTGATGATAGAAAAAGTCTTTGGAAATAATATGACTAATAACGTAGCTCTGTAAGATAAGGACTGTTGATTGGACAGTAAGCTGGAGGTAGAGTATAGGATAGGGAACAGAACCTCTGTTGGACACAAAAGCATGGTCAGCACCATAAGAAGCAGTTCCCCCCACTCCCAGACCTGCTCTAGCAAAGACACTCAGTAATGCTAGATAAGGGGAATAGTCTGCTTGAGCAATGCTCAGACATTATAGCATCCCCCATTTTCAGTGCTATTGTTCTCAGTTCGTAAATTTACAACCTATGTCACCATTTGTTGGTCTATGTCTGTACTGGAGTCTCATGTCCATTGTGTATTTATTCCTATCTATATGCATGTGTGGAATATTACTCTCGGTCAGGCTATTGACTTGGCAAATACTAAAGCACTGGAATTGTCTTGGTTACTGTTCTATTGCTGTGAAGACACCATGATCAAGGTGATTATTATAAAAGAATTTAATTGGGGGCTGGCTCACAGTTTTAGAGGGTTAGTCCGTGATCGTGGTAAGAAGTAGACAGGCATGCTGCTGGAGCAGTAGCTTGGAGCTTTACATTTTGATCCACAGGCTTCAGCAGAGAAACTAGGCCTTGGTGTAGGCTTTCAAAATATCTCAAAGTCCACTGCCAGTGACAGCCTTCTCCAACAAGGCCACATTTAATCCTTCCCAAACAGTTAACTAACTGGTACCAAGCATTCAAATAGCCTATTGGTACCATTCTCATCCAACCACCATAGGACATTGCTAACTTAATTAGTTCTCGTATAGTTTTGTGCAATAACATTTTGGGTGATTTTGTGATCATTCAAAATCACAATCAAGGGCTGGAGAGATGGCTCAGAGGTTAAGGGCACTCACTGCCTGCTCTTCCAGAGGTCCTGAGTTCAATTCCCAGCAACCACACAGTGGCTCACAACCATCTATAATGTTATCTAATGATCTCTTCTGGCGGGCAGCATACTTGTAGGAAGAGCACTGTATAAATTATAATAAATAAATAAATCTTTTTTTTTTATCACAATCAAGTGATGAAACTGGCATTTAAGACAGACTTGTTTTTTGCAAGGATCTACAAAGTTAGCAAGTGATACAGCTTAGACTTGAAGTCCGTATCTGAAACTATCATGTGCCTTTCATGGTAAGACAGGAGGAGTGAAAAGAAAGCTATGTATCAGTTCTTTTAAAGTTGTAGAAGCAGTTGCTTCAGGGCAGTTGAAAAATAATATGCTGAAGTCTGTAAGATTCATCTTGGCTTTATTTTTTCCACTACTAGACATGAGGTATTCAGTGAGATAAGTCCAGTCCTCACATTTGTTTATAAATGAGGCGGTCCTTATTAGTGCCAAATTTATGTCAGTGATCACATGTGATACAGCATCTTGGATGTTTTGTCTCTCTCCCTTCATCAATATTAGTTTATTCCTTTAGAATTGGTTTTAATTTCCCCACTTTGCTTGTGTTGTAGAAGTAGTGGCAGAATGGCAGAAATGAACAAAAAAACTGAAAACCAGTTAGACTTTGCTACATTCTGAAACATAAACATGGGTTTAAAGGTTATAATCACCTATTGTTTGAAGACTGTATCTTAACCTTTCTTTCAACCTGGAGCCACTGTGAACACAGCAGTTGAACTATCTGCACTGACATTGTTCTCAACAGGATGCATTTAGTTTACTAGCATATTCAGATCCTTGGAACAGTCCAGTTGGAAATCAACTTGATCCAATTCAGAGAGAACCTGTGTGCTCAGCTCTTAACAGTGCAATATTAGGTAAGTAACAAAAGCAAATCAACCAGATTTCAGCTACGTCCTTTCAACATTGAGAAGATACTGTCTTAACATATGTTTCAGTAAAGTAGGAACACGTCATTCTTTTTAAAATACTGATAATTTCCTCCATACCAAACATTACATGAATGCTGATGGAATAAAAAGTGCTAAATTGTGAAGTATATCTTAGAATATGCACATATATAAGTACTTAAAAAGATTCTTGTTTAGAATGGGTATTTAGGTGGTCTTTGTGTTTAAGGGAAAAACCACTATAGAGGTACCCTGTAGACCATAGCCTTCATTTTGGGACTGGAAATAACAGGCTTTGTTTGGGGGGGGGGTGGCGAGTGGTTTGAGACAGGGTTTCTCTGTGTAGCTTTGGCTGTCCTAGACTCACTCTGTAGACCAGGCTGGCCTCGAACTCATAGAGATCTGCCTGCCTCTGCCTCCCGAGTGCTAGGATTAAAGGTGTGCACCACGCCTGGCAGGCTTTGTTCTTTTAAATTCTCTCATCTACTTGGCCTGAGCCTCTCCTCCTGCTTGGAGGATGTGGACATGGCAAGAAGATGGCCTTTTGTTTCTCCCAAGTGTATGTCACCGGGTCTGAGTTGTGGAAGCCCTGGGTTGTGGAATACTGAGTTAACATGTGTCTTTGACTAGCTCAGGTAAGAAAGGTGACTTTATATTTAAAATATAGGAACATATAGAACCTTCCTATGTCAGTAGCTATGTTTAATATACTGAGCAAAACTTGCTTAGGCTGCTGTGGAAGGAATGTGCGCATGTTTCTGAAGAGTTTGATAATTGCTCCACAGGTAAGTGAGGCTAGGAGGGAATACTTGGATACTCAGGAATCTCAGCTTGATTCACCCTGATACCATTCTGCACCTTTTGACTCAGTGTTTAAAGGAGTAAGGGTAACCTGAGCTCTCCATATCATAGCTTCTGTGCTTTAAGGTAAGCAGGGGCCTGGAGAGATGGCTCAGTGGTTAAGAGCACTGCCTGCTCTTCCAGAGGACCTGAGTTCAATTCCCAGCAACCACATGGTGGCTCAAAACCATCTGTAATGAGATCTGCTGCCCTCGTCTGGTGTGCAGGCATACATGCAGGCAGAGCACTGTATACATAATAAACAAATTTATTTATTATAAAAACAAAGATATAAGCAGTACCAACCACTGGACTCAAACATTTGTGTTTAAATTAAGCAGGTAACTCAAGTAGTGAGGCTCTGCCAGTGTGTATAGGAAGTGTGAAACTAGAATATGCTGTTTAGTTCTGTTCCTATCATATGTCAGTGCAGTGACGTTAATAGTAATCACATACTGAACAAATACATTTATGCAAATTCTGTAGTTACTATGAAATGTCACACAGTTGATCAGCACATAAAAATTAATTTCTGAACTGTTTCCTTCGAAGATAATTTGTATTTTGATGAGTGCTCATGTTTATCCTTATTTTGATGATAAGGGTCAGTGCTGCCATTTGGAAGTAAGAATAGTGGGCCTTGTGTTAGTTTCTTAAATTAGGATTTGTGTATAGAATAACACGAATTTTGCTTGTGTTTTATTTTCAGTGGCTCTAGAAGATCATCTCTGTTGGTAATAATTATAATATGATAATAATAGTAATAATAGTGCTCATATAGGGCAAATATCAACTTACTGTAAAGGTTTTTGTTGTTGTTTTTTGGTTTTTCAAGACAGGGTTTCTCTGTGTTAGCCTGGGCTGGCCTGGACTCACTTTGTAGATCAGGCTGGTCTTGAACTCACAGCGATCTGCCTGCCTCTGCCTCCCAAGTGTTGGTTGTTTTTTTTTTTTTTTTTTAACTACTGCATTGTGGGGCTAAACAGATAGCTCAGACTTCCTGAGTTCAGTTCCCACATAGTGGCTCTTAACTATCTATAATGAGATCTGGTGCCCTCTTCTGGTGGGCAGGCAGAAAATTGTATACAAAATTTAATAAATATATTTTTTTAAAAAGTTAACTACTGCATTATAGGAGTGGAAACATCTGCTATTTTAGGCAACAAACTTAAGACTTAAGGCCAGTGTTATATATTTCTTAAAAGCTTAAAGATGCTTAAAACCAGAGACTTACTTTGGTCAGAGTGTAATAATGAACTGAGTGCTCTCTTAGGCTTTTTTTTTTTAATCGTTTTTTCCTTTGTATTTATCAATAAATCGGTACCTCAATAACCTTTACCCTCAGACCCCCCCCTTTTTTAAAAGATTTATTTATTTATTATTATGTATACTGTGCTCTGCCTGCATGTATACCTGCAGGCCAGAGAAGGGCATCAGATCACATTATAGGTGGTTGTGAGCCACCATGGGGTTGCTGGGAATTGAACTCATGACCTCTGGAAGAGTAGTTGGTGCTCTTAACTTCTGAGCCATCTCTCCGGCCCATCGGACCCCTTTTTATTACACCGTATTTTCTGACTAATCTGATCCATGCTTTTATTTCAATATGTGTTTCATTCCTTCAGAAAATTTTTTTCCCCTGTTGTATTGCAAACTCTTTTGAGCTGGGGTTCTAGGTAATCAGAACATGGCAGTCACTGTCATGGGTTTTGCCCATTAACTTTGCCTGCAGAGGACTGACTACTTTCACTAACCTAATGTCTTTGTAAAGTTTAGACACCATCTCCAGAAATTACTAGCTTTTGAGTCTTGGGTCCTGTCACCCTGAGTTTACTTCATCTCTTTTATCACTGCACATTTAACTCAGGAGGCAAAGGCAAGCAGATTGCATTTTCAGACCATCGTGTCTGTAGAAAGGGAATCTATCAAAAACAAAAGACACCTGTCTGAAGGTTGTGATGTTTAACACCCAAGAACATTCAATTTATTAAAATATCTGAACTAATGATTAGAGGTTAGCTTCTTCAATTCTAGGGTGGCTTTGCTCTGTACTCTTGACAGGCCTTCACTGGTTTCTGAGTAACATTTACCAGTGCACCTTAGAGGCAGTTGACAGCCCTCACTGGAGTTCATGTACAGGGATAGGGCATCACCACCGGAAACTTTGAATGAAAACCTGGTACTGCCATTTTTTTGGTTTAGTGTCACCTGACCTTGACTATGTAGATGGGTAGTAAGGTTACATCTTCCCCATCAAGGTTGAGAAAGTAGTAAAAGGTTGAGTATATATTTTAACAAGATCTCCAGGCCAGACAGAAATAAAAAGTGAGACCGTGGATCAAAAAGTGCAGGTATGGTGGCATAGGCCTTTAATCATAGGGAGGCAGATCTCTTTTGAGTTCAAGGCCAGCCTGGTCTACAAAGTAAATCCAGGACAGCCAGGACTGTTACACAGATTGGATGGATGGATGGATGGATGGATGGATGGATAGATAGATAAAATTTTAAGAAACCTTCATTCTGCAAGAACTTTTCTTAAAAATATCAACCTGCCTTGCTATCAGGTAGATAGATAGATAGATAGATAGATAGATAGATAGATAGATAGATAGACAGATAAATAAAATTTTAAGAAACCTTCATTCTGCAAGAACTTTTCTTAAAAATATCAACCTGCCTTGCTATCAGGTAGTTCAATGTTGTATTGTCCTGATTAAAAGATGGTTAATTGCTATTTCCATTTTCTAATCTTTTTTCTTTAGAAACCCACAATCTGCCAAAGCAACCTCCACTTGCCCTAGCAATGGGACAGGCCACACAATGTTTAGGACTGATGGCTCGATCAGGAATTGGATCCTGTGCATTTGCCACAGTGGAAGACTACCTACATTAGCTATGCACTTCAGGAGCTCACACTTACATTGTGGCAAATAGTCAACATGGAAGTAGACCGGCTCTGCTGATTTGAAATTTAGATTTTTTTTAATTATGTACTGGGGACAGGTTTTTGTCGCTTTACATTGCTTCCTAGTTTACAGCATGATGCAAATGATTTTCTAACTTAGTGTTAGGAGAAAATATTTTCCATCTTTTAACCTCTTAGTTGTCTAAGAGTTAAAATATTACTGAATTTCAGACGTTCAAATTGATCATCAGAAATCCTTTAAAACAATTACCTAAAAGAAACCAAAAATCCTGCCTTCTTTGTTGGGGGGAGAAGGGGGGAAGGAAATGGAACAAGTTGTGTTTGTGTTAGCATGTGGGTGATGTAAACTACAAATTGGGAGCTGTTCCGACCCCCGCTCCTGTGTAAGCATTCAATCAGTGTAACTTGCAAAATGCATAAACATCCGACAGTTTGAATTTAATAGTGTTGATGGAATAAATCATTTTTAATGTGTACTGTAAAACTTGAAATACTCAGGAGCTGAGTGAGTATGTTTGTTGCTACTTACAATCCCAACCTGTTAGTCCCAGTAGTTTTGTTTTAACATGGTCTTTTTCAACTTTGTTTCCTGTTTAACTACAGATGACTTCTGTTGTAGACTCACAAGTTTAACTGTTGTATTATAACAGTATTACATGTCAACAGTGTGGTTATGACCTTTATTTATATAAAAACCAAATATTTAGTCAATTTACCGTGTCTTAATTTAATCTTTGTACACCTTCCATTTTTAAGTGCTTAAATGAGTACTATATTGCAATAAAAATGTAGTGATATAATTAACCAGCCATTAAAAATTTACTTCTACAGATATTAGTGTCAGTTGAATTTATGTATTAGGTTCTCACGTACTTTTTAGAGCAATTGATATTATTGATTCTACTAGCAGCCCAAGTTGTACAATCTAAGACTGCCTTAAGGTAATTGCAGTAGCCAAACCTGACATTGTGGGTGGAAATTTCAAAAAATAGAAATTTAACAAGTATTGTAACTGTTAACCAAGCAAACCCCCAAAGTAGTTAATAAAATTTGGAAAGTTGTTCCAAGGCCAAGGGATAGATGGCTTAGCAGGTAAAGGTACTTACTACATAGTCTGGTGACTTGAACTCAACCTCGGTCTAGTGACTGGAACCCACATGGTATGGAAGAGTCTATATACATTGTCTCCTGATGTGCCATGTGTACATGCACACACCTTTTCTTTAAAGATCAAAAACACTTATCTCAGGTGAATGTAATCCATGAATGCACAAAGGTGCTGGCTAAAGTTTAGGTCTTCTCCGGCAGGTGTTTATTTACCTGCTCTTGGGTTTCTTTTTCCTGTGTTCTTTTCTTATTCCCTGACAGCAGGAATCCCATCAGTACCACCAGAACAGCTTTCCGCCTGTACTGAAAACTCTTTGAATGATGGTCTCTTTAGCCCCTCTTCTCTTTAACTGCTCTTCCCTCCAGGACACACTCTTGTATTCCAGAAAAAAATGTAGCCAGCCACTTTCCCAAACAAAAAAGTTTATAGTTTTTATAATGATCTTTTCACAAATGACTAGATTTTGAGAAATCCTCTACACCAAATAACCTTAAATTCTATACACACAAAGTACAGATTCTTCGTTTAGCTTTACTTCGATTCACTTATAAGTTTTCTTTTTCATCTTTCTGGCCATCCACCGTTTTTTAAACCTCTTGGCATCTTGTTGCTTCTGAGCACCTATGACACAACAACAGAAGCCTCCATGTTTAAGAATACTCAACCCTGAGAAACAAATTTCAGAATTTTTTAGTGTCTAGTTTATATAAATGGGTACTGTAAAAGATCTTCAACCTACAATCATGTCCCACCACCTTCCAAAACCATTCCCTCTGTAAACTACTAAAGCCAAGAGAGGAAAACTCCAGCTTACCCCAGGTGCTGTTCAGAAACTGGGCTGCAGCCTTTTTCACTGGTAGCCTCTTATTGTTCAGAGACAGGAACTTGTTTACTAAAGGGAAGAACCACTTGTCACTTCTTTATCATTGTGAGAACTAAGAGACAGACAGACACAGTCCATAAGAAAATTACCAGTAGTCCTCCTGGATTCTGAACCATATAAACAACTGTGGATGAAGTGTTTGGCTGCTTCTTGTCTTGAATCTCTCAGCTCTTGATCTTTTAGCCTTACCGCCAAGTAGCTTTTAGTCTGACTAGTGTTCAATACAAAAAAAGGTCAAAATAAATTAGAAGGTACATACATGCTACTTCTATGTAAGTGTGTGTGTGTGTGTGTGTGTGTGTGTGTGTGTGTTTTGCTGGGGATGGTCAATCCAAGGTGGCTCACATACACTAAAAGCAAGTACTATACTGCTCAGCCACATCCTTAACCCAAGTTTTTTTTTCTCCTTTTGGCGGGTGGGGGTGAGGGGCTGTCAAACCCCAGGGCCTCACAAATGCAAGGCAGGGCTGTATTACGACTTCCCAGCACCTACGTGACTTCACTTTGAAAAATCATTTTGTTTTTGCTCACCACTGTCTTTAAGTGATTGTATGCACACACAATATAGCTAAATCACATGCCATTTTATAAGAAAAAGAAATAAGTTTTAAGGCAGCAAGTAAAAGTTACTATTAAAACGTATTTTTCTACAAATAGCCCAAGCTGATACAGTACTACCTTCCCCTCATAAGCCAAAACTTTTAAAAGGAAACTTTACATCCCATTAGGAAAACAGAACAAAACTCATTACCCGACAGACTGCACTGTCTGTATTTTAACTTTCTTGGAGTTTCTTCCTTTTGCATGGTGTTCATTTTTCTTTTTCAAATTAACTAAAAAAAAAAAAAATCCACTTTGTGAATAGTATTCATATAAATTAACACTGGCACTCACTTCAGTGATTACATATCATGTGAGTACAGTTTTATTTTGAAGAAATAATGGAGACCAGACTTAAGTCAATTTTGTCTAGGCCCAGGGGCCACAAACAGCCCTAAAATGCCCTCACCCTTCCATAAAGTTACTTAAACGAGAACAATTCATACCTTTTACATTTTCTGATGATTTCTTTATGCTGTGGGGAGAGGGAGGGGACAAAAGATGAGAATGGCAGGCAGTAAAGAGTACTCAGTACAAACAACCCGCGTTCCTTCTGGCTTCATGACCACTCCCTTAATTTTTTACTCATACACCACACAGTACTGACACCAAGTCCCAGTCACTGAGCTAGCAGGCGGATCACCGGCCTCAGAATTGAAATCTGAGCACTGTTAGGCATACAGAGAGTATGCTTGCTAATGTGAATTATCAGGGACAGTTTTTATAACTTAGCACTTCAAATACCAAGCAAAGGGTGGTGTTTGTCTCATGATAAAGAAGATTCACCCAGCAGTTTGGACACTGGAGACAAAGAGCAAGTTCCCAGTAACTATCACCTGACTAAACTGCCTGGAAAATGAAACACAGAAGCAACTACCAAAAGTGATGGGAGAGGGACATGGTTATGAAAGACAAGGACTTCACCAAACAGCACAAACATCTGCTCATTTGCCTAATGGATCTTGAATACTTACAGAAAAATAACCAACAAATTGGAACTATTATACTGGTTTAAAAGGACTTCAGAATTTAGAATGCACAAAGGTTCCACCCAGCACTGAGAGGCAGATGCAGGTAAATCTGAGTTTAAGGCCAGCCTGGTCTACAGAGTGAGTTCTAGGAAGGCCTAACCCTGTCTAGAAAAACAGAATGTGTGGAGGTGTCCCAAGAGCAAAGGAAAAATTCAGTGGGGCTTAATTTCATGGAATAAAGACAAACATAACTCAAGCTTTGCAGAGCAAAGCTTCTAAAGGAAATGGTGGCAGGTAAAATAAGCTTAAGTAAAGTTTGGGTCTTAGGAGCTCTGGCTAATGCCTACTGCAACACTAAATGACAAGATTTTTGTTTTAAAGATGTATTTATTTATTACATAGTGTTCTGCCTGCATATACACCTGCATGCCAGAAGAGGGCATCTCATCATAGATAGTTCTGAGCCACCATGTGGTGCTGGGAATTGAACTCAGGACCTCCGGAAGAGCCCCCAGTGCTCTTAACCTCTGAGCCATCTCTCCAGACCCTCAATGACAAATTTTAAGCCGTCTATATACCATCCACCCTGCTCCACGACAGGTGCTGGGCAAAGTTACTTGATAGACTAGGATCTGGAACTCCAAAACCACTGTGTAGCTTTTAAGTTTGGGAGACTTAAGTTGTACAGACTTAAATCAAAGATGGCTTCATGTACGTGGAAGCCCGGTTACTTACTCAGCCTCTGAAGCTGTAGTTAGCTGCTCTAAAACAGCATCTGGAAGCAACTTTCTTTTCTTTTGGAATAAAGACATTTGAAGACATGTTAAAAGTGATGTACAGGTACGTCCAGAGTTGTTTTTAAAGTTACTTATTTCAAACAGCCCTGTATCTGGGCCACTGCCCCGCTACCTGTAAGCCAACAGAAAGACTGGGCTTAAAAGGCCCAAAACATTCTCTGTACCCAAAAACATGCTTTGTATCCAAAGTAGCTCAACGTTCAAGTGTCCCTCTTCTGAACAGAAAGGCATGGCCACTTTAAGTCATATCTCTGGGGTGTGAAATAAGTAATTATTAGCCCTAGTTTAGAATTCTTAAAACTCAAGAAAACCCCACTACCTCTGGAAGCCGATAAGACCCAGTACTTCAAGGGCAGATACCAAGAAATACCAGCCCCTGCCCGGCTCCAATACCGTATCCTAAAGGAGCCTTTAGAACTCTAGCCCTGGCAGTGTTTTCAAAGCGACACGTCCCGCCCCCAACCTTCTGTTCGATGAATAGCTCCTCGCGCCGCTTCCTCTTTTCCTTCAGCAGCGTTTTATCCCTAGGAGAAAAGAGGACAAATCAGCGCGGGCCGAGCCCAGGGAGTCGCGAGGCGCCCGGTTCTCTGCCTCGGGCACCGCACCTCACCTACGAGCGCTCTCGCGCACGCGCAGTTCCTCCTCTCTCGCTTCCGCCTGGGCACTAGCGAAGGTCAGCTCCTCCGGGGCTTCGTCGTCTCCGTCCTCGTCCTCGTCCAGCGGCTCCGCGGCTGCGCCGCTGCTGGGCTGCGCAAGCAGCAGGCCGTGCTCCACCTCCTCCGAGGCCGGCTGGTCCTCGTCCACCATCGCCTCTGCCGGCGCGGGAATACGCGACGAACGTGGCCGGAGCTGCACCATGGCCAACGGAAAGACAGCTGTCTGACCCTTAACCCGGAAGCAGCCTCTAATTGTGCGCTTCGCGCGCTCCCTACGCCCCCTGTTGGTTCGGAGGCCACAAAAAAACCGCGCCAGGGCGTGTGCGCGGAAAAATGACGTGTTGTCTCATGGCTATCAGTCAGTCTGGGAGGGAGGGGCCAGCATTACAATGCTCAGTATCTCTGCCTTTTTTTTTTCCTTTTGGTTCCCAGGTTGCTTTGATCTATATGGAACAGCGGTAAGGGCGTAGTGAATAATGAATGAATGAAAGAGCATCATTGCTTGCGGGATACATCCCTCTGGCGCATATTTTCTGGGAACACAAAGCCCTTGTGAGCTCCAGTCTCTTATCCATTTTACAATACAAAATGATTCCTTTCCTAATCAAGCCATGCTTTCGGATGAACTGTCCTCTCTGATAGATGTTCCCTAACGCAGAACTGTTGACGCTTTCAATCTTCCAGACTAAGTTCAAGGACAGAAACATCCTCCCCATGGCCACACTATTTTCTAAACCTTGCACACGTTTCTGTCACTCTTCTACCCTGGGTAATCAGTTCACATGGCCGTTGCCGCAACCAGTCTGAAATCACTGATCTCTGATGTCTATCATATATATTCAACAAATGGTTAGTTACATCATATAAACTTTGTACTTCTAAATCTTGTTATCTCTTAGAAGCAATTTCCAATTCAAAAACAACAAAGCAAGTGTGGACAAAAAGAGCAAAACATGGCCGGTGTTGGCAAAAGCCTTTAATCCCAGCAGGCAAGCAAAGGCAGCAAGGTCTCTGTGAGTTCGAGGCCAGCCTGGTCTAGAGAGTGAGTTTCAGGACAGCCAGGGCTACACAGAGAAACTCTGGGGAAGGAGTGAGGGGGCAGAAAAAAACAAACCAAAATAAGAAGTGCTGGGGAGGGAGGGGGTTTTGAAACCTCTGGGTTTCAAATGCTCTCAGACTCAGGCACAGTAACACATGCCTGAAAGCCCAGCAAAATTTAAAGCAGAAGCAAGAAAATCTTAAATTCCAGGCCAGCCTGAGCTAAAGTGAAAGCTATCTCAAGAAAATAAACAGAATGTCTGTGGCAGTGTGCTGATCCCTACCGGAACTAACATTTAGAAAACGGAAAACGCTCAGCTGAAGCCCAAATCTATTACAAACACAGGATGGAGCTGAACGTACAAATTTTGCACTAAAAGCGTCACCTAGGACAGGAGAGATGGTTCAGCAGTTAGAGAACTTGAACTTCGTGCTCTTCCAGGGGACCTAAGTTCCGTTCCCAGCTCCTATGTCAAGTGTCTTATAACCACTTATAACTCTGGTTCCAGGGGCTCCAATGTGGCTCTTCCCTGCATTATACATACCCACTGCAGACACACGCACACTTATACATACCTTTTTCAAATAGCATGGAGTTACAAACAACCGCCTACTTCTCCAGATTTCCAGTGGGTCGGAGAATCTATCTCCGTCATACAAAGGACTTTTAGGATTTGTTACAAATGACTGTCACATATATATAGTACACGTAACTGTACCTTGCTGCCTGTAGAAGATCATTTCAATTGTCAACATGATTGGATTAATAAACACCTATGAGGAGCCATGAAGTACTGAGTGAATGCATACTGTTGACGGGTACAGCCATGTCAGTGTCAAGGACCCCAGTGCCTCAGACCCATGGGAATGGCAAAACCTTCCCTGGGTCAGGTTTGGGGAAACACAAATGTTGTCCTGTGCCAGTGGTGACAGTGTGTGGAAAAAGTAGCAACCACAGCTCCCTCCTCGAAGATGGCTGCAACCTTAGACTGCGTCCCCACAGAGTCCTCCCGTGGAGACAGCTGGACCCCTCCTCCTTGTGCTGCACATAATCCACTTGCTGAGTTTCCAGGTTGCATAGGTGTCCTCCATCAGGGTCACACAACCCACCTGGCCCCAGCTTTTCTGTATGGCTTTCTGTCCTGTGTTCCATGTATGTCATTTCTTCACTTGCAGGTTGCTCCCAGCAAGTTCCCAGCAGGCAGCCATGCAGGGTTGGGCAAACACTGAGTGCAGTGTGCCTGTGTTGAGTTCTCGGGGTACACTGGAGGAGTAATACCCTGAAAGTGAGGAGCAGACTGCACACAAAGGGGAAAGAGAAAGCAAGCGAAGTGAAACTGGGAGTCCTTTCTAAAGCTTTCTGGGCAGCCATGGGCCAAGCCGGTCTCTTCCTCACGTCTTCCCTGCTATGATGCGTTCCTCTGACCTTTCAGCCTTTACACTGTTTTGTTAGGTATTTTGGTCACAGTCATGAGAAAGGTTGCCTATTAACAGAAGCCCAGGGTATTCAAATAAATGGGATCCTGGGAGCGGCTGAGGTAACACAGTCCAGGTGCAGTTACCTGGAGCACTACCTGGATCCATGGGAGAGCACTGTGTATGTATGCCCTTCATCCTCTTTGCTGATGGCCACTGCGTCCCTCTAGGCCCCTCATCCCTCTCATCCAGGCCCAGGCTGCATCGGCAGGTGGAGCTCAAAGACGGGGCAGCATTCTCACTACTTTATTGCAAGGTAAAAAGGTCGTTTTTTCAGGGTCTCACAGAGCTCTCAGACCAGGGGCGACTACATGCGGCTTCCGTTAAACAGTGATGTCGACCAGCAGAAATGAAGTGCCCTTTGCTTATGAGATGAAGCAATGAGCACCCATCGCTCCCTTCCTTGGAGGCAGCTCATCCGCTATATCCTGGATTTGCAGTGCTCTTTTTTTCTCATCTTGGCGAGTCTACTTGCTGGTCCCATTTCTCACCTTGCATGAGTTCTTGCTGTAAGTGATTCCCGATTCTTTAAGGTAAGGCGTCCAAGCGCGGTCAGTACTGAAAAGGAAAAGAAGCCCTGGCAAAGGCAGTCTTGGAGGAACATCCTTAGACCATAGGTTACCAGCTACAAAGGATAGTTTGTTTTCCACAGACATTTGTAATAAATAAATAAATAAATAAATCCTAGGGTTTAACTTTTAGTATTTTAATTCTCTATTTCTATCTTTGCCCAACACACAATCAGAATAATTACCTTCTTTTCAAGCAATTTAAATACAAATCTTTTCTTTCCAGTAACATAAAATTTAAAACACTTGTATTTCAGTTCTAATCTAATAAAATGGAAGAACTTGACACTTGACCCAGAGAAAACACACTTGCTGTTGGTATTTGGAAAACCAATCACTTGACAGACAGACAGACTGCTGGGGGCTCGGAGCGTACTTTTAGATTTTTCGAAGTTCAGCTCACCATCCACAAAACCATGTCTCCTGTTGGTGGTCTGGTTTGGTGTTACATGATCTTCTCATTCTACAGGACAGCTAAGAAATCCTTTCAGTTTCGTGAGGAGCAAGGGCTTCAGGTAGAGTTGTCCCACAGGGTCCCTGAAAGTGAAACCTAAATAGCAAGAGCAATGCAGCAGAATTAGGAAGTACAGGTTAACAAAATGAACATACAGCTACAGCTAATGATATACAACTATAGCTAATAATAACATACTACTAATGGTATTTAAATTGTTTAATGGGGGCTGCAGAGATGGCTCAGTGGTTAAGAGCACTGCCTGCTCTTCCAAAGGACCCAGGTTCAATTCCCACATGGTGGCTCACAACTGTCTGTAACTCCAAGATCTGACACCCCCACACCAATGCACATAAGCTAAAATTAAATAAAATATTTAAAAATAAAATAAAATAAATTGTTTAATGACCTTTTTTCAAGGCAGAATCTCACTATGTAACCATGGCTACCCTAGAACTTGTCATGTAGACCAGGCTAGCCAGTCTCTCCTCCCAAATGCCAGGATTAAAAGTATGCACCACAAGCCAGGCAGTAGTGGCCTTTAATCCCAGCACTTGGGAGGTAGAGGCACGTGGATCACTGTGAGTTCGAGGTCAGCCTGGTCTACAAAGTGAGTCTAGGATAGCCAAGGATACACAGAGAAACCCTGTCTCTAAAAAACAAAAAGAAAAACAAACAAACAAAAAAAAGTGTGCACCACAAAATCTAACTTTCATGGACTTCCTTAATCCAAGTTCTGACAGTACAAAATCTTCACAGATAACTGTCTATAGCCTGTGAGCTATAAGACTTTTATTCTGACAGCTGGAGGAGACATGATTGCAGTGTGTTTTCCCAGTGTGATACAAATTCATAAGTGAAATTATATATGTATCCATATTTTCTATATATGAAGACACAAATAGATGAAAAGGTATCCCATGTTCATGGATTAGGAGAACTAATACTGTTAAAATATCCATACTATAATATAATCCTTATTGGAATTCCAATGTCATTTTTCATAGAGATAGGTAAAATAATCCTAAAACTCATAGATAAATACACAAACTTCAATAACTGATAAACTCATGAGCATAATGAACAAGGCCAGATTCTCTGTGGTAAATGACATCCTCCCAATATAGTACAAAATGATAGGAATTAAAATAGCATGACACAGGCTTAAGGATAGACACCAACCAGCATTACGGAATGAGGTCCAGAAATAAATCTGTCTGTCTGTGGTCAACTGAGCTTGTATCCCAGTGACACGAAGAGAAAGGAAGGTCTTTACAACAAATGGTACTGGGAAATCAGATAGTCACATGCTGAGAAATGAGACTGGACCTTCACATCACTCAATATATAAAAAGCAATTCAAAACTACTAGAAGAAAACATAGAGGGCAGGAAAACCCCACAGCACTGGTCAAGGCGATGGGCTTTTCGATATGGTTCTCAAAGCATGGGCCACAGAAGCAAAAGTGGACGAATATGGTTATATAAAATTAAAGTCAGCTTTGGGAGTAGCCGCGTGGCTGGACTCTGTGCTGTGCTGCCTGGCTACATCCCTGTCACTGGAAGACAAACAAGCAGCCACGAGAGCATGACATGGGCTTGAGAGCACGCCTAAGACAGGAGAATCATGAGTTCGAGGCCAGCCTGGGCTACATTTTGAACTAAAATGTGTGTGTTTTGGGCTGAAGATTTATCTTAGAGAGTTTGTCTAGCATGCACAGGCTCTGAGTTCAATCTCCAGCATTACAAAGTTAAATAGAAAATAAACTAGAGGGGCTGGAGAAAGGGCTCCACAGCTACGCGTGGAAGACTAGAGCATGGTTCCTAGCTCCCACATCTTGCAGCTCACAGCAGCCTGTAACTCCAGCTCCAAGAGGTCCAAAACCTCTGACTTCCACAGGCATCTGCACTTGTGCACACATACTCACACACAGACACATACAGATGCGCACGCACACACACGCACACATACACACACACACACACACACACACACACACACACACACACACACACA
>OU015746.1:74113541-74123745 GCA_907169655.1 Acomys percivali | reverse complement strand
ACACACACACACACACACACACACACACACACACACACACACACACAGTTCCTGTCAAGAACCCATCGACCATTTGTTAAAGTATACACAGCTACCTTCAGCTGTAAATGCTGATTCAGGAAGTCTGGGTGTCCGCTTTGGTTTATTTGTAAGGGCTGGGGTGATCCTTATCTTTGGGAAGATTAAGGGAACACTGGGAAAATTGCCGGAATGAGGAACGGTGAGCTCCTGCTAGCAGATCCCATCTCAAACAAAAGGCCTGTGTGTTAAAGATAAAGCTAATAGCGAGTCATTTGTGCTTGAAATATATACACATATACAATGACATAGATAATGTGTGTCTACGTATATATAAAATTCAAGGCATGCATGTGCCCTTGTCTTTAGACTTCTCTTAAGTAAACTTTTAGATTAAGAGATCAGTAGAGGCTCAGCTACACAGGCAGGGCAAGAAGGTCTTGTCCCCCACCTATGATGGCACAGCCAGGTGAGCAATCAACTACTCTATCAAAGGTGGCCACTGCGTCTTCAGAGCAAGGGCTCTTCAAACCCCTGATAAACGGCATTACTGTCTACATGGTCCCCGGGATGGTTCCTTAGATGCCTGGCCCCCACCAGCCATTAGTGTTCAGCTGCAAGTGCCTTTCCACTCCACATACCAGAGTTACTTTATTACTCCTAATCACCTCTCCTGGACTCTCCCCACTCAAAATCCCTGCAGCCAGGTGGACATCTTAGTGGTGCTCACACTGCCCACTTGTATGTCTACCTTGTATCAGCTAGTCCCACAATAATGAAAATTCTTCTTTTAGACGATCCTTTTAGTATATTCTTTTATCTCTTGGAGCTTGCCGTAGGGACCCCACCACGTCCTGATGCTTCTCTGTGCCCTCCCTCCCCCACCATCCAGCTGCACCAGGCTCTCCTCAGCAATGTGAAGTGGGTAATGCGCCAACCATGATACTGTTTCCTGCAAGTCTTGACCGCTAGCATCTGGTCTTCACAGGGTAGGCTGGATTTGGGTTTCTGATTTGTCTGATCCTCGGGACTAAAGCTGTGTCTGGTATGGCATGTACGTCAGTTAAATTATAAAGATCAGAGAAAAGGACCACATGCCGGCTAAGAGCACTGAGGGGTCCAAGTGCTGAAGGGCCCCATGCAGAGCCATGGTGAGCCACACCCCATCTCTGTTTCAGCCATGTACAAATCCTGGCGTTGCAAGGACCTCTGGAGTTCCATCAATCGAAACATTGAGGAAATCGGAAAATGCCTGGCATTCATTGTAACAGCACTCACCCGAGAAAGCCATTCGGATGAGGAAATGGAACCTCTCACCTACACGTAAAGGCTGTGACCTCATCTACTTGAAAATTACAAATGTAAGTATAAGTCCAGAGAAAAATACAACGTGTCAATGTGGAAAAAAACAACAACAACAACAACAAAAGTTCTATGGAAACTCCCATGTAGAGAAACATAGCCACCCCAGTCTGCAGTTAATGGTATTTTGTTCTTTTATAAACGTCAACTGCATATCAAAATGAAAAGACACACCCCTCTTTCTCTGCCCTCATTCTCCTTTCTCTTGTCCTCCACAGAAATCAGAACTGTAGTTTAAGGGGATGACATCTCCACACCCCCCCTCCACCTCACGTCATCCAGCTCGGTCATCACTGTACCTAAATCTGTTGGTGGCTGGGGTGGTTTCCATGTTAAACTCAGCCACTGGGACTCCCCTGGAAGCCACCTGAGGGGCAAACATGGCAGCTGGGTAGACCACAGAGGACGTTCCCACCTACAAAGCAAGGGGAAATGAGACATGGGGAAACTTACACAGGCAGGGTGGTGGCTAGAGGTGTGAGGAAAGTGCAGTATGGGGACCAGTGAAAGGCATTACTTGTCTGGTGTTTGGCCAACCACTGGAAGTGGGGAAGAACACGTGTCACAAGAGGACAGTTACATGAATGGACAGAGAAGCCAAGAAATGACCCAAAGCACAGGACTTGGGGTGCTTTTCTTCTGGTCTTTGCCGTTGTGCAAATGTTCTTTCTCTAAGGTGGGAAGTAATCACCATTAACCTTTTGACATGTGCACACACCCTCCGCAGGAGTGGAAAGGCTGGAACACACTGTGTAAAGCGCATTGGTTCCTCACTAATGACCATGACCACAGAGGTTGCACTCAACATGGGCTGTGTGCGGTAAATACAGAACGGAAACAGACTCGCCACAAATACCTTAGCTTTAAAAGATGTACTAAAGGAACTGAACTCGGTGTGCTTTTTCCAGTTAATTTTAGGGGACGTGTCTTAAGGAAACTGCTTGGGGAACATGTTAAGATTCCTATCCATGGGTAGTCATGCAACGTCGCTTAAAATACCAAAATCTGAAACAGCTTAAGTTGGGCGTAGGGTACGTGCTTGTGATCCTAGTGTGTGGGAGGTAGAGGCAGGAGGATGTATCAGATGCTGTATCAGATGCTGCTCAAATAACCCAAATGTCCTGCGATAGGATCTTCTCAGTGCATCACCCATGGGACAGTTAAACTAAAGGATGTGGTGGCTTTGGAAATGTTGACATGGAATATGCCAATTACTATATGAACAAAGCAGTCTCAAGACAGAATGTGCGTCGTGTATCGGAGACCTATACATCCGCACGAGGAAGGGTTTAGGTCAGAAGTGGCCAACTTTTTTTGTGAAAAGAGCCATGCAGTAAAATTGTTAGGCTCTGTAGGCCGTCCCGTCTCTGTCACCAGGACTCAGCTCTGATACTGAGGTACAGAAGCAGTTGCAGACTGTGTGTAGAACGGCAGCGGTTCTGATACAACTATTCACGAAACGGGGTGCCGACTGTGTCGACCCAGAGGCTGCCGTTCACTCACTCCTGCTCTAGAAGACAATCACAATGCTACCGGTGACTATTTCCAGATGGTGCAATGGAGAGGTTTCTAATTTCCTTCTTCTGCTTTAATCCGCTCACGTTTTATCAATGACATTTAATAATGAGCGCGCATCACTTTACGATCTAGGTCAGGGCTGGCAAAATGGCCCAGCAGGTAAAGGAGCTTTCTGTAAAAGCCAGGCAACCTGAGCTCTGTCCTTAGAAACCAGGTCAAGGTGGAAGGAGGGAACTGACTCTACAGAGGTGTCCCCTCACCTCCACAAGTGCATGTGGCACAGTCACACGCAAAGATCATGCATACACACATGATAGGTAAGTAAAACAAAAGATGATGCTTCCCCACAATGTGGCTCTCAACTATTTGTAACTCCAGGGGACCAAAAGTCCCTGGCCTCTGAGGACACTGAACTCACATGTCCTCATGAGTCCATAACCACATGCAGATACACATACCTAAGCATCATTAGAAACAATAAGATCTTTTTTTAAAAAAAGATCATATTTATTGCTTCTTTTATCTGCAGGACACTATGAGACTTCCATACGTGACTTTCAGCAAGGGAAGAAGGGAAGATGAAAGGGAGGAAGATTAGGGGCACTGGCTGCTCCTCCAGAGGTCCTGAGTTCAATTCCCAGCAACCACATGGTAGCTCACAACCATCTATAGTGTGATCTGATGCCCTCTTCTGGCCTGCAGGTGTACATGCAGGCAGAGCACTGTATTTATAATAAATAAATAAATCTTAAAATTAAGAAAGAAAGAAAGGGAGGAAGATGGGGTAGAAGGACAAGGAAGAAGGGAAGAAGGGAAGAGGATGGCAACCAGACCCTCCACCCATCCTTCCAGGGCCTGAAGATGAGGGACAAGGGCGACCTACCACTAGACACAGGTCACAGAGGGCGAGCTCCCTGTCCACTTCCTCCAGGACGGCAGGGTCCAGGTTTTCTCCGAACCACACCACGTGAGGTCGCAGCAAGCCTCCGCATCCTGCCTCCTCACACCTGGAAGAGGGCCAGTCTTAAGTCATCTTCAGCTGCTTGGGCCAGGACTGCCCAGGATCCCAGGAAAGCTTGGCTGCCACCAGGCCAGCAGGCCAGCAGATGGGAGCCTGCCTGGGATGCGGGCACTCGGGTGACTAAGTTCGTGTCTTGCCTTCATCCACTGAGCTGTACAGACACTTTTTGAGCTAAGTCTGACCTGGCTATAAAGTGTATTTCTCTCCCAGGCTACTGCACTCACTGGTACAAACGTGTTCCCATTGCCTGCACCGGGAGGCAGCAGCAGCTCCAAGCTGGCCCCAACGCCTGAACCAATGATTTCCACCAATGACCTCCATTTGCTTTTTCAGATTACTTCTTTCATGAGACTGGCCTCCTGCCAAGTCCTCCGTGCCTCTAAGTCCTCTCTCGTCCACCTCGCTCTGCCTCTCGCTGGAACCTGGGGCAGTACGGCAGGAGTTCTACCAACAGGCCGCTTCCCCAGACTCCTTTCTGACTTTTGACTTTGAGATAAGAGTTTCGTTTAATTGCCCCAGCTGACCTTGAACTCACTTGTGGACTGGCTAGCAATAAATTTGTGATCTTCCTGCCTCAACCTTCCGAATAGCTAGGATTACAAGCCTGTGCCAGCAGGCTCAGCCTTAAAAATCTCTCTTCTTAGCCAGGCGGTGGTGGCGCACACCTTTAATCTCAGCACTTGGGAGGCAGAGGCAGGCAGATCTCTGTGAGTTCAAGGCCAGCCTGGTCTATACAGAGCTAGTGCCAGGACAGCCAAGGCTACACAGAGAAACCCTGTCTCAAAATAAATAAATAAATAAATAAATAAATAAATAAATAAATAAATAAAAGAAAAAGAAATGAAAAGAAAGGGAGAGAAAAAGAAACAAAGAAAGAGAGAAGAAAAAGCTCTGTGATTAAAATAAACCAGAGAAGTGTCAATGGACTATAAGGCCTTTTGAGAGCGCGCTGATTTGGGACTGGAGTGATGGCTCGGTGGTAAAGAGCACATGCCGCTCTTGCAGAGGACCCGAGCTAGTCTGGTGGCTCACTACCATCTTTGACTCAGGCTTAAGGGAATTCAAATGCCTCTGACTTCCGAGAGCACCACATTTTGGGTGCACATACCCGCCATGCAGGCGTACACACACACACACACACACACACACACACACACACACACACACACAGACAGACATAGTTTTTAAGGTGAAAGCTTGTTTGTTTGTCTGTGTTTTGTTTTGTTTCTAGATGCATGGTCTCAATCTGTAGCTCTGGCTGGGCGGGAACTCACAAAGGTCTGCCCGCCTTGTTTTGTGCGTGCGCACATGGGCACCCGTGTGCTGATGCTCTTGCCTGTGCGCGTGTGTATGAGGAGCTCAGGAGCCAACCAGGGCATCTGCCCCTATTGCTCTCCATACTATTTGTTGAGATAGATTGAACGTGGAGGATGTTGTTCTGGCTAGACTGGCTGTCCAGCAAGCCCCAAGGATCTGTGTGTCAGCGCTGGGCTTACGGGCACACATAGCAATGCCTAGCTCTTCTGGGAGTTTTGAGACACCACATTAGGTTCTCTTGCTTGTCTAGCAAGCACTTTACCCACCGACAGTCTTCCAGCCTCCAAGAAACACCTTTTGGAAGCACTGTTTCAATGTCTGGTTTTGAAAAACTGACAATTTTATAACCTAATGTACTTTGTAACATACAAAAGTCTATTTTGATTATTTTAGATTTATTAATGTGTGTGGGTGTTTTGGCTGCATTTAAGCATGTGTACCAACAGCCTGCAGGGCCCTCAAGGCCAGAAGAGAGCATCAGATCCCCTGGAACTGGGGTTACAGGCAGTTGAACCCAGGACCTCTAGAAAGGCAGCTAGTGCTCTTAACCGCTGAGCCATCTATCCAGCCCCATTTTTTTAGTTCTGTAAGTTCACCTTTGCAAGGCTTTTGCCACCTCCTCAGTCTTGGATTAGGAGTCACACTGAGGAAGAGGAGGAGGGCAACTCACTAATTAGATTATAATTATGGTATGTTTCCTGTGCACAGATCACCATCTGTCACAGAATGGCTTCAGAAACTTCCCAGACCCCAAGGGATCTGTGAGGGCTCTAAACAGAGAGATCAAAGCCATGTAGTGCATTTGTGGCTACTTAGGGACCTGAGAGAGGACAATCACTTGAGCCTAGGAGTTGGAGGCCAGCCTGGACAACATAGTGACACTAGCTCTCTAAAAGCCACCTGGAAGATGCTTCATCTTTTGTCCTTCCGCCCCAAGGGATGACTGCTGCA
This sequence comes from Acomys percivali, assembly GCA_907169655.1. Taxonomy (NCBI): domain Eukaryota; kingdom Metazoa; phylum Chordata; class Mammalia; order Rodentia; family Muridae; genus Acomys; species Acomys percivali. Next base: position 74,117,558 of record OU015746.1, on the reverse strand, counting down.
TTTGTACACTTAAAAGGCATCTCACTTTAAAAAAAAAAAAAAAAGCTAAGATTTTTATTTCTATTTATTATACTTTTTTTTTTTTACTTTATTTTATGTGTACTGGTGTTCTGCCTGCATGTTTGTCTGGATGAGGATGTCACATGCCCTAGAACTGGAATTACAGACAGTTGTGAACTGCCATGTGGGCACTGGGAAAAGAACTTTTGGAAGAACAGCCAGTGCTCTTAACCACTGAGCCGTCTCTCCAGTCCTTCTTTTCTTCAATGCTGAACACCAGATGTACATCAGTTTTTTACCTACCGAGGGAGTTTGTCGACTGGGATTCTGGCGTCCTGAGTTTCTGGTTCTGGGGCCCTGAAATAAATAGTGTTAATGAGAATGAATGCCAATGGTAACATCAAAAAGCAAAGGAAGAAGGTGTCACAGTCATCTGTGTATCTGCCTGGTGGCATGTGGTATGAAGGTTGCTCCTGCACGCTACCTTAGTAGGACTAGGCCTGAATTCTGACTGTTGGTTTTGCCTCAAGAGGGAATTTGTGTAGGGGAGGCTGACCAGGGTAAGTCTGATGTTCCTCCAATGGAATCCTGGTAGTATTTTACTTCTATAAGTTTACACTGCTCTGAAATGACCCAGAAGATATATTTTTCTCAGTAGTTTCAGTTGACTCTTAAGTTTTTCCTAGTTATAACAATAATAAACACTCATCATAAAAATGATGGAAAATGAGCCAGGTGTGGTGACTCAGGCCTGTAATCCCAGCACTTGGGAGGTACAGGCAGGTGGATCTCTGAGAGCTTGAGGCCAGCCTGGTCTACAAAGTGAGTCCAAGACAGCTAGGGATGTTACATAAAGAAATCCTGTCTCAAAAAACAAAAACAAACAAAAAAACCAGACAAACAAAAAAGTTGGAAAATTCCCAATGAAATGAAGGAGAAATAAAAATTACCAATAACCCCCCTGCCCCTTCGTCACTGTCACAGTTAACCCTTTCCTGTGCTTTCTTGTGGTCTCTTAGCAGAGAAGTGAAGATGGGATATGAAATTGTATAAATAAAACTTTGGGATTACAGAGAAAATACTCTGGCATCTGACAGTTTTTATTTAGCATGGTAAATTATGAGGCAAATAGTTCTTTCGTCAGATAGCTGTACAGTGTCTAGTCTTATGCTTCAGAAACATCCAAAAGAATCTTCAGTTAAGAGCGGATAACTGGCTGCTTTTCAGAAGGACCCAGGTTCAATTCCCAGCACCTACATGGCAGCTCACAACTGTCTGTGATTCCTGTTTCAGGGGTCTGACACACTCATACACATATGCATGCAGACAAAACACCAATATATATAAAAGAAAAATAAATTATTTTTTAAAAAGAATCTTCAATGAACATTTAATTTCCTCACGCTCATGCACAATTCAAGGAGAAACGACATCTGTTCTGCAGTCCGATATAATTACCCTTTTCCTGCTAAAGCTGGACAAATGGGACTCTTGTAATTCTCTGCAACAGTGCCACACGAGGTACAGCGGGTTTTAAATAAGGTTCCTGAAAGAAAAGACGCGAGTCAGCAAGTTCAGAACTTGGTGTCACCAGAGCAAAGTCTCCACGTCTGAGAAGTGGGAAAATGATTTGTCTTCCTCTGTTTATTTTTAAAGGGTAGATTGACTCTAGGAATCCTGGGAGATATACAAATATGCTGTCTTATTCACTGTTGTATTGTGGTGAAGAGACCAAGGCAACTCTTATCAAAGAAAGACTTTAACTGAGAACTGGCTTACCATTTCAGAGGGTCAGTCTATTACTGTAACTGTGGCAGGGGCATGTGGGACATGGCATCATTCAGGGCACTGGAACAGTAGTTGAGGCACAGGCAGGGAGAGCCTTTTGAAGCCTCAAACCCACCGGCTAATGACAAACTTCCCCCAACAGGGCCACACCTCCTAATTCTTCTCAAATAGTGCCACTCCCTGATGACTAAGCAATCAAAGATATGGGCCATGGGAGCCATTCCTATTCAAAGCACCACACAGGTAGTACTGTTTAACCGACCGAACCAAATGCCTTCAAGGACAGGATGACCAGGAGGGAAAAGAGCTCCATGGCTAGCATCACCCGGATGACCCTGGACGGATGTTCAGATGCAGCTGGAGTGGTTGAGGGGGAAGCAGCTGCTGAACCCGAAGCTAAGGCTCAGAGTGACTAACTAGCAGCTTAATTACAAAGGCTAGTGGGCTGGAGAGACAGTGTGGCTGGTACAGGTTTAGGCTCACACCCTAAAGGTCTGTCACAAAGGTCACAAAATCTTAACTTAGGTTTAATAGAACTTGAGTCTCTTCTAGCAAAGAAACTCACTAAATAAGCAATCAAGCCAGGTGTGGTGGTGCACGCCTTTAATCCCAGCAGTCAGGAGAGAGAGGCAGGTGGATCACGGTGAGTTCAAGGCCAGTCTGGTCTACAAAGTGAGTCCAGGACAGCCAAGGCTACATAGAGAAACCCTGTCTCAAAAAAACCAAAAAATAAAAGCAATCAACTAACAAATAAAAAGAATGTCTAGTAATAGCAGCCATTTACAACAGTTCATACCTACAATTCAAACAGCTGCTTTATGTATGCTCAGGGTGCTCTGAGGTGTATACCCACAGCGCACACAGCCGCAGTCCGCCTGCCTACTCTGCCTTCTTGGGGGACCACCTCTCCTCTACCCCATGGTGAGCTGATGGAGCTATTAATCACCTGGCAAACATAAGCCCGGCCACAGGCTCCAGACTAGTGCAGTATGTCACTCTGGCAGTGGCGTGTGACCTGAGTGAAGCATCCCAGAGGTGTGTTTTTTGAGGGGCTAGCTGGGACAGTTCATCTTCGACTATCATTTTGACAGATTCTAAAATCACCTAGCACCTATGCCTCTGGGCAAGTCTGTGAAGATGTAGCCAAAGACATTTAGCTGAGGGGAAGAAGACCAGGGCAGAGAGATGGCTCAGTGAACAAGAGCACTTGGTGTTCTTGCAGAGGACACAAGTTTGAGTCCCAGCACCCACATGGTGGCTCATGAGCATCTGAAACTGAAGGGACCTAACAACCTCTTCTGGGCTCCAGGGGCACCAGACACACACATGGTGCACAGACATACATGCAGACAGAACACCCATACCCATAAAATAAAATAAACAGCTCCTTCTGGTCTTGCCTCCAAGATGACCAAAATAAGAAGAGACAACGATAGGTCCAAAAAGGCATGGCAGCCATGTGCAGCCAATTCAGTGCATACACTGTGCCCAGCGCCCACCCAAGGACAAGCCGGGGGTCATTCACAGAGCACGGCAGACGTTGTTACTGTCAGGGACATTTCCAAAGCCAATGTCTTCAATGTTTATGTGTGTCCCAAGCTCTACGTCAAGCTGCATTACTGGTGAGCTGTGCCATTCATCGCAAGGTGGTCAGGAATCGATCTCGGGAGGCCGGGAAGGACCAAACACTCCCATCACAACTGTGAGCGCTGACCCATGACCTCCACCAATGCCATGTAAAGCGCCGGCTTTAGAAAGACTGAAGGAAGCTGGGCGTGGTGGCGCACGCCTTTAATTCCAGCACTAGGGAAGCAGAGGCAGGTGGATCTCTGTGAGTCTGACTACAAAGTGAGTCCAGCACAGCCAAGGCTACACAGAGAAAGCCTATCTCGGGGGGAAAAAATCTTGGAAAAATACAGTAAAATAATAAAAATTAAAATATTTTTAAAATTTTAACAGAAGGAGAAAGGTCCACCTTAAATACAAGTGGCAGCACCCTACAGACTGAGGTTATGGACAGAATAAAAAAGGAGGGCTTGGGCGTGGTGGTGCATCCCTTACATCCTGGCAGGCAGGAGGCAGAGGCAGGTACATATCTGAGTTTGAGGTCAAACTGGTCTACTTACTGAGTCCCAGGACAGCTGAGAGCACACAGTGAAACCCTGTCTAAAAAAAGAAAGAAAGAAAGAAAGAAAGAAAGAAAGAAAGAAAGAAAGAAAGAAAGAAAGA
>OU015746.1:74091966-74106965 GCA_907169655.1 Acomys percivali | reverse complement strand
GAGAGAGAGAGAGAGAGAGAGAGAGAGAGAGAGAGAGAGAGAGAGAGAGAGAGAGTGTGTGTGTGTGTGTGTGTGTGTGTGTGTGTGTGTGTGTGTGTGTGTATGTGTCTGTGTGTCCATGTCATAACATAAGTATGCTGATGTGCACACCTGTGCAGAAGTATTCAGAAGCCAGACACTGGTGTCTTCCTGGCCCTGCCTGCCTTATTCTCCTGGAACACAGCCTCTCGGTGAGCGAGGCTAGGCTGGAAGAATAGCAGCTTACAGGCCCCTCCTGTCTCCACAGCCCAAAGCTGTTTTTCAGGCAAACACCGCTATGTCCAGCTCTTTACGTGGGCTCTGGGATTCAAACTCTGGTCCTCATGCTTGACGCTTGCGCAGCAAGTGCTCTTACGCACTGCACCATCTCCCTGGCCCCAGATTTGCTACTGCAGTCATCACAGAGACTGTGTTGACACCAAAACCAAGAGGACAAAATGGTCACTGGCAATTTCAAACACTGTCCCTGGGCTTCAGACATCTGTACAGATGCTGAGTCAGACTCCATAACAGCTTCCTTCGGAAGAGCCTCTGGAATCTGGAAGCATTACGAACCTGAGCCTGCCACTTTCTCCAGTAACCTCCAGCTCCTCGGAAAGTCGGAACCCCACTCTCCGCACTGACACCAGCCCCGGAGATGATGGCTATGTGCTTTGCGTTTGCAAAACACTTCCGAAAATCTGCCATACCTGAACAGGAAATAAAAACCTGTGTCAACTCAAAGCACCCACTGCACATTTGTATTCCACATCAATTGTCTATGGGGTGAAACTAGGCACTGAATGAAATTACACTGTAAGATACTCCACCCGGGGCTAACGAAATGGTTCAGCAAGTAAGAACACTCAATGATCTTGCAGAGGAATGGGCTTCTGGTTCCCAGCACCCGCATGGTAGTTCACAACCATCTGTGGATCTGTTCCAAAGGATCTGTTGCCTTCTTCAGACCTCTGTGGGCACCAGGCACACACATGCATGCATACTGTCTAATACTCACACATTAAATAAATAAACCTTTTTTTTTTTTTTTTTTTTGGTTTTCCAAGACAGGGTTTCTCTGTGTATCCTTGGCTGTCCTGGACTCACTTTGTAGACCAGGCTGGCCTCGAACTCACAGTGATCTGCCTGCCTCTGCCTCCCGAGTGCTGGGATTAAAAGCGTGCGCCACCACTGCCCAGCAATAAACCTTTAAAAAAAAAAAAAGATTTCAGATACTCCAGCCAAAAGCATTGCTCAGGGTTGATGAGATGGCCCGAAGGGCACCTGACACCAAGCCTGATGATCTGAGTTCAGTCCCTGGAAGCCAAGTGGTGGCAGGAGAAGAGACTTCTGCATGTTGTCCTCTGATCCATCCACACACCACAGCACACACGTGTCTCTCTCCCTTAAATAAATACGCTTCAAAAACGTTTCCTATGCCATGAGGACCCCAGCTTGTATACTTGATGGGTGTGTACAAGCTGGCGTCCTCATGGCAGTACCTCAAGGAAGTGAGGGCTTTGGGCACACACCTAACAGGGATCTCCACTTGCCTCCCATCCCTCTGTGATCTAATGTACTTACTTTTTGGTCTGATGTATTTTGATGCTAATTAAGAAAGGGCCCCGCACACCTGGGCAGGGCAAATGGGATAGGCTTGACTAGGGTTCCCAGGCTTGGGGAGACAGAGAGAATCTTGGGAAGAAGGAAAGATCAGAGAAGAGAGAAAGCCACAATGAGGCCAACAAGTTAGGTGGAGGAGAAGCACATGGCTGGCGTGGATGGAGGATTTGGCCCAGATGAATAACATTAGCAAGTATATGGGACTATGGATGGAAGGTAGCTTGATATTAGTTATTAGAAGCAGATGATATAGGATTGGGGCAAGTATGCCATACCTGCCCCACTATGGGAAGTAGCTTAGAGGATTAATATCTGCCCTGCCCCAGGTTAACTAAGACTATTTTAAAATATAATAGTGTCTGTGTCTTGGTTGATTGCTAGTGGATTATACTGCCGTAGTAATAATTATAGACCTGATAATAAACATTATTAGGCTCTACTGGAAAATTAACAACACTTACTCTCTATTCACTCGGTTTCCTAGGCTGCTTGGTGGGCGTGACCTATTTCAGGGCATAGATGTGCACATGTAGAAGGGTTGATGGACCCAGATTTCTTGTGGAAAATCAGGACGAAGCCTTTGCAGTTGTGATCAAGCTGAACCGAGGCCTACCAGATACCAAACATCTAAACTCCTCCTCCTTGTCAACTGCCAGGTGAAAGTCATGCGGAAGCTCCTTTAGCACCGTCAGCAGCCGCAGCCGCTTCTAAGGATGACTTACTTGAACTTGGACGGGCCATGGTGAGGCGGATCTTGCTTTGTGGGGATGCTGGATGCTCCCGTCTACAGTACAGCTGGGGAATGAATCGGCTCGGAACAGTCTGGAGCAGTCGCATCAGGTTTTCTTTGAAGTACTACTTCCTCCGGGCAGGCTTTAGAAAAGCTGTGCAACAACACAGAAACAGTCAAGGAACATTCAAATGCTTAATGGGTCTCTGTCTCATTAGAGATGTTGTCTCATTTGTTACTTGACTCAAGATAACTAGTCCGAAGTGGAAAACCTCATGAGTGTGCTCAGCCAGCAGAGCAGTTAGTCCAGCCCACGTCACACGTTCTCACCACAGCACTTTAACGTGAAATCTCACAGGTTCTAATTTTGTTTTTGCTGTTGTTGTTTGAGGCAGAGTCTGTTCTCCGGTCCCTCCATATTGCAGGGGAGCCTTGAATAATGTTCCTCCAGTTGCAGACCCCCCAACACCTGAGATTACAAGCCTGTGTGCCAACATGCTGAGAAAAAAAAAAAAAATATATATATATATATATTAAGCTTTTGGGGGATAGGTGGATCCCGGGGCTTTGATTGTACTTGGCATCTGGACCCCACATCCTTATCTTGTGATTTTACTGAACTAAAAAGGAAACGGCACAATGGTGAAGGTGAAAGCTCCTGAGTGACGTCATGGTGAGGAAGGGCTGTACTGACAAGAATACCCTTAGCGTGATGAAGGCGCGAGAGGCAGGAGTTTGAGGCCGTCCTCAGCCATGGAGGGAGTTTAGAGCCTGGCCTGGGCCACACGAGAGCCTGTCTAAAAGAAGGGGGGAAAGTGAGACAAAATCAAACAAAAGAAAAAGGATAGTAACAGGATTCCCTGATATTCAGCCTGGCTGTTTCCATTTATGCTCTGGACTGCTACACCGGTGTGCAGTGCTTCTCCTGTGGGCCTGCACACCTGCAGTAGCATCTGAAAACCTGGGAACATGAGGTTGACACCTCCACCCAGACCACAGACTTATGGATGGCCAAGCCCACAAACCACGGGTAATCTGTTTTGTTTTGTTTGTATTTTTCGTTTGTTTTTCAAGACAGGGTTTCTCTGTGTGGCCCTGGCTGTCTTTGAACTCATTCTGTAGACCAGGATAGCCTCGATCTCTGAATTCCCAGAGATCTGCCTGCCTGCCTGCCTGCTTCCTTTGTCACTCCTGCTAGGCTGCCAGTGGGGTACCCCTGAGGGCCACTCATATTTGGAATCACTGTTGTGGAAGCTTGGGAAGGGGGAAGGGGTTAAATGTGAGGTTTGCATGCATGTGTGTGTTGGGAGGTGGTGCGTGTGTGTGTGTGCGTGTGTGTGTGTGTGTGTGTGTGTGTGTGTGTGTGTTGCTCATGAACTCACATGTGTGCACATGGAAACCAGAGGAGCAGCTCCTCAGAAGTGACAGGATTCCTCACTTGGAACTAGAACTTGCCAAGTAAGCGAAGGTGCCTGGTCGCTGAGACCCAGGGATCTACCTGCTTCTGCCTCCATATACCTCCAGCACATCTAGATTTCTTTTCCTTTTTAAATGTGAGTTCTGGGATCAAACTTAGATCCTCATGCTTGCAAGGCCAACAGTTTACTGACTGAGCCATCTCCCCACCCCCAAACATGAGAATTCTTATAAAACAAATAAACAAACAAACAAACAAAAAACCCTGCTGCATTTGTAATGGTACAAAACACTTTTTAAAACCTCGTTAATGTATTTTTTTATTTTTAATTATGTCCATGTGTGCATATATGTCTGTGGAGGGGGTTGTGCACATGAAAGCAAGGTCATGGATTCCCAGGAGCTGGCGTTACAGGCAGTTGCGAGCTGCCTGACATGGGCACTGCAAGAACAGTGTGCGAGTTCTCACCGCTAAGCCATCTCTCCAGCCCTTCCTGAACTTCTGATCAAAGAGTTTTGATGACAAAGTGATTTCTGAAAACTAAACAAGCCAGGGTCTATATATACTGTTACAACAAATAAGGTATGGGTGACAACGTGTCAAGGAAACTTGTAAGTTGTGAGGCACATTTAGTAAATGTCTATACTTAAGAAAGTTTCTAAGAGGAAAACAGTGACAAAGACAGCGTTGGGCTGGGCATAGAGGCAATTCCTGCAATCCCAGCACTCAAGAGGCCAGAGGCAGGAGGATTGCGACTAGTCCAAAGCCAGCCTGGTCTACGTAGTGAGTTCTGGGTCAGCCCAGTCTACATAGCAAGACCTTATCTCAAAGAGAGCGAGAAACAACAGTAGGATTGATCTAAGATGACTTAGCTCCAGACACTGGGTTTAGTAGAAGAGCCTAGAAAAAGCCAAATCTATAGGAACAAGCTCAGTAAGCAAGAAAACATTCACAGTATGCAATGTGGCTGGTATTCAAGAAGAATCCGAGGCTTGGAGAGCTTAAGACAAGTAAGATTCTCACCCAGCAAGTTTGAATCTCCAGCACTCCCTTAAAACCCAGGGTGAGGTAGCCCAGGCCTGTAACCTCAGCACTAAAGGGAGTGGGAACAGGGAGAAATGGCCGGCCAGTCAGCCAGGCTCGATATTCAGTGAGAAACCCTGCCTCCAGAAATAATGCAAAGGGCCAGTGGGCCAGCGCAAGCCTGATGACCTGAGTTTGAGGCCTAGAACCCACAAGGTGGAATGAGAGAACCGACTCCTCCACTAGGGGGTCCCCTGACCTTGACAGCGTGCTGGGCTATGAGCACTCACCCCTACACACAAGTAAATGTTCAAAACGATTAAGTAAGATAATAGCAATAGAGGAAAACAACTAAAAATGGCCTCTGGCCTCCACAGGCACAGGTATATTTGTGCATGCATACTTGTACACACACGACTATATACATATACACTCATTCACGTACACAAAAGTTATTGTAAATAATTCATGATTATATTCCTATGACATTCCATAATAAGCAAAGACTATATCTGTGATCATGAGGAAAGGGGAGGACGTTCAAAGAGACGTGGGGAAAAATGGAATAATGAATGTGTCCTGTGTCCTGATCATGTGGCAGTTACATGGCAATGTCTAACAGAACTTACAGAACGCTACACTCAAAAAGAATTAATTTTACTATATTTGAGATATATTTAAAAATAACGGGAAAAAGTTTCAGTTTTATAAGATGGAAAAAAACTTCTGGGGAAGGATGTCCTGGTCCCTAACCATCACTGCACAGTGCTTTTAAAATGGCTAGGACCGTGATGGTTATCTTGATTGTCAACCCAATTCCGTGTAGATCACCATGGGAACACACCTCTGGGGTCGTCTATGAGGGTGCTTCTGGGAAGGTTTAGTTGAGGAGGGAAGACCCACACTGAATGTGGGTGGCACCATCCCACAGGTTGGGGTCCTGCATTGAATCAAAAGGAGAAAGCTAGCCGGACACCAGCATTCATTCTCCCTGCTTCTTGTCTGTGGATGTGACCGGCTGCCTCGGGGTCCTGCCGCCATGTCTTTCCTGCCATGATGGCCCATCCCCTCAAACTGTGAGCCACAACAGCCCCTCCTCCCATAAACTTCTTTGGCCAGGTACTTAGTCACAGAGATGAGAAAAGGGACTAATGATAAACTGTATGTTCTGTGGATTTTGACCAGTTTTGCTGTTATTGTTATTGTTGTTTGCTTTTGAGATAGTGTTTCTCTGTGTAGCCCTGGCTGTCCTGGAATTCCCTCTGTAGATCACAGAGATCCAGCAGCTTCTGCCTCCTTACTGCTGGGATTCAAGGCATGTGCCACCACTGCCAGGATGTAACCAATTTTAAAAAGTCAGAAGAAGAGAGTTTTATATCATCTGATAGAGCTCATCAAAACACACTGTTGGAGGGAAAAGGTTAACTAGTCCCTTGTGCACTCGGGAGGCAGAGGCAGGCAGATTGCTATGAGTTTGAGGCCAGCCTGGTCTACAAAGTGAGTCTAGGACAGCCAAGGCTACACAAGGAAACCCTGTTTCGAAACAAACAAACAAACAAAAAATTAGTCTTTTGTGAGAGATAGGGGCGACAAGACTTTGGTACTCACTAGAATGTTTATTTTAAAATGAAGAATCCATAAGAAGTTAGTGAAGGAATTGGGTGTGGGTGAGCAATAGGATTTGTGCTGATATGAAGAACAGCCAGGCTTTCAGCAACTATGTGAGGACCTGTGTGAACTGTCCATGTCTTCCAGGCAGCACAAATCAGGGAGAGAACTTGATAGGTGGTGTGAAATATTTTTATTTTTATTTAGATTTACTTATTTTATGTGCATGGCTGTTTTCCTTGCATGCATGTATTTGTGTGCTCTGCATGTGTGCCTGGTACCCTAGGCATTCAGAGGAGGGTACCACATCCCCTGGAACTGGAGTGATGGATGGCTGCGAGCCGCAGTGTGGATGCTGGGAACTGAACCCAGGCCTCTACAAGAGCAGCAAGTGCTCTGAATTTATGTGCCATCTCTCCAGACACATTTTCCAGGGATGAAGGGGCAGTGTCCTGGAAGATTACTTGTCCAGCACACCCCCAGGCTGCAGGTTCCATAAGAATTACAAGTGTCGGCCGGGCTATGGTGGCACACGCCTTTAATCCCAGCACTTGGGAGGCAGAGGCAGGCGGATCGCTGTGAGTGCAAGGCTAGCCTGATCTACAAAAGAGTCCAGGATAGTCAAGGCTACACAGAGAAACCATGTCTTGAAAAACCAAAAAAAAAGAATTACAAGTGCCTCGGTGCTGGAGAGATGGCTCAGAGGTTAAGAGCACTGGCTGTTCTTCCAAAGGTCCTGAATTCAATTCCCAGCAACCACATGGTGGTTCAGAACCATCTATAATGAGATCTGGTGCCCTCTTCTGGTGTACAGATGTATATGCAGGCAGAGCAACGTATACATAATAATAAATAGATCTTAAAAAAAAAAAAGAAAGAAAAAAGAATTACAAGTGTCTCAAAGAATTAATGGGAGGGTTCTGGCTTCATTAGTCAGGGCTATGTTCTAGAATGGCTACTATGAAGAAGTAGGCCACTTTGGACATTGTAGGGGATATTATTGAAAAGAGGTAAGAGAGGCCAGCCCCATGGTTGTTGGAATGCAACAGGCTTTTGCATTCGTGGGTTAGACAGGATTACTGAGCGGTCTGGTTTTGTCCAGATTCATTGTGGTCACACGAGGCCTTGCCCAGTGTTGGCGTTTGGTGGCGTGGTTTATATTTAACAGAACACCAAGGCCTATCAGACAATCCTTGGTTCCAAACAGAAGCAAACCAAATGCCCATCTACTTATAAGTGACAGGTTATGCTTCTTCACACAATGAAGAGTGTTCAGCAGGAAGGAGAACAAACTGCTCACACATCCAACCCCATGAATGGCTCCTTCAAGTCCCCTGCAGTAGCAGCTTCCCTGCTGCTACCTCCTCGGCCAATCAGTCCTGGTTAGCTCCACCAGGGTGGACGAGTTCATCCGCCGCCCACAGATGATGCAATGGGAAGGGCAAAGTTTTGCTTCTGTGTGGTTTTTCTCCCAAGATACATTATGTAATTACTAGAAATAGCACACAGACCCAGTTGAAGGGCACTGCACAGCCTAATCAGCAGCACTACTCACCACGCAATTAGGTTACGAAGAGTGAAGCCTGGGAAATTGTCTCCCGTGGGTTACACGCCTGAAAGTGGACCTTAGTGAGACGTCTTGCACAATGTGAACGTCTGTGAGTTAGTTAGTAGTGTAGTTACTAGTTGGTGGGGCATATATCAATGTCCTGATTTAGATCCCAGCGCTCCAGTTAAGTAAGATGTAACATTGGGGGAAGTGAGTACATAATACACAGGAAGTCTACTATGTTTGCATTGTGTCTGGAAGGCGTAAACTATTTACAAAATAAAATAAAATAAAACAAATAGAAACACAATGCTAGAGCTGGAGAGATGGCTCAGCATATGCTGTTCTTGCCGAGGACACAGGTTCGATTCCCAGCTCACAACCTTCTGTACCTCTAGTTCTAGGAGATCTCTTCTGGCCCTGTGCATGCACATGGCACATATACATGCAAGTAAATGCTCATATATATAAAGAAAAATTAATTAATTTTTAAGAAACCACACACAATACTAGGAAGCCCAACACTAAAGCTACACTCTGAGACCATTTACATGATAGTCTGAAAAGGGAAAATATAGGTACAGAAATCCCATCAGTGGTTTTCAGGGGCGGGGAGGAGTGAGCACACAGGGCCCATGGAAACAATGGAAAGTTTTGCATCCTTATTTTTGTTGTGCTTTTTTGACAATTTGTGAACTATAAAAACAAAACAAAAACAAAAAACTGATTTTGACAGTGTATGCGATGTACTTCAGTAAACCCCCTAAAAATAAGATGCATGTAATCTATCCCTACTGTGGTCAGAGACACTGCACTAGAAGCTTGGGGGAGAAGGGGAGGAGGAGGAGGAGGAGGAATAAGAGGAAGAAGAGGAAGAGGAGGAGAACAAAAACAGTAGAAGAATGTTAATTCAGAACATGGCTGCTCAACCGGGTGTGGTGGTGGATGCCTGTAATCCCACACTTGGTTGGCAGAGGCAGGTGGATCGCTGTGAGTTAAAGGCCATCCTGGTCTACAAAGCAAGTCCAGGACAACCAAGGCTAACACAGAGAGACCTTGTCTCAAAAAAAACCCAACCAAACAAACAAACAAACAAATAAAAAATAAACCAGAACATGGCTGCTCTGGCAAGAGATCACATCCAAAGATCTTCTAGTGATCCAGCTGGATCCAGAAGACAGAGGCAAACAGATATGAGTTCAAGGTTAGTCTGGTACAGAGCAAGTATCAGGTAAAGAAAAGCTTAGGTCCAGGTGTGGTGGTACATGCCTTTAACCCCAAACAAAAGTAAAGTTGGTTTGTAGAAGGAAGCATCCATGTTTGAAAGTGATGTCTAATTGAGTGGCAGAAAAGGTGACGAATCAGAGAGGATTTGACAGAATAGGATATGCCCAACCCTCATGAGAAGAGAGTAGAAAGGGAAGCTACTTAAGAGGCAGTTTTTCAGCAAGCATGGTGGCACATACCTTTAATCCCAGCACTGGGAAGGCAGAGGCAGGTGGATTGCTGTGAGCTCAAGGCCAGCCTGGTCTACAAAGTGAATCCAGGACAGTCAAGGCTACACAGAGAAACCCTGTCTTGAAAAACCAAGAGAGAGGGGGTGAGAGAGAGAGAGAGAGAGAGAGAGAGAGAGAGAGAGAGAGAGAGGCAGTTTTTCAGAGAGAGGGGGAGCTTTTACCCTCTCTCTGTAATAAGAGAGATGAGAGAGAACTCAGGTGAAGACGGAACAAACCAGAAAATGAGAAGAAGCCAGAAGATTAGAGCAGATTGCTGAGTTAGTTTGAGGCCAAGCAGAGCGATTCCAGGCCAAGAGAGAAGCCAGATTAAATTAGTCAGCTGGTAAAAGGGTTTGAGCCAGAACAGCTGAGTTGAACCAGGCAGCCCAGAGCTTAGTAAGAATAGGAAAGGGTGAGCTTAGTAAGCAATAAATCTCAGAGGCTAAAACATTCTAGGCCTAGATAAGATTGTATGGAGGCTGGAATTTTCCAGGACTAGGCCTAGGATAGCAGAAAAGGGCAGTTAACCTCCCAGACAACAATTGAGCCAGGAGGATAAAAGTTACTCTCAGAAAGAACAGAAAAATAAAAGACCCAGGCTGAATATCTGAGTTGGGGGAATGTGGAAGGAGATTGACATAGGGGCTCATACTGTACCCCAAAGTGGCTTAGGACTCACTGTCCAGTTCAGACTGGATTGGAACTCAAGGTCTGAACAGTCTCAAAAGATTTTGGAGCAATGAGATTAAACCACAATGAACCATCTCACCTCAAATCTGCTAGAGTGGCTACTATCAAAAAGACAAAAGTTAACGTTAGCAAGGATGTATATGAAAGGAACTGTGATACACTGGGAATGTCCGTGTAGCCATTTTGAAAAACTATGGAAATTCCTCAAAAGAGTCCAACCAGAAGCTGGGCGTGGTGGTGCACATCTTTAATCCCAACACTCGGGAGGCAGAGGCAGGCAGATCTTGGTGAGTTGGAGGCCAGCCTGGTCTACAAAGTGAGTCCAGGACAGCCACAGCTACACAGAGAGACCCTGTCTCAAAAAACAAAGAAAAAAAACAAAACAAAACAAAAAAGAGGCAAACCAGAATCACCAAGTCAAGTACTCTCGCAATCCCCCTCCACGCTTGCTGTACAGAGCCTGAAGGTCAGTATGTGGGACAGGCGTCAGTACTTGAATGTTAGTTTTGGTGTTAGGTGTTAATCAACAGAGGAGCTGTTGCAGGGTTATTTGATCACTGTCAACCCTGAGATTGTGTTGTCTACTGGAAAAATCTGTTTCTAGCTGTGTGGCTCACCCCTGGCAACACCTTTCATCCAAGGGCTTTCTGTTTGAATATTGTAAAAAGAATTAAATAAAGTCAACCATAGGTCAAGAGGCAGAACAAAGAACCAGTTGGCCGGAAGTAAGCATAGGGAAAAAAACCCATGAAGAAGAGGTCGGGAGGGCAGACAGACGCACAGGAAGTAGAAGAGGGCCTACAGTTTGAGGGCATTTGAGGAGGAGAGCTTCCTTTTGGGACTTCAGCTGAGGAGAGTGGTAAACTGGGTGCCTTCTGTGTCTCTGTGAGCTAGCAGGCCTTCACCCCAGCAACTGGCTTCAGTGTCTTTACTGGTAAAATCGAGCCATTGAGATTTTGTTAAAAACAAGGAATAAAGAAAATGTAACCTATGCACACATAATGCAATATTAAAAGAAAGGATCCTTCATCATACTTGGGACAAAAAAAAAAAAAAAAAAAAAAAAGATGACCCTTCACCCTTCTAACATAAGTGAAATAAGCTACATAAGCACAGCAGGGCAGGCTCAGGAGCATAGAAAAGTCAAACTCATGGAATCACAGAACAGAATAGTGGTCACCAGAGGTTGGGTGTGGGGGACAATATGGGGGCATGGAGATGTTTGCCAAGGGCACAGTCTCTCAGCTAACCAGAATAAGTTTTACTGGTCTATTGCATGGCACAGCAACCACCGTTGATAATTTTTAGGAAATTTACTTCTAAAAAACAGCAAGATGATAATTAGCTATGTTAATTAGTTTGGCTTACTCTTAATATATATATATTGCATGCATATATACACAATTATCAACTGACATGCAAGAGTTTTAAGCCATGGGATAGAACGCATGGCAACAGTACTGTACGAACGTTCACAGGCCTTCCGTAAAGACTCTTTGGACACCAAAAGCTCCATAAATGAGATGAGTACAGCAGTCCCAAGGCCTTGACGCTGACCCGCTCCACTTACACATGCTCCTGTCAAGGCTACCTGCCAGCTAAACCTAATGAAGGGACCGTCCTAGGACCTAGCTGACCTCTCGGAACACGTGCGTGCCCCACTTCCAGCCCCCACCCTCTGAAGGTTTTCTTCCCAGCTCTCTGCACCTGAAGCTCCTGATCTCCCATCTTCCCAGAGTTTATAACGTGAGACTCCCCCGCCCTCCACGCCCCAGCCCTCATGCCACTCGCAAAACTTTGGGGCACCATTCTCCCGGATGGTGGCTTGGCCTTGACCTTTCCTCCATCCCTCCATTGCCACCGTCAACAAATCCTGCAGGCTCTACTTTCAGACTGTGTCCTGCTCCGATCCTTTCTGCACTCCCATCGCCACCACTACAGCCTTTCTTCCCCCCCCCCCCCCCCCCCCCCTTAGCCAACGTCCTCTTCCTCCCGGACACCGCCTTCCGGGGCCCAGCTGCTCCCCCAGGGTTTCTTTCCCACCCGTCGCCCATCCCACCACCCACCGTGTCCCGGGCGTCCTCACCCGCACCCGGCCGCGCATGCGCGGGATGGGCGCGTGGAGCCGGAACAAAGCCGGGACCCCTACCAGGGCCTGAGTCGCACCTGCAGAAGGCAGTCCAGACCTTGCTAGCTGGTGAGGCCTCGGGGCGGAGAGCTCGGCCTCCTCAAGTCCCGCCCCGGCTGCAGCGGCCCCTGTCGGAGACCGGAGAGCAGCCAAGGCCCGGGCTCCGCTTTGCTTTGCGGCACTAGTGGGACCACAGGTCAGCGGAAGGCGTGGCGACTTGTATGCGTCTTTGTGACTTTCCAAGGTTCAGTTCACTGCCCAGATAGATGGTCATGAACTACCGCCAGTTCTGCTGTCTCCTTGAGATGTGCCCCCATCCCACCCCCAGCATTTTGCAATCAGTGGCCAAAAGGTGTCACGGGACAGGAAAGTGCAGTGACTTTGGTGTGATTTTCCAGGTCCAAGCTTTACTCAGCTGAGCAAGAATCAATGGTAGTTCCTAGGTTTAGGGGAGCAGCCGTTCCAGGCACCGTACACTTAAGGTTTCTGAGCCGACCCCTCGACAACACAGGTGCTTGAAAGTGAAAGCGCTGAAAGTGAAAAGGTGCTTGAAAGTGAAAGCACTTAGCTCATTAAACTCTGCAGTGCTTGGTTCTGAGGAATTCGTCTAGGGCCTCTAGAGTATAAGCTTTAAAAGAGCGGGGTTCGTAGCCAGGCTGTAACGGAGCACACCTTTAATCCCAACACCCATGAGGAAGAAACAGGCAGATCTCTGAGATTGAGGACAGTACCCCACGCCTGGCCAAAAGAGCTGGATTTATAACTTGTTACCCAGCACTCAGAGGTGCTCAGGGGACTCTGTCCAAGCCAGCTGCTGAGCAGAGGAGTGGCTCCGGGCTCGAGGATGCTCCTTGCCCTCTCTCCCTAGGAAAAATAAAATAACGCCAGGTCGTGGTGGTCCACGCCTTTAATCCCAGCACACCGGAGACAGAGGCTGGCGGATCACTGTGAGTTCGAGGCCAGCCTGGTCTACAAAACGAGTCCAGGATAGTCAAGGCTACACAGAGAAACCTTGTCTTGAAAACACACACACACACACACACACACACACACACACACACACACGAAATCTAGGATGTTGTACCAATGCAAGTGTGGATATTTGGCTAACAAAACCAAAATTGTTTAAGTGATAAAGTGACCTTGTTTGTTACCCTCAACTGATGTTTGGAAGCAGGCTGGCTCTGACCCTGGGGAACAACAGAAACGAGCGTTGAAGGGCAGATGTAATTAATTAGAAAAATGATGCTGTTGATACTGGATAAAAGCTGTTCCTGCCCCCTCGGCAAATGGAAACAACTTCTATTGGTCTGGGCTCTCTAGAGGTACTTAGAGAATGAATATATATTAAAGTGGGATGTGTTAGAATGCCGACTTGTCACAAGCTAGACTCGCCTGGAAAGAGGGACTCTAAATTGAGAAAATGTCTCCATCAGATTGGCCCTAGGCAAGTCTGGGAGGCATTTTCTTGATTAATGATTGATGTTGGAAAGGGCCGGGCCCACTGTAGGCGGTGTCACCCATAGGCACGTGGTCCTGGGATGTAGAAGAAACAAGCTGAGTGAGCCTTAAAGAACAAGCCAGTCAGGATCATTCCTCCATGGTCTCTGCTTCAGTTTCTGCCCTGACTTCCCTCAATGATGGACTGTGATGTGGAAGTGTAAAAACCAAACAAATCCTTTCCTTCCCACATTGCTTTTGGTTAGAGTGTCCTCTCATAGCGCCAGAAAGCAAACTGATACAACGATAGAGGCTGGGCAGTCAGTCCAACGGCATCTTCACATTGGACAGCCTGAGAATCCAGCCGCTGCTTGGTCCATCAGGCTGGACGCTGGGGCCAAAGGCCTTGAGGATCCCTGAGGGGCCCTCGTTTTCAGTCCTTCTGGGAAGTCTAAAGACTGGTTTTTATACCAGTGAAGGACTGCAAAAGCAGCACCATGACAGGAGAATTTGCAAATGGAGCAGACAGACTAGCAAGTAGAATAATGAGTGAACGCTCCAGTATGATGTGGAGACAGTCAGGTTTTGAAAAGCAAAAGCTTCTCTCTCTGACCTCCTTTTTTTTTCTGGGCTGCCACCTGAGCTTTCTCACGTCGAATACGCTGACCAAGAAAAACCCCACACAGATGTGCACAGCAGTTTCCATCTTGGTTTCAGTCAAGTTGACAGCCCGTATGAAACTGTTGCACAACTCCGCTGTCTCTCCATGGGTGAATGGATGAACAGACTGTGTGCACCGTGCATCCACTAGCCAAGAAAGGGGAACGGGACAACGGGGATGAATCTGAGCACACCAGTCACAAATGGCCACCTAAGAATTGGGCGATTCTACTTCTGACACGTGCTAGAAAAGAGGACTTTGGAGACAGAGAACAAACCAGCTGTTTCCAGGGGTTAGGAGCTGGAGAGGGTAGGGCTGTCTAGAGTGGGAAGGAGTCCTTTGGGATGCTGAAACGTGTCTGGTAAGATCGTGTGGTGGTTAACAAGTGGATGCGTGTATCACAACTCAAACAAGGATGAGTGAGATGGCTCAGCCATCTTGTTAACTAGCCTGATGACCTGAGTTCTGTCCCCGGGACTCACATAGTAGGAGAGGAATCATCTCCTACAAGTTGTCCTCTGACCTCCACATGTGCGCTTGCCAGTTGTACTCGCTCTCTCATAGTCTTCCTCTCTCTCTCTCTCTCTCTCTCTCTCTCTCTCTCTCTCTCTCTCTC
>OU015746.1:74038933-74069316 GCA_907169655.1 Acomys percivali | reverse complement strand
TGTGTGTGTGTGTGTGTGTGTGTGTGTGTGTGTGTGAAATACATGTTCAAGTTGGGACAATCTGTGAGAGTCATTTTTCTCCTACTATGCAGGTTGGAGAGATGGAAATCAGGCTGTTAGCAAAGCACCTTTAACCCCTTTACCAGGTTGGGCCAGCCTTTTGTTTGTAAGCCTCCCATTCTGTTTTCCTGTTTTTCAGCAGAGAGCCCTCCCTCTCTTTCCCACAGTAACAGCTGCTGTGGGGGGAGCCCGCCCTACCCTCTTGCCTCCTTCTATAGCACAAAGGCCTGGCAGCATCACCTACCAAGTATCACCCCACCAGAGGTGTTGGTGCAGATGTTGTCACCTCTGCCTGCATGACAACCAGATGCTGTAGGCCCCAGAAAGCTGGAAACACAGTCAGTCTGGAAACTAATATGCTCTCTGACACCAAGTTCTTGCGATAATTCCTTTTAAGAAAGAAAAGCTAGAGACACTGAGAGGTAGACACAGATGCAGAGGATGCTTGGATTCCGCTTCAACTCATTCTTTTGAGGGAGAAGCATTTTTATTTTTTGGCTTTATTGATGTACCATGGACCAAAATGTATGTAATCAAGGTATACAATGTGATCATTTGATGCATATATACATTGTGAAGTGATTGCTGCGATTAAAGTGATTAGCATGTCTACCACAGGGCGTAGGTTGTAATTTGGGATGTGGATGTGTGTGAGCTGACAAGAGGGTTTAAGATGAACTCTTAGTGAGTTTCAAGGATGCACTACAACATTTCTGTTGTTTATTTTATTTACTTTTTTTTTTTTTTTTTAAGACAGGATCTCTCTATGTACCCCTGGCTGTCCTGGAACTCTCTGTGTAGAATAGGCTGCCTTCAAACTCACAGAGATGCCCCTGCCCCTGCCTCTTGACAGGGGCCGGGCACAAGACAGAGCTCTTTGTTTGTTTGTTTATTTGTTTTTCAAGACAGGGTTTCTCTAGTAACCTTAGCTGTCCTGGGTTCACTTTGTAGGCCAGCCTGGCCTCAAACTCACAGCGATCCCCCTGCCTCTGCCTCCCAAGTGCCTGGGATTAAGGGAGTGTGCCACCACACCCAGCCTCAATATAGAGCTCTTAATCACAGTTTCCAGACTCGGCACTGGGAGCCCAGAGCTTATTCCCTTTTTTTTTTTCTTTTTTTTTCCGTTCTTAGGACCAGGTTCTGTGCTGTGTGTCTCAGGCTGGCCTGGAACTCCCTCTGTAGCCAAGGATGGTTGAATTTTTGATGCTCTGTCTCCCAGTTTGTGCTGTGCTGGGTGTTTTCATACCCAGGATTTCATACATCTAAGCGAGCAATCTGCTCAGTGAGCTGTATATTCTCAACATTGTAAGTTAGACGCTGGGATCAACATCTCTCCAACTTCTTCCCTGCCTCTGTCCACTTCATTCTATTGTCTGTTTCTGTATATTTATTTAAAGTGCTGCCTGTAAATGAGATTATGTGTCCTTCTGTGTCTGGTTTAGTTCACTTTACATAATGTCTACCAGACTTGTCCATGTTGTTATACTTGGCAAGGTTTTCTTCTTTTTACGCCCGAACAACATTACACTGGATACATGCACATGCACATGTGTGTATACGCGCGCGCGTGCACACAGAGTTCATTGTTTTTGTTCACTCATCTATTCATAGACATTTAAGCTGTCTCTAGATCTCGGCTACTGTCTAATAGTGTGGTGAACTTGGGAATGCAGACATATCTTTGAGATGCTGATTTTAGCCCTTTGGATTTAGATTCCTGTGATTTATGATGGCTTAATGTATTTTTTACTTTATAATGATGCAAAAATGACAAACTGTACTTTTTTTTTTTTTTTTTTTTTTTTTTTTGAGACAAGGTTTCTCTGTGTAGCCTTGGCTGTCCTGGCCTCCCTTTGCAGACCAGGCTGGTCTCAAACTCACAGCAATCCGCCTGCCTCTGCCTCCCGAGGGCTGGGATTAAAGGCATGCGCCATCACGCCCGGCAGAAACTATATTTTCAGCTTGGGGTTTGATTTCTTTTCTGGGCTGATAATACAATTCAGATCCCAGGCACTGTCGGCCCCAGAGCCCTATTGCCACCCAATGCTGTATCGTGCCATGCTTCTAAGTTAGGATATCTGGAAGGTTCGATGGATTAAGTGCATCTCAACCTAGGACACTGTCAGCTTGCCGTGAGTTTATGGGGACCTACGCACATGGTGAATCAAAGTGCAGCTATATACTCCACAGTAGCATTGCTGAGTGCTCTGACGGAGGAGGCAGCGAATGAACTCTCCCTTGTCTTTTGAGGCCTGGCTAGGAGCCCTGGAGACACTTGCCCGAAGAAGAGGAACACTGTGAAGTCTCTGGGAAAAGAAACTCAGGAAATATTGACACTCTCGTTAGTATGCGGTTTATGCAAATTGGCTGCATTTAAAGCAGGAGCTGAGGCACAGCCGCTCAGCTGAAGAAGCAGTCAGTGTTCCAAGATGGCTTTAGCTAAACCACTGCCTGGGAGGGGCCAGTCCCGGAACCCTTCTGGTTATTTCTACATGCTCCGGGTTTCCTGTTCATTTTGCCTTTCTCTGCACTGATGGTGGTCTCAAAGATCTCAGGGGCCGCTCTCCTGTATTGCTCCCTGCCCACTGGCTTCCAGGAGCTTCCTGCTGATGGAGACTTATGTAGAGGGGACTATACAGCACCAGAAATGGCTGTACCCCATCCTAGGGAGCTGTCCCATTCCAGTTCCGGCAATCACTGGTCCCCCAGTAGCACATGTTTGTCCTTTGCCCGACTGTGGTTTGGTCTAGAATGTGTGGAAGAGTTGGTCTTCAGCTTGGTGCTACTGGGAGGCAGCGGAGCCTTCAAAAGGTGGGGCACAGTGGGAGGTATGGATTTATTGGGAACAGAACTCTTCCCTGCTGTCATGTGGGAGCAGCTAGGTTCCACTGCTTACTTCCTGGTGTGGAATTCTCTCGTTCACTACAAACCCAGGATCAAAGGCCTATCCTACCACAGCCTGGAACCTCTGGCAGCGTGGGCTGAACACCCTTTCCTCCTCCTCTTCCTCCTCCTCTTTCTTTTCTGGTTTTTCGAGACAGGGTTTCTCTGTGTAGTCTTGGCTGTCCTGGACCCCCTTTGTAGACCAGGCTGACCTCGAACTCACAGAGATCCATCTGCCGCTGCCTCCCAAGTGCTGGGATTAAAGGCATGTGCCACCACTGCCTGGCTATACCCTTTTCTTCTTATAAAGTGATGGTGCCAGTTATTTTGTCATAGTGTTGAACTGGCTCCCACATCCCTTCTGACCTAGAGGTGACAAGCTGTTCTCCAGCTTCTGCCATCTCTGGATTCACCCAATCCCTGCTAGCCTCCTCCAGCCCTGCCTACACTTCTATATGCAACTGTTTATCTTTCTTTGCAGTTAAATGCTTTGAAATATTCCCTCTGTTTCCTGTCAGGCACTGGCTGCTATTGTCACCACTCTTCTTTTCATTTAGGCTACAGGTTTAATTGCTGAAACCTGCAGTTTCCTGCTTACGTCACATTTTTGAATAAAGACCCTGTGTCAAGATCCTAGTGTGGCCGGGCAGTGGTGGCGCACGCCTTTAATCCCAGCACTCGGGAGGCAGAAGCAGGTGGATCTCTGTGAGTTCGAGGCCAGCCTGGTCTACAAAAAGAGTCTAGGACAGTCAAGGCTACACAGGGAAACCCTGTCTCAAAAAACAAAAACAAAACAAAAGATGCTAGTGTGTGCATGCTTGTGCATGTGCATGTGTGTGTGTGTGTTCGTGTGTGTACCATGCACACAAGCACTAACCGGAGGTCAAACTTAGAATTTATTCCTCAGGAGCCACCAGCTTTGTTTAGTTTTAATTCAAATGGGCTCTCTCCCCGGCCTGGATCTCACCGATTCCATCAGGATGGTTGGCTGGCCAGTATGCCCCAGAAATCCTTCTATCTTTGTTCCCCATCATTACAAGTGACACCCCCATATCTGGCTTTTTCATATGGGTTCTGGGCAGTGAGCTCAGATCCTCAGCTTGCCCAGCAGGTGCTTTGCTAACTGAGCCATCTCCCCAGTCCTCTCCTCTGCTCCTTTTGTGTGTTTTATTTTGAACAACCCTTTTACTAACACTGTAGTGCAGGTGGGCCTGGACCTCCTGACCCTCCGCCTGAATGTCCTAAGTAGCAGCAATTACAGGCCTGCACTCCTAGACCCTGTTGCTAACTATTGATACTATACTTTCTAAACTTTCTCTTAGGACTCTTGTCTGTATTACTTTGTGTCCTGGCTGGGGTCATGATTTGTCATGAAATGTGAAGAGGAAACATTTATGTCATGTAGTATCCCTATGTGGTGTAAAATGATATAATAGAGTTTACATGAAGGTTAAACTACATTTAACACGTGGAGCAGGAACACAGCTATGATAGTAAGCATTCAATTTATGGCAGCTATTATATGACAGGGTTTGCATTCTGCTTTGGTACGGAGTAGTTGTTTGACCTTAGGGCTATTGCATAAGCTCTTTCAAGTTTAAGTTTCTATATTCTTAGGGCAGTGTTAACACAACCTGGCCCAGTTATCAGTTGTCAGACAAAAATGTGATAATGCATGAGATGTTTGTAGATGCTAAAGCACTGTACAAATATAAGGCAGCCTGCCCATACACGGCCATGATTCCATCTTGCCATAAGTGGGTGTTTGCTCAGGTTCCTCCCTGGCCAACGTAAGAAGGAGAAGAATGACACAGGGTGGCAGTTATGGTTCTGAAGGAGCCTGTGATAGGGATGCAGGACAGGGCAGGGCAGGGAAGGTGCTTATTGCTCTGTCAATTTTCTCAAGTCCCCCTGTTCTTTAAAAGCCTGCAGCTGGTACTCCCTGGCTTTGCCAGCAACAAGGACCAGGAATGGCAAGACCAGAGAGGGAAACAGCACAGCACAGCACAGCAGGGTTGGATAGGGAGTTAGAGGGGGCTGCAGAGGACATTCTGGTTAACTGAAGGTCTCAGATCAGCAGTTCGGGAGTGATCGGGGTACTTAGGCTAAGTGGAACCCAGGACCATATGGGAGTCTAAGGCCCTGCCCCATGTAACTGGGGTTTGCATTTCCTCCTAAATGGGGCTCTCTATACAAGCTATTGAGTGGGGAGGACAGTCTCCTTGTCCTCAGCTGATCCCTTTTCCCACTGGCATTTGCTGGTACAGAGAGACTGGGTCATCCTCTCAGGAAGATATCTGGAAGATTCTGCTGCCTCAGCTCCTCTGTGATATTGCTGACTTCCCAGCGTGTGGCCTGAGACCATGGAACTCCCATCAGTCCTCCTTGGCTCCCAGTGGCCTGACACAAATACTATGGCTGGCAAGGGACCAGAGGCATTTATGAGGCTGTGCCTGCGCTGTCTCCTCAGGGCTGTTATGCCAACATTTGAGGCACCCAAATGCGTATTTGCTTCTTTGGTCCTTTCTCCCCTTGTGTGTTTTTCTGTGTGTGTGGATCACCTCTTGCCGTGGGGAGACAGAAGGATTCTATGGCCCTGCTTAGGTATTTTTAGAAGGCAGGTGACCGATGCATTCCAGAATCTTCTTTTCTATTCTTTTTCTCTCTTTTAGTTTTCTTTTTGAGACAGGGCCACTCTCTGTAGCCCATTGAATGACTCAATCTTCCTTCCCAGATGCTATTTTCCCCTTTGTTCTTTCTTTCTTTTTAAGATTTTATATTTGGTTTGTTTGTTTGTTTGTTTGTTTGTTTGTTTGTTTTTGGGAGGGACGAGGAGCAGGGAGAAACAGGATTTTTCTATGTAATAAATAGCACTGGCTGTCCTAGAACTCTCTTTGTAGGCCAAGCTGGCCTCCAACTCACAGAGATCCGCATGCCTCTGCCTCCCAAGTGCTGGGATTAAAGGTATACACCACTACATTTGGCTTACTTTTATTTTTAATTGTGTGTATACATGTGTGCCTATGTGTAGATTTGTTGTATATAAGCACAGTACTCTTGGGAGCCAGAAAAGAGTATTGGATCTCCTGGAGCTGGAATTATAGATAGGAGTGCTGGACACAGGTACTGGGAACCAAACTTGGATCTTCTGCAAAAGTACTATGTTTGTGTTCTTTTTATTTTTTATTTTTTGGTTTTTCAAGAAAAGGTTTCTCTGTGTAGCGTTGGCTAGCCTGAACTTGCTTTATGGGCCATGCTGGCCTCAAACTCACAGAGATTGGCCTGCCTCTGCCTCTGCTTCCTGAGTGCTTGGATTAAAGGTGTGTGCCACCACATCAAGCTACCTTCTTGATCTTAACCACTCAGGTAACTCTCAAGCTCCTCCTTCTCTCCCTCCCTCCCTTCCTTTCTTTTTTTGAGACAGGATCTTTGTTGGTTTGGGTTTTGGTTTTGGTTTGGTTTTTGTTTTGAGGCAGGGTTTGTCTGTGTAGCCTTGTTTGTCCTGGACTTGCTTTGTAGACCAGGCTGGCCTGGAACTCACAGAGATCCACCTGCCTCTGCCTCCTGAGTGCTGGCTAGTGTGTCTGTAACTTGACCTTTCATGCAACCCTAGTTAGTAAAATACCACTGGAGAATGCTGTTGTCTGGGAGCCCACCCATGGTTTGATGGGCCATGGCTCTTCTTGGCTTTGACCATGGCATATATTCTAGAACAGAGAATAGTGGTCAGGTATGGATGAGAAGACTGAAATGTTAAAGCTAGCCTCCTGGAGAGTGTCCCCAAACTGCCCACTCACCGTGATCTCCTCTTTCACTTCTAAGTTTCTAAATTTTATGTCCCATCCCATCTTTGAAGGCCACCAGTGGACCACTGTGCCTCACCAAGCACTGCTGGATGGCTGGAGGGTGATGAGGAACAAGATAACACATTTGGGGCTGGGGAAAACAAAGACTCTGAGCTTTGTGCATCTAGTCAGCACTACAGAGGTTGGCAGCCTGGGGCTGAATGGGGTAAACATGGAGTCCCTGTGTGTCAGACTGAGTGGTGCCTTCCACGGTGTTGCCTATGGAATCTGAGCTTTGTGGCAAGCAGGTGGGACGGCTGCCCACAGGGGAGTTTTGCAAAGTGCATATTTTAAGAGGGACCTCTGCTTCAGTGCAGAAGCCTACCTGCTGCAGGGCTTGAGACAAATGGCTAGACATCTAAGAAAGCCAGTTTCTTAGCCCAGCTGAGGATATCATTGCCTGTTTGAACGTCTGCTTTAAAGGCTGGGTCTAGGATCTAAAGAGATGGCTCAGCAGTTAAGAGAACATATGGCTCTTGCAGAGGACTGAGGATCGATTCCCAGCACTCACACTGTGGCTCACAATAATTCATAACTCCCAGGCTCTCATGTGATGCACATTTGTATACATATAATAAATCTAAAAATTGGGTGTTTTGGATGGATAGGGTGTAGGCTCTAACATAAAACCAAAGACCTAGCTCCTCCCACCCCACCCCCCAGATGGGGGGTCTCACTGTATATCTCAAATTATCCTGGAACTTGTTATTTAGCACAGGCTATCCCCAAATTTTGGAACCCCTCCTGTTTCTGCCTCCTAAATGCTGGCATTATAGGCTTTTGTTCTCACAACTGGTTCTTAATTCTCTAATATTCATAAACTGGTCAGTATTACCATCAAAATTCAAAGGCAGCTCTGTGCTCCAGAGCAAGCATTTGGATACATCACATTACCCTGAACAGAAAACAAAACTAAAAACCCACAGTTAAAGATAGCCCAGAGCTAAGGATGCAGTTCAATGCCAAGTCTGTGCGAGGATTCTGGATTCTACCCTAGAACCCCTACCCCCAAATTAAGTAACAAATAAAGCAGAGGCTGGCAAGCTGTCTCACTCTTCTCTCATTCGTTGTGTTGCTATGTAGAACAGGCTGGCTTCAAACTCTTGGCGATCTGCCTGCCTTTGCCTCTCAAGTGCTGGGATTAAAGGCTTGTGCCACGAGGCCTGGCAGTTATTTCCTTTTTGTTGTTGTTGTTTTGTTTTTTGGAGACAGGGTTTCTCTGTGTAGCCTTGGATGTCCTGGACTCACTCTGTAGACCAGGCTGGCCTCGAACTCACATCGATCCACCTGCCTCTGCCTCCCGAGTGCTGGGATTAAAGGCGTGCGCCACCACCGCCCGGCTAGTTATTTCCTTTTTAAACTAGGATAGCTTGACAATTTTCTCAACTAGCTATTAGCTTTCATATCATCCTCCATTAAAAAAAATAATAATTGGCTATATGGAGACCTTTGCAGGATATTTGATCCCAATGTGATCCCTGAGGTTGTGAGCTGTAAACATCTGTCTTTGATCCCAGAGATTGAACTGTAAATCCCTGTTTCTTGTGGTTGAGCCCTAACACACCTTTAGTCCAAGGTGTTTGTTTACTGTGAACAGGTGATTGAGGTGTGGTTCAGCCAGCCCTAGCACACACCTTTAATCCAAGAGCTGTCTGTACACAAGATTTAATAAAGCAGAAGTAAAGGGGGTCTTTGGTGCTTTTAACTTTTGGAGGCTTAGGATTTTAGCTTTAGGTCTTTAGCTTTCAGCTCTTTGGCTCTTATTGCTCTAGCTCTTGAGCGCCTCAGCTCTGTGGCCTTTGGCTTTTTCGGCTTTGAGCTAGCAAGCTTTTGTCCTTCGGTTTTTTGTTTGTTTGTTTGTTTTGTTTTTTTGGCCTCTACCTCCTGGGCTGTCAGCTGAGCTAGTGAGAGCCTTTTGGGCTTTCTCCCTTGGGATGTGAGCTGAGTAGGAAGTTCATCTGGGTGCTTTCTATGCCTCTCTGGGCTATCAGGTTTTTTTTTGTTTTTGTTTGTTTTGTTTTGTGTGTGTGTGTGTGTGTGTGTGTGTGTGTGTGTGTGTGTGTGTTTTACCACTAGCAGGTTTTTTACCACAACATCTGGTTCCTGAGTCTTTATTGGTAAAATACAATGATGTGGGATTTTCAGTTAAAACTACAGGAGACCTTACTGATCTAGGCAGGAAATCTGTTGAAGAGCCAGGTGTGTATGTGTCACTGGTGATCTCATTCTTGCCCGGTTGTGCAAAGGATGCTTTCAAAGTTTCTTGGGAGTGAGTCAGATGCCAAGTTCTCCCTTGGCCACTGTAATGGGTGTGTTAGTGTTCTGCGGAAGATTTCTTCACTTTCCATTTCCAACAGTTCTTTGGGAACATAGAGACTGGTGTCTGTCTTAGTTTTAGTGGTGGGGATGGAGTCGGCTGCTAGGAAAATGCTCTATCCTTGAGTTTTTTTTTCACCTGCAGCCTAATTTCTTTTTCTTCCCCCTCTCTCTCAAACCTGTTCTGCTTCTTAGTGTTGCTGTGGTCATACCGCAGGGTTCTGATTTGCTTAGGTGTCTGTGAATGGCATTGCGCTGATATTGGTGATTAGATCCTGTGTATTTTTTGTTTGTTCTAATGAAAACTGTAGGAGGAGATTAGATACAGGCTGGCCAGCTCGCTGTCCATTTTCTGAGCCGACCATCTGGAATTACTTTTCAGATGTTTTGACAACAAGGCACTCCCCAGTGTATTTTGCCCAGAGCACTTTTACACTTCTGGGGTTGGTATGGGTTTTTTCTTTAAGTCTGTCATTTGGAAAGAAATATCATCCTAGGCCTTCGGCTAACTTTAATCTTCACTCACTCAAATGGTGTGTTTGTGGAAAAGAAACCTCTAAGAAACCTGTAAGACATTAAAAATTATTCTGCTCACCTTCGCCAGAAACAGAGAAAGTGGCTGCCAAGAATAAATGAAGCTTTACAACCACTTTGTAAAACCATTTGGCAATATGTCTCAAAATCGAGCATTTGGGGAGCCCACGACCCAGCCATTTCATTCCACAGTGTACACACCCTCCGCAGAAGTAGGTGCAGACCTGGGCAACAAACTAAATAATGCTAGGGTCTTCCTGCAAACAAACAGATTAGACAAACAGAATGGTAAAGGAAATGAATAGACTGTAAGATGGAATATTACACAGTAAGCACGTGGGTGAATCGGACCTTCTTGCCTCTGCCTCTTGAGTGCTGGGATTTTAGGCGTGCGCTACCTACACTCAGTTTTATGAGGTGCTGGGGATTTGAACCCTCAGATCGTTTGAGGCACACATATATTCTACCAACAGTTAAATATCTAGGATACTTAGTGTATTTTTTTAAACTTGGTATATTTTTAAAGCATTTTTATAGTAAAAAATAATAAAAATAAGTGCATTGAACATCATAAGTACTAACACTTTTAGAGATAAACCTATGGTTTGAGAGAATACATTTCATTTCTCACATCCCATCCCCTTTAATAGAAAATAGCCTGCTCTGTAAGGTGCATAACTTTGTGCTATAAACGTTTTGAATACTCAGGTTTTGAATATACTACAGGTATATTTAGGATGCTCTTTAGGTTCAAACATAAATAATTTAGCGTGTTCAATTTAGGTTAGAACAAAATAGTTCATAACTGGCTATCACTGCTGTAGCTAGGGACCATTATAGCTTAATCAGAATTCATTTTTAATGTGTTCTTTGTATTTTTCTTTTGTGTGTGTGTGTATTGCATGCATGTATGTCTCTGTACCATATGCATGTCTTGTGTCTGCAGAGACTAAAAAAGAGCACCAGATCCCCTGGAACTGGAATTAAGGACAACTGTTAGCCATCATGTATGTAGATACAGGAATCCGCTATGTGAATTCTAGGAATTGAACCTGGTTCCTGTAGAGGACTGGCTAGTATTTTTAATCCACTGAGCTATATCTCCAGCCCCAATAATGGTTTTCTTATAATTTTCTCTCTTGATTAAAAAGAATACATCTCTAGAGAGTTCATCATTTTTGTTGGTTTGTTTGTTGAGAAAGGGTTTCTCTATGTAATCCTGGCTGTCCTAGACTCGCTTTGTAGACCAAGCTGGCCTTGAACTCTGCCTGCTTCTGCCTCCTGAGTTCTAGGATCAAAGGTGTGCACCTTTGTGCAATACAATTTTCTAAATTTTGGCACAATCTTGACATAAAATTAAATATATATAAAGAAAAGGTCTTCTCTTCAAGCAATGATATAGATACAACCATCCCTCCAACCCCCAGGCTCCATATTTACAAATTCAACTAACCTTGGACCAAAAACAGTTGAAGAATTCCAGAAAATTCCAAAAAACAGAGCTTGAATTTGCTGTTCTCTAAACAAATGTGAGATGAGCAAGAACACCTGGAGAGTGGCTCTTGTACACTTTCCAAATCCAAGTCCCCTTTCTGCGTGTGTTTGAATATTTCCTCAACTCTCGGCTGTACATTGTATAATTAGACCTACAATAGTTGGTGTTTGTATTTTTATTGAACAAATGTTTTCCTTGTCTTTATTTCTTTTTTCCCCCTTGTCTTTATCTCTTAAGCAATGCAGTAGAATAGCAATGAGCATAGCACTTCCAGTATATGAAGTACCATAAGTCACCTAGAGATGACTTGAATGTATGGGAAGGTATGGCGGTTCAATGCAAACACCATGCTTGCTTTCTTTCTTTCTTTTTGAGACAGGGTTTCTCTGTGTAGCCTTGGCTGTCTTGGACTTGCTTTGTAGACCAGGCTGGCCTTAAACTTACAGATATCCACCATCCTCTGCCCCCTGAATGCTGGGATTAAAGATGTGTGCCACCACGCCCAGCTTTCACCATGTCATTTTTAAAAGAGTTTTAAAATTTTTTGTGTGTATGAGTATGTATGTATGTATGTATGGATGGATGGATGGATGGATGGATGTGCACTGCATGCATCACTGCTGCCCAAAGACAACACATTGTAATAACTGTAATTAAAGACAGTAGATGTGAAACACCATGTGGATGGAGGGAAGTAAACTGAGCCCGGGTCCTCTGCAAGAACAGCAAGTGCTCTTGACCACTGAACCATTGCTTAGGCCCCACACCATGGCATTTTATATAAAGGACTTGAGGGGCTGCAGAGACGGTTCAGTGTATTGCGCACACACCTGTAATCCCAGCATTTGGGAGGCAGAGGCAGGCAGATTGCTGTGAGTTTGAGGCCTGGTAGATACAAAGTGAGGCAGGGACAGTCAAGGATACACCGAAAAACCCTGTCTTAATCCCCCCCCCCAAAACAAAACAAAAAATGCACGTACTGTTTCCAAGGGGGTTGTAGTTTATAACCCCTGTAACTCCATCTTCAGCGGATCTGATGCTCTGGCTTCCATGAGCACTTACACTCGTGTACACACACCCTTCCCACCACATACACGTAATTAAGAAATAAATCTTGACACACCAGTCTGGTCCTTACCAAGCTGTACACTGAGCTGTTGGCTTGATAGGAGCCTTGGTGCCAGCAGTCAAGATGAGTGACAGGCCAGACTTGTCTGAAGTGGAAAGATTTGACTGATCAAAACTGAAGAAAACTATAATGGAAGAAAAAAATATTCTTCTGTCAAAGGAAACCATCCAGCAATAGAAGGAGTACATTAAGAGACCATATAATGAGAATCTCCTTCCAAGAGCAACTTCAACATGGCCTGGCAGTCTTTGCTTTAGGCTTGTTTCTGTAAACCTATGGGATTGTAAGATTTTAGGCAGTTGCTAATGGATTGTCACTTTTACCACATTGGCTGAAAGGTCAGCATTTGCCAATGATCATTAAAATGTGTTCTTAAAACTGAAAAAAAAAAATCTTACATAAAGGACTTGAGCACCACAGTTTTGATATGGGTTGGGAGTGGGGGTGCTGGAACCAGTCTCCACAGTAGGGAGGTTGCTTTTGAGTTCTATGCATGACAGCTGTTTACTGATGAGCTACACTCCTGCTAAGAGTGACTGTGCTTTGAGTTCTTGAGGGGTACAACTAACTATTCAAGTCTTCCCTCAAAGTCTCAGACTCTCTTGAGAGTATATGTTAATGATGTTGGCACTATGGCTGGTCCTGGTGCATGTGTGTGGTAGGTCTCTCCGGGGTGGACATGGTAATACGGGCTTCCATTGTTCTCAGAGGAGAAAACGTGCTTGCAGTGCTTGGGAGACAGCTTTCTTTCTTTCTTTTAAAAAAGATTTATTTATTTATTATGTATACAGTGCACATTAGATGACATTATAGATAGTTGTGAGCCACCATGTGGATGCTGGGAATTGAACTCAGGACCTCTGGAAAAGCAGTCAGTGCTCTTAACCGCTGAGCCTCTCTCCATCCCCCAGGAGCCAGCTTTCAAGGTGTGTTCCACTTAGCCACAAATCTGTGAGCACACAGGTGTCGTAAAGATCTGATGGCCAGATGGTGCCACAGTGAACAAACAAAACAGCAGCCTTGGGCCTCCTCCACTGAGGTCTGGACCCATCTGGACACCTACCACAGGTTGTTTTTATGTGTATTGTTTTTTATAATCCAGGCCTGGTGAGATGGCTCAGGTCGTAAACACACTTGTAGCCAAGCTTAATGATCTATTTCATACTGAGATCCACCTGGTGGAAAGAGCAAACCAACTTTCATGAGTTTTCTTCTGCACACACCCACCCACACAAAAGTACACACAGATGCACAAGTGTACACACACATACAAGTGTACACAGGCATGCACACACAAAGTATGTAAATGTTTTTTAAATTGATTGATTCAGTGACTTTCACTGCTTCTTTCTTCTCCCAGGACACTCCCAGGTCCAATGCAATGCCAGGTAAGTATTTGCTGCTTGTGGCATAATAGCTACTAGTTTATGGAAGCTCACTGAGTGGACACAATTCCCTCCTCTTTCAGCTAAGGGGTCAGCAGGCCAGGACACTCAACTGGCCACAGAGATGCAGAGAGCATGCTGCATCCTTCTATGATGGATCAGCGTCTACCCTTCCTGCTGCTGGAGTAGGGCTGGTGGCTGATGCACTGGGTAGGGGAGCTGGTCCAAGGATCAGAGTTTCTCTCCTTTGGCCTTGAGTGGAGTGCCCAGCACAGTTCTCAGTGGACATTGGAGTAATGAGTATGTCTGGGTTTAGAAAGTGAGTTCAAACTGGCTGAGGTCATAGCCCAGGCCTTTTCATCATTGTTAACACTGCCCAGTTGTGCATAAAGAAATTGCTAGAAGCTTCCCATTCTTCCCTTCTCAAAGCTTACCTCAGAAACCACAAATGTACAATGTTGCCAATAAACGTCTTGTACTAGGTGTTTGTGTGTGTGTGTGCACCTGTGTGGGCAGGTGCACATGTGTGTGGACGCCAGAAGACAATCTTGGCTGTCATTCCTCAAGATTAAGCTTTCTTGTGTGTATGTGTGTGTGCTCCTGCATGTGTGTGTGCTCTTGCAGGTATGTGCACATACTTGTGTGTTCGTATGCCCTTGGAGACCAGAAGTTGATGTCAGTGTCTCCCTTGATTGCTGTTCCACCTTATTTTTCATAGACAGGGGTTCTCACTGAACCTGGGTCTCACTAAATCGAGCTGGGTGGCCAGTGAGCCCCAAGGATCCCCCTGTCTCTGTTCCTCTAATGCTGGCATTACAAGGATGCACTGCCACGCCTGACTTTTCATGTGGACTCTGTAGCTCCATCCCTCAGGTCCTCACACATGTCATCTCCCCAGGCCTCTGCCTGGTCATTATGAAACAAGGACTAGGCTGTGTGGTCAGTGGGCCCAGCTGTCCTCCTGTCTTCTCCCCAGGGCTGAGATGAACACATGTTCTTCTGACTCTTCTTGCCTCGTGCAACAAAAACACAGCTTGAGCTGTATTTCTGTGACTGGGAAAGGGGCTAGGCTACCTGCTGAGGACTCAAATGCAGGTGAGCCCTTTGAAGGTTGAAAATGACCAAAGCCAAAACTTGTCAGGAGAAGGTAGAACGGAATCCTGGGCCGCTGAGGGACCCATGAACTAACAATGAGACAGGTACTTCTATTTCTGCAGCCCACGGTATGGCAATTGTTTCCTGGACAAGCCCTTGTCTTTACTATAAATGCTCAGAGATCATTAGTCCCCAGACTGGGCATGGGTGCCCAGGTAAACACAGAACACTGTGGGTGTGCTGTATCGTCCATGAATGGCAGCCTTGTTTCGGAACGGAGCCCAGATATGCTGAGTAATGCTGAGTACCTTCAGAGGAGATGTGGAATGAAAACATGGCTTCTGTCTAGACGGACAAGTCACTCACCAAAAGGAAATGGGCTTAGAACACCTATAAACACAACATTTACTTGACACACATCCATTCAATGTTGAAATATAGTATGACACATATTATAGTCCTATGATTTTTTAAAAATTTGGTGTTGGTATAAATAAAAAGTATGTTGGTCTGGAGACAGAGCACAGTATAAGAATGCTTGCCAATCATAATCCCCAGCTCTGCACATAAACAGTAAGTGAACAAATGCAATAAATGAAAGTCTATGTTGTTGGTTAAAGACTTGGGCATTTGTTAGTTTCTAGGAAGCAGGACCCTTCGTGGAGGTGGTGAGCAAGACACAGAGAAGTCATTGGTCAAGGCAGTCTGAAGGGTCTGGTGGTCTGTGTTGCTGAGGGGAATGGAACTATACATCAGGATAATCTTTCCAGAGGGGAGAGGGCTGGCAATGAATTTCAAAAGTTATTAAAATGGAGCTATTCCTGGAACAAGCAATTTTACTTCACAGAGTAATACAAAGATAAATATGTACTGTAAAATTTTCCACCATGACAATATTTGTGCGAATTCTTTCTTTAATATTTCAGACAGGGTCTCGTGGCCTCACTGTATAAGCCAGGCTGGCCTCGAACACACAGTGGCTCATTTTCCTCTGCCAAGCAACACTGTCTGTTTATTAAAAGCCAAACTAACAAAGCAGGAAACAACTTAAGTCATATGACTTAAGTGGCCAGGGCTGGAGAGATGACTCAGTGGTAGGAGTACTGGCTGCTCTTGCAGAGGACCAGAGTTTGGTTTCCAGAGCCACACTGGGCAGCACACAACTGCCCATGACTCTAGCTTCAGAGGACATGATGCCCTTTTCTGGATTTCCTGGATACCAGCATTCCTGTGCCCATTCCCAACCCCCTATACACACAATTAATAATCAAATAACTATTTTTTTAGTTAAAACATGTAGTTTGTCCCAAGCCTTTCCTCTCTGCATCTCTATGTCCTATCCTAGGAAATAAACATCTTTGCTCTGCTATACAGCCCCCTCATGAGACACCTCTCTCCCCTAGTTCAAGCCCAAAACAATGAGACCAAAGGACATGAACCAAAAACTTTTAAAACTTTAAGCCAAAACACAGTTCTTCTTTTAAGTTGGTTTGTGCAAGTATTTTGTCACAGCAACAATAATCTAACAAATTATGTGTGTATCGGGTTTGAAACACTCCTCAGAGCCAGGCATGGTGGCACATGCCTTTAATCCCAGCACTTGGGAGGCAGAGGCAGGCAGATTGCTTGCTTGGTCTACAAACCAAGTCCAGGACAGCCAAGGCAAACACAGAGAAACCCTGTCTCAAAACAAAACAAACAAACAAACAAAATCATTTCTTAGGACTATGGCTGTTTGCCCATTTTATCTTTTCAAAAAGGTCTCAAGTTCTGCCTGTGGAGTATGAAGAGAGAATCCATTTTTTTTAAAGGTTTATTTATTATGTATACACTGTTTTGCCTGTATATATGCCTGTGTGTCAGAAGAGGGCACCATAGATGCTGTGAGCCACCATGTGGTTACTGGGAAATGAACTCAGGACCTCTGGAAGAGCAACCAGTGCTCTTAACCTCTGAGCCATCTCTCCAGCCCCCCTCTTTTTTTTCTTTATTTGGGTCTGAGGTAATATATCAATTTCCGACCGCTGCACAAAACATAGCCCCCAAAGTTAGCATCTCAGAACCACATTTACCACCCCATAGGATCTGGGGTTCAGGAATCTGGAGACAGCTTTGCTTTTCTCCCACTGCTAAAAGTTGCTCATGACAATTATCCTCTATAGACTGAATGCTCCCTCACTCCACCCCAGGCGGGTGTTGAAGATCTAATCTGAACCGTGATGGTGTTTGGAAGTAGGACCTTTGGGGCATATTTAGGTGTGGATGAGGTCATGGGAACAAGCCATGTGATGGGCTTAACACCCTCAGAAGGGCAGGAAGAGATCACTTCCTTCCCAGGCCACATCATAAAAAAAAAAAAAAAAAAAAAACCGGTCCTCGTCAGACACTGGATCCGCCAGCCCCTTTAACCCCAGACCTCCTATCTCCAGAGCTCCAAGAAGTGTGTGTTGTTTAATCATCTGGGCTGTGGGGTTTTATTGAGCAGATCAAGTGGATTGAGACACGTCTGGAGTCCACAGGAGATCTGCTTCCAGGAAGGCGCACTCACAGAATGTTTGCTAGAAGTCTCCTCCTTTCTCCAGGGCACACCCCCCCAACTCCCACCCCGCCACTCCCTCCACCCCCCCCCAAACCCCGCACCCCCCACCCCTGCCAGGCTGCCTGGAGTCCTCAGGACTCGGTCCCTGGTTTTCCCTGATTCAAGATGAATGTAAGAGTGAGTGAGCAGGAAGCTGCAGTTCCTTTTATGACCCAACTTCCAAAGTCACACACTGTCACTTCTACTCACTTAAGTGAGTCACGAAGTTAAGCCACACTCAGTGGGCGGGGAAACCCAGACCACATCTTAAAGGGAGGGGTGATTTTCAAAGAGCTGGGACACTCCCAGTGCCCCGTGGGTAGAATGTGATGCGTTCCACCCCTAGTCCCTTTGCTCTCAAAGCCCACCCTTTTCTCACCGACACAGACTGATGTTTCCTTTTTTAAAAGACATTTCCTTTCATTTATTTCACACAGGAGCTGTTTTGCCTGCCTGCATGTCTGTGTACAGTGTGAGTGCTGTCCCCAAGGAGACCGTAAAAACCTGGTGGATCCTGTGGGAATTCGGTTATAAGTGGCTGTGAGCCACCATGCAATTGCTGGGAACTGAACCCAGTCTTCTGGAAGAGAAACCAGTGTTCTTAACCACTGAGCAATCTCACTACCACCACCTCCTCCTCCTTCTTCTTCTCCTCGAGCTTCTCCCTCTTCATCCTCCCCCTCCTTTGCTGTTGCTTTTTATTTTTTAATTTTTATTTATTTATTTTGTTTTTTTGAGACAGGGTTTCTCTGGCTGTCCTGGACTCGCTTTGTAGACCAGGCTGGCCTCGAACTCTCAGCGATCCGCCTGCCTGCCTCTGCTGAGATTAAAGGCATGTGCCACCACGCCCCGCTTTTTTGGGGGAGGGGGGTGTACTATGTAGACCATGCTGGCCTCAAATTCCAGGACAGTGTTGAGTAGCATTAGCTCTGGGAGGTGGAGAGGAAAGGAGATAGCTCCAACAGAGACGTACACAGACAAATTGTCCTCTGGGTGAGAGTTCAGTAAGGGAGTTGTTAATGTTGCAGATAGTGTGAGGCTTTGAAGAGAGATCATCCTTAAAGGCGTCTGGGGGTAAGGTGGATCTAAAGCTTAGTTGATACGTGGCCTACACTATGTGCTTGCAATCTGATTACCTCTGACTCCTCAGGGGCAGGAGTGTGTGCGCTGACCTGTGAGACAGGGGGACCCAGGAGCTAACAGGTGACAAAAGTGACTATTTGAATCCTGATTTAGGGAGTTTTAAATGTCACTGTCAAGTTAAGCTTTTTATTTTAGACTTGTTGCATGTGTTATGTTTTTGTAAAGATTTGTGTGTGTATGTGTGTGTGTGTGTGTATGTGTATGTTTGTCTGTGTATGTATATATACCATATGCATGCCTGGTGCCTATGGAGGCTAGAAGAGGAGGTTACAACCCAGAACTGGAGTTACAGAGAGTTGTGAACCACCATGTGGCAAATCTCTGAGCTTGAGGCCACATTAGTCTACAAAGCAAGTCCTAGGATAGCTAGGGCTACACAGAGAAGCCTGTCTTGGGGGAAAAATTATAAAACTTGTTTTCCTTTCTTTGAGATGTTTGACTGACCATTCTGTTACTTTAATATTCACTGTCTCTTACAGACTTTCTGTTTCTTCTTGGGGTCAATATAATTTTTATACTCTCAAAAAGTCCATTTAATTAAAATTTCAAAACTATAGCTACACTTTATTTACTGTCTTTCATTCCTGATGTTGTTTATTTTGCCTTTTCTCCAGTGATTTGTCTATCTTAATTATTAGCAAATTATTTTATTTTAAATTTACTTTTGTGTATTATTATTGCATGTGTGTGTGTGTGTGTGTGTGTGTGTGTGTGTCAGAGAACAACTTTGTGGGGTCCGTTCTCTCCTCTATTCATGTAAATTCAGAGGATCAAGTCAGGTGGCCCAGCTTGACTGTCAATCACTTCGATCCACTGAGCCACCTCACTAGCCCCTTAATTAATAATATTTTAGCATTAGTGATAATATTTATATTCTTGGTTTTCATACTTTGTATTTGTGTTTATATTTGTTTCTCTATTCTAATCTTCATGGGGGGGGGTCATTTTCTTCTTCTGAGTTATATGAATGTTTAACTCATAAAATTTAAAGTGAATTTTGTATCTACTGAATATAATTAAAATCTAAATTTCTCACTGGGTTCAATTTTTAGCTGACCCGTGTATATTTTCGTAATGCATGATTTCATTGCATTCCATTCTAAATATTTCCTTTTCGTCATAGTTTTCCTTTTAGCATAGAGCCTACTTAGGGGATATTTTTAATTGTCAGAGTTATGGGATAGATGAATGCATTTCTATTCTTGGTTTCTATTTCCAGTGCATTGTGGTAGAAGAACACGATTCAGTGACATCATTTCTTTGGAATGTCTTGTGATTTCCTTCATGGTCCAATAAATGACCAAGTGTATGAATGTTCTGGGTTGGGTATTCTTCAAGGCTGGGACTGTAGCACATGGCTAAGCAGGTGCCAAGCAGGTGCGAGACCCTGGGTTCAGTGGGCAGCAATGATTTAGAAAAAGGTGTTACTGATTAGAGGTCTTAATCAGGTTTGTTCTCTCTGCCAGGTAAAGAATTAAAGGGTAAGAAAAATTGTGAGCTTGACAGGTTACAGCAGAAAAACCACGAACACAGCAGATAGAATCAGCAGTTGAAGAAAGGCTTTTATGGGAGGGGAGAACACACACACACACACACACACACACAGAGAGAGAGAGAGAGAGAGAGAGAGAGAGAGAGAGAGAGAGAGAGAGAGAGAGAGAGAGAGAACCTCTGCAAAGCAGAGTGGGAACTTGGGAAGCCAAAAAATCCAGTCTCAACTCAAAAGTCTTTGAAGTTTTTCCTCCCCTAACTTACGGTTGATCCTGTTGAAGAAAGACAGGATGGCTGATAGGCCCACAACTGTTGGGTAACAAGTCCTGATCCGGCCTTGAACTTGTTGAGCCAGTGTACTTGCAGTGGGCCTGGTGACAGGAGAGAGAACCTTCAAGCCTTTGTTTTAAGCTGCCAGGGGTTTGTCTCAGGTCATGAGGGGAGGATGAAAACAGCCATCTTGGAAACTCATTCTCTTTATTACCAAGTCATGGCTCCTCTCCCTCCCCCTATCTGCCTGCCTGCCTACCAGGGAATCTAACTCCTAGTTCCCCAAAGGTACCTTTGTTTATTTGTTTTCTAAAATTCATGGTTTCACAATAAACAGCATTGTTGTTTGGAAAAAGAGAAAGAGCAAGAGTGTAGCTTTTAGAAGCCCAGCTTTATCAGGAGAGGAAAGAGGCTTGCAGGTTAGAGCCTGTCTGGACAACAGGGAGGACTCGCCCGGGGGACAGACCTTTAGTCTGGGTGAGGGACATCTAAGGTTATGAAACTGAGAGTCAGACTCCCACAGAACTGTGGCTTCCCTCAGTCGCTGTGCTCCACACACCTTCCTTACAGAAAATTGACAGGGAGCAATTGGTTTGGACTAAGCTTCTGCACTGTTGTACCATTGTGTGTGTGGAGGTCAGAGGACAGCTTTAAGGAGTCAGTTCTCTCTTTCCACCTGGGAAGCCTACTCACCAGGCTTGTGTGGCTAGAACTTTTACCTACTGAGCCACCTTGCTGTGCATCCATCCATCCATCCATCCATCCATCCATCCATCCATCCATCTATTTTCTATTCATCTATCTATATATCTATCGTCTATTTATTTATTCCTTGAGTTTTATTCATCTAAAAGAATGAAATTTGCAGAAAAATAAATGGGACTGGAGTTCATCATATTTGGCAAAAGAAGTCCAACCCAGAAAGACAAATATAATGTTATCTCCTATATGCATAATCTAGAGCTAAATGCACATATGTGTGTGTGAATACATGTGTGCAATATAACTGTGACATGAAAGTAAAAGGGAGATTATCTGGAGAGAAAGAGAGAACCAGTGAGTGGGAGGAGGGAACTGGGAGAGGGCTGAACACCAGAGAGGTCTGAAGAAATAAATGCAGGAAACTGTCTTAATGAAAGCCATTATTCTGTATACTTAAAAAAAAAAAAAAAAAAAAAAAAAAAAACAAAATGAAAACGAAAAAAAAAAAAAAAAAAAAAAAAAAAAACTAAATGAAAGCGAGAAAGAAGGCTCAGTGTGTGAAGGAGCCTGCTGCTAAGCCTGATGTTCTGAGTTTAATACTCAGGGTCTGCATGGTGGGAGGAGAGAACAAACTCCCATAAGTTGGCCTTTGGGCCTCTGCGGATGACTGATTATTCAATAGCTTTTGGTGTTGTCTCCTAGTGAGGCAGGAAGGACCGGCTGAGGCTCTGGGATACAGCTGTCAGCGAACCAGTTTGAATTTTTTTTTTGGTTGGAAGATGCTTGCATTCTACCTGTAGGAGCACACCATCAATGTAGCCGACCAAAGAATGCGCCAAGTACTGCAAATGGCACTAAACAGGGTGTGGCTGGAGAGCACCTGTTGGGGTTTGGAAAGGACCGTGCACTAATCGCTGGCTGTGACCAAATACCAGACAGGAGGCAATTTAAGGAAAGAAGAATGGACTTTTTTTTTTTTTTTTTTAATTACAGTTTAGGTCCACCATGGACCATGAGAAGGCAGAAGAAGCGCAGTAAGGCTGGTCACGGTGCATTCACAGTCAAAAGGCAGAGAACAGTTGGCAGGGGCTGCAGGGTGGAAAAGCTGCAGAGGGGGAGGGAAGGAGGGGAGGGCCTAACACTCAGAGGTGATTTAAGGCCAGGTCCTGTGACAAAATGCTATAACTCCAGACCAGAGTGTGCCAAGATGCAGGGGCCTATTGCTCTCCCAGGCTTT
The DNA here is from genome assembly GCA_907169655.1 of Acomys percivali. Lineage (NCBI taxonomy): Eukaryota > Metazoa > Chordata > Mammalia > Rodentia > Muridae > Acomys > Acomys percivali. The sequence continues at coordinate 74,047,153 of OU015746.1, read as the reverse complement.
CCAATGCAGGAAGCTCCCCCACTGTTTCCAAACACACTTTTGCTCTCTGGAGCTCCACTGCCCCCAGGTCTCCAAATGCCTCCAGGACCCATATAATGCCAGGCTTTCAGGTTTACCCAGGATGCACCGCGTCTCGCAGTTCTGGGTCCCTATGTCCCTCCAGGACCAGGAATTCCCTTCAAGACTCCAAGCAAGGAGCAGAGAGAGTACACCAAGTACTTCGAGGAACAAAGGCATGAGCTGGAAGCAAGTGTGCAAGATTGTGCAAGTATCTGACCTTGAAGCAATGTGTGGAGCTGGTGCAAAGGAGTCACTTGAAGGACTACCAGGCCCAGTGTGGTTTAAGAACAGGTGGGCTAGATGCTCCTAGGAGCACCCCAGGAACACCTAGAAACCCCGGAGAAGCGAGGCGGAGGGGCCCTCACTCAGTGCTCCGGCACAAGTGTCCTGGGGAGGGATTTGTTTTGTTTTGTTTTGTGTTTTGTGTTTTGTTTTTCGAGACAGAGTTTCTCTGTGTAGCCTTGGCTGTCATGGACTCCCTTTGTAGACTAGGCTGGCCTTGAACTCACAGAGATCCACCTGCCTCTGCCTCCCAAGTGCTGGGATTAAAGGGTGCACCACCATTCCCAGCTCCTGGGTAGGGTTTTATTGCTGTAAAGAGACACCATGACCATGCAATTATTTTTTCCTTTTTAAAAATATTTTTTATTTATTTTATGTATGGGTGTTCAATCTACATGTATGCCTGCATGCCAGAAGAAGGCATCAGATTCCAGTATAGGCGGTTGTAAGCTACCGTGTATTTGCTGGGAATTGAACTTAGGCCCTGTGGAAAAACAGACAGTGCTCTTACCAGCTGAACCATCTCTCCAACAACCTGCCCACACAATTCTTTTTGTTTTGTTGTTGTGTTTTTTTCTTCCTGTTTTTGCTTTTCTTTCTTTCTTTCTTTCTTTCTTTCTTTCTTTCTTTCTTTCTTTCTTTTTTTTCTGAGACAGGGTTTCTCTGTGTAGCCTTGGCTGTCCTGGACTCATTTTGTAGACCAGGCTGGCCTCGAACTCACAATGACCCACCTGCCTCTGCCTCCTGAGTGCTGGAATTAAAGGCGTGTGCCACCACGCCTGGCCCTGTTTTTGTTTTTCAAGACAGGCTTTCTCTGTGTAGTCCTGGGGGTCCTAGAACTCGATTAAAGGCCAGGCTGGGCTAGAACTCAGAGATCAGCCTGCCTCTGCCTCCTGAGTGATGGGACTGAAGACATTGTCCAGTAACCATGGCAACACTTTTAGGGAAAACATTTAATTGGGTCTGGCTTACAGCTCAGTGGTTTAGTCCATTATCATCATGGAGGGAAGCATGGCAGCATGCAGGCAGACATGGGGCTGAAGTAGCTGAGAGTTCTATGTCTGGATCTGTAGGCAGCAGTAAGAGACAGTGAACCACTAGGTCTGGCTTGAACTTTGGAGACCTCAAAGTCTGACCCCTGTGACACACTTCCTCTAACAATGACACACCTATTCCAGAAAGGCCACACTTCTCAATAGTGTCAGTCCCTATGCACCTATGGGGCCACATTTTAATTCAAATTACCACAAGAAGTGATCACATCCCTGCCAGTGCTCCTGGGGCTGGTGAGTCTGTGTGCCCAGATCTATCAGATGTTGGCTCCCTGCCTCAACTCAGCTCCTCTAGTATCTTCCCAGTTCCTCTCCAGTATTGGTCAGGCCTGGGGAAGTTCTGGCTGTGGTGCTGGCTGGCCAAGGCAGGGCTGCAGCAACCAGTGGCCCGTTTCCATCAACAAAAGCCACAGACTCAGTTCAATCTGTAACTTTTGAAGACACAACAGACTCAACTCCAGCAATAAGCTCTAGTACCTTCTCCCCCTTTATAGGTCCAGCTGCAGCTCAAGCTCCCACCGAAGGCCTCAGTCTCCATCTACAGCAGTAGCTGCCCCACGGAGATGATGCTCACAGCACACCTGCATATCCAAGGCCAGTTCTGGGTTCAAGACCGCTACAGATTCCAGGTCTGTCTCCGTCGATCCTGTGTTGTTTCCTGACTTTGCCTAGCCCTACTCACCCTGAGGTAATTCCTAGGAACCCTTTGGTCCTTGTGAAGACATTAGTGAGCCAATAAGAGGAAGCATCACAAAAAAAGGCCTGATTGACTGAGGACATTTGTGGGTCTATAAGGAGGGGTGTGTAGTGGAGCCTGCTTAGTACTGAAGAACCCCAGGTTAGGTCCTGGTTTTGGTTCCTATTTCTGAATGCACCATTGTCTTCCAATCTAAAATAAAATAAAATAAAACAAAAGACACAAGCAAGCAAGCAAGCAAGCAAGCAAGCAAGCAAGCAGAGAACAGTAAGTAGACCCATGCTAAGAAACCTGAAGGCCCTCCCCCAGTGATCCATTTTCTCCAGGAAGTCTCCAGCTTCTGAGTGTTCTACAATCTTCCAAGACTGGGTCACATGCTGGCCACCAGGTGTTCAAACACTGGAGCCTGTGGGGAACATTTCTCGTTCAAACCACAGGAGCCTGCTACCTTCAGAGGGTGGGGGAAACACAGAGCTAAGTCCTGTGGCCAAATGTGAAGCACCTCTGAAGATGAAGGGCAGAAGGAAGCAGATCCCTAGAGCAGGGAGCAGAGAGTGCAAATGCCGTGATGTAGAGAGCTTTCAAGCAGAGCCCAAGGGAGCAGCAGGGTACAAGTATGACAAGTATGGCAGAAGGGACATGAGGTCAAAAGCGCTTCACGTTAAGCAGAGCAGCAGAGCAGAGCGCAGAGCCCGCGCCATCTGTTGAGGGACTTAGATGGATTGCAACTGAGAAAGTAGGTTTTAAGCCTGTCCGTGACTACTGGGTGATTTATAAAGCTCTCTGATTTCCTATCAGTTGGAGAAGCAAAGGCATGGAGGGCTGTCCTCTGAGCAGTCCAGGGCAGGCAAGATGGTCGATACTCGGGCTCCTGTCCCCAAGGACCAGTGGCAGCAGAGTTCTCCTTTTCCTGACCTAGATGGCTGGTCTTGTGACCCTCAGGAGAATTAAGTGTGTTTCCCTTCTCTTGGCGGGATGGGATGCCTGGTGTGGGAGTGGGGTGAGGAGGTGAACAATAGGGCTTAGTGTCTGGTGTATTCATGGGCTGCATACTTCCTGAATATGGAATCAAGAGAGAAAGTCTAAGTGTGTGTGTGTGTGTGTGTGTGTGTGTGTGTGTGTGTGTGTATGTGTGTTACTCTCATGTTGTCCAAGTTAGCCTTCAACTCACTACAGAGGCAAGAATGAGGATGATGTTGTTGAACTTGCCTTCCACCTGCTAAGTGATGGGATTGCAGGTGTGTGTTGCTATGAGAATTGGACATTGCTAAAAGGCCCATGGCTAGAGTCACATAGCCCCCACCTGCACTGGCCAATCCCCGTTAGAGTCACATAGCCACAGATAGGATTCCCCTAGAAGCCTTTAAAAGAGCCTTCGAGCTCCTTCTCAGGGCTGCCACCATTTTGTATGGATGGTCGACTGCTGTACGAAGGCTGTTTCTTCAGGATAAGTGTTCCTTGTTTTTTTTACATATTATTTGAGCCTGGGGTCTGTCTCCCTTTAGCGATTTTCAGACCCTTACATCACTACCCTTCCTGGCTTCCTTCAGCACTGGGAACTGAATCCAAGGCTTTGTGCCTGACAGGCAAGCGAAGCAACAGAGCTACATTGCCAGCCCCAAGTTACTCAAGCCCCAACATCAGTGTCTTAGGTGTAATGAGGGAGAGGGCGGTGCCTGCCTGGAGGAGCCAGGAAGAACAACAGGGTCTGCCAACTGAACTCAGTGTTCCTCAAATGGCAAGCACTCAGCAAATGGCAGCTGTGTTGAATGTGGGGGGGAAGGCATTGAAAGTTAAAGATGAGGGCTGGAGAGATGGCTCAGTGGTTAAGGGCACTGTCTGCTCTTCCAGAAGACTTAGATTCAATTCCCAGCACCCACAGGGCAGTTCATAACTGTTTGTTAACTCCAAGATCCAACACCCTCACACAGAAATACTTACAGGGAAAACACCAATGCACATAAATAAAAAGTATATATATATATATTAAAAAAAAAAAAACAAAACCTCAACTACTGCAAGCCAGTTAAGCACATAGGCTTGAGACCAAGTTTGCAAAACTGCTTGGTAGACCTGCTGTACAGCTTCTAGCATCATAACTTAGTCCCACTTTTCAACCTGATACAGCTTGAGTTCTAAAAAAAGCCAAAATCATGTCACGAGACAGATACTATCTATAAGGTTATTGCCTATTTGTGGTCACTGGGTTAGAAATAACCAAAGCCTGTTTCCATTCTGTGACAAAAAGCAACAAAACCTGTATCTATCAGCAAGACATTCCTCATTTGTATTTTACTAAAATACTAATATTTCCTAAAATCATCTAGCACAGAAACCCAGTTGTCTATGGTGGCCCTGTCAGTGTGGAGTGACACGTCCCACTTTCCGTCTTTCTGGGGGTGGAGCAGGCTTTGGCTTTGATTTTGAAATGAGATCTCACTATGTCCCCTGTGCTAATTTTGAACTATGATTCTTTTGCCTTTACCCAAAGCATGCTAGGATCATAGGTGTACCTCACCCTGCTTCGGCCTTATCATATCTTTTTCTGACATTCCCATAATATTTACAAATGTTTTTATACCAAAAGGTATGTCAAATTATTACTGAACTATTTTAATATAAGAAGAAATTTCAAGTCAGCGCCCCTCTAGAAGCGTGGAAAGAACTATTTTTAAAAAAACTTTTAGATTGTTTATGTGTGTGGGTGTATGTAGTGCCTATACAGGCCAGGAGGGGGCGTCAGATCTCCTGGATCTGGAGTTACAGGCGATTGTGAGCTGAGGGATGTGTACGCTGGGAACTGAATTCAGGTCTTCTGGAAAAACAACAAGCCCTCTTAGCCACTGAGCCATCTCTCCAGCTTTCCCATTTTATTTCTTTTCTTTTCTTTTTTTTTGTTTTTCCAGACAGGGTTTCTCTGTGTAGCCTTGGCTGTCCTGTACTCGCTTTGTAGACTAGGCTGGCCTCGAACTCACAACGATCCACCTGCCTCTGCCTCCCAAGTGCTGGGATTAAAGGCGTGCGCCACCACACCCGGCTTTCTTTTCTTTTTTATCTTTTTAAAATGTGTATGTGTGTGTGGGGGGGTAAGTTTCGAGACAAGGTTTCTCTGTGTAGCCTTGACTATCCTCGGCTCCCTTTGTAGACCTGGCTGGCCTCGAACTAACAGAGCTCTGCCTGCCTCTGCCTCTGCTGGGATTAAAGGCGTGCACCACCATGCCCAGCTCCATTTTATTTTTAAATGATAAACCACCATGCTTTTTGAGACAAGGTCTCTCACTGAGCCTGTAGCTCACCAGTTGGGCTAGTCTTGTCGGCTAGTTAGTCCCAGGCGTCGACTGTCTGCACCTCCCCATCCCTGGGGTTAGACATGGACCACCGCATCCGGTTTTTGTCTGTTCCAGTTCCCATGCTTGTGTGATAAACACATCTATCTCCCAACACCAAATTATTTTCAATGACACACAAGTGGGGCTAAACTCTTTGCCCAAATGAAAGTGGCAAAGACTGGCAGCTAATTTGTGGATAAAGGGGGGTTCTTAGCTTAGCTTTGTCTTTTTGTTTGTTTTTGTTTTACTACATTAAGATACCTGAGGTAAACTGGGCACGCCTTTAATCCCAGCACTTGGGAGGCAGAGGCAGGAGGATCTCTGTGAGTCTGAGGCCAGCCTGCTCTACAAAGTAAGTCCAGGCCAGCCAAAACCCTGTCTCGAAAAACAAACAAACAAACAAACAAACAAACAAACAAAGATATCTGAGGTAATTAGTCAAGAAAAAAAAAAGATTGATGTGGGCCCTTGGTTCTGGTGACCATGGTCAAGTAGATCCTTTACTTTGCCTCCTAGTGGAGTGCCAGGTGAAAATGGCATGGGGGAGGGAGAGAGAGGGAGAGAGAGAGAGAGAGAGAGCGCCAGGATTCCATAGTGCAGGTCTTAGTCAGGGTTTTTGTTGCTGCAACAAAAAAAAAGCAAGTTGGGGAGGAAAGGGTTTATTCAGCTCACACTTCCACATCACTGTTCATCAAGGAAGGCAGGACAGGAACCCAAGCAGGTCAGGAACCTGGAAGCAGGTGCTGATGCAGAGGCCATGGAGGGTGCTGCTTACTGGCTTGCTCAGCCTGCTTTCTTGTAGAACCCAGGACCACCAGCCCAGGGATGGAATCATCCACCATGGGCTGGGCCCGCCCGCATTGATCACTAATTGAGAAAATGCTTTACAGCTGGATCTCATGGAGGCATTTCCACAACTGAAGCTCCTTCCTCTCTGATGACTCTAGCTTGTGTCAAGTTGACGAAAAAAAAAAAATCAACCAATACAGCGCCCTACAAGAGCATGGCTCCAGTGACTTCAGGACCTCCCATCAGGCCTCAAGCCCTGAAGGTTCCAGAGCTTCCTCCCCACAGTGCCACTCTCCACACCCAAGTACAAGGGATGCTTGGAGGACGGACATTCAACATGCAGATTATAGCCAAAGGGGAAAGGTAATCTTAGGCTTGCTTTCAACACTATTTTTAACATCTTTTTTTCATTTCTGTGTGTGTGTGTGTGTGTGTGTGTGTGTGTGTGTGTGTGTGTGTGACATGTGTGCACAAACATGCACAAGGAGCCACTTAGTCCACAAGAGGGCATTGGATCCAATGGAGCTGGAGTGACAGTTGATTGTGAGACAGTGACAGTGACCTGTTAGGGTCACAGGTAACCAAACTCAAGTCTTTTACAAGATCAGTGCATGCTCTTTACCCCTGAGCCATCTGTCCATCCTCTGCTGGCACTGTTTTAAAATGTCTAAACATCAGGCCGCACTAGGTGGAATCCCAGGCCAGGCTTTCACATAAGAACTGTAAAGAATATTGCACAGATACTTGAAAACAAAAACTGTGTGTGTGATGACACTGTTCATTCAAATGGCTGTTACTATCAGAGCCTGGGGCGGAGGCACACTCAGAGTAACCCTATCTCTGGAACAGTAGATGAAGTAAGACCTACCGAACCAGTAGGACAGAAATGAACATGCAGATAACATCCACTGCGTCTGAGAGGCCAGTTGAGCTCTTTTCGAGTGAGGAGCACGTCTATTCACTGCCAGTCCTTTCTTCCTCTGCAGTCCTGGGTGGCTGCAGGGGTCTCTGTGAGGGCTGTGCCTCAAACCCCTCACAAACTGCTCTCCATCCTGGAGGCTAAAGGATGTGGTTTCAATCTTTCAGCAATTCCAGGTCATAACCCAGCCACTTTCCCAGGCTCCCCTCCTCTACCTCAAGTAGAGCCTCCGGCAGTCTAGAAAATTCTCCCTTCTGACTCCTGCACACTCCCTGCAACCCTGGTTTAGCTCACTTTTCTCTCTCTCTGCACATGTCCACAGACTGTCCTTGTCAACTTCAAAGGCTTCATCTATCCCCCACTTGAACACATACAGCTTCTGCCAGGGTTTCTCAACTTACGCCCTAAACCAACAGGTCTCCTGATGTTGGCACCTGAGGGAGAAGCAGCCTGGCATTTCCAGTGCCCAAATCACTCTTGGGCCCATCTAAAGATTTTATATATCCCCAGTAATAGTATTCTCTTGTTTATAACACAATAGCCCATAACAGTTAAACATAAAGCAAAGAGATTTGTTTTGGCTCAGGGTTTGGTCCAAGGGTGAGGGCCACATCTGGGGATGCTGGACTGCTAGCCATGTCCTAGAGTGGGACCAGGCATCATGGGAAAAAGACAACACATATTTCTGTCTCTTCTGGCCTCTCTCCTTATATGAAACCTCCAGAATTCAATCACGGTGCTCCGACCTTATCAAATCCTAGTCACCTCCCAAAGACTACACTTTGTACATTGGGTGTCTATGAGTACTGGGCTTTAAGAAGTGAAGGAGGCAGGTGTATGCCTGATCGCAGTGAGTCTGCAACCTTTGGGCAAGTGGTGTAACAGGGAAAAGTGATAATGGATGAAATGTGATAAGGAGGTCATTTCAGATGAGGTGGTCAGGCAAGGCTGGATCTAAGGAAAAGGGATGTCTGAGTGCAAGCTGGAGTGAAGTGGGCAGTAGGCCTGCATATCTCTCTGTCTCTCTCTGTCTCTGTCTCTCTGACTCTCTCTCTCTCTCTCTCTCTCTCTCTCTCTCTCTCTCTCTCTCTC
>OU015746.1:73975286-74005822 GCA_907169655.1 Acomys percivali | reverse complement strand
CACACACACACACACACACACACACACACACACACACACACACACACCTTTACGCATTCACTCACTGCCAATCTTCCAGAATCCTTAAGGAGGCACATGCTCCTGCTAGCTGCTTGCAAGGACAAGAGCTGGGGGCCATGAGTGCACATGTGTACAGAGCATGCACAGAGTGATCTATCTAGGTCTAAGGGCCTCAGATGACTAAACTGTAGACTCCCGTGAGAACCACAGAATCAGATGACAGACAATCTTACCTGCGTGCATTTATCGTGTATTGAAGGGTTTTCCTATCAAGGCAAGTGGAACTTTTCTGTCAGTGGCAGCTGGAGGTGAAGCCAAGGTCCTGGGATCTGGAGGGCTTCCTCCGTTCCTTCCCTGGAGTTCCTGGTCTATCTGCTCTCCCCTCCCCCTTTGCGGCCCATGAGAGGGCTGGGCAGTGTTGGTATCCATCAATGGCTGCCAGCTGTCCCCTCCAAATTCTGAGTGGCATGTGGGAGGGTGAAGAACACTTAGTGGATCTGTGGAGAGTGGAGAGTGTCTGCTCTGTAGGCGACATGTGAGTGTGGGGACCTGCGTGACCACAGATGGGAAGAGATGTACTTCTCACTCAAAGGAACTAGTGGGTACTTGCTGTCATCTATTTACTTTTCTTTCTTTCTTTCTTCCTTCCTTCCTTCCTTCCTTCCTTCCTTCCTTCCTTCCTATCAATCATTATCTCAGTTTCTTTTTTCCCTTGTTTTCATGTGTGAATTACTGGGGATTGGTGAACCTAAGCCTTGTGCACTAGGCATGTGCTCGGCCCCTGAGCTCAATCCTTGGTCTTCTTCTTACTTTTTTCATCTTAAGACAGGGTCTCGCTAAGTAGTTCAACGTGTAGTCCTCCTGCCTAGGTCTCCTGAATTGGGTAGGACCCTGGGTCTGTACCAGCCCGCTCGCTGGGGTTTTTGTTTGACTTGGATTAGAAGAGGTATCAGAGAGGGGGGGGGGTGTTAGATGGGGGCAGGGCTGCACCCTGTTAATGTCCTCTCTCTTCTCTCTTTAGGATGACAGGGATGCTGATACAACCCTCTGTGTGTGCTGTCTGTGGAACTGTGCTGTTTATTTGATGGGTGTGTGTTAGTTCCCAAGACTTGATTTAACAAACCATAGAGGAGACTGGCTTGTGTGTGAGTGGCAGGCTTTTAGTCTAAGTTTGCAAGGCAGGAGCCAGGGAGATCCATGTGTGTGGTAGTGGTCCCTTTTCAGGACTGAGAGGGTCTGTGGGAGATCTTTACGCTACTGGACTAATACCAACATCCTTTCATGTCTGTTTTAATTTTAGTTTAATCTGTTAATTTACTAATTTTTAAATTAAAAAAATTTGTTTTATTTTTTTGAGACAGAGTTTTTTTTATGTGTCCAGGCTGTCCAGTCTGTAAACCAGGCTGGCCTCAAAGTCACAAAGATCCTCCTGCCTCTGCCTCTGAGTACAGATTAAAGGTGCACACCACCACACCTAGCCTCTTTTTAAATTTTAAATGGTGTTTCCCTTTGTGTATGTCTGTCTCTTAATTTCCTCCTTTTATAAGAATACCAGTCATATTGGATGAGGGCCTGCCTTAAGGGCTTAATCTTAGCTAATCATGTCTGTGACAACCTTTCCTACTTTCTACTTTTCTACGTTCCTATCACATGTCACAGTCCCTCCTTCCCTAGACTCCCATTCCCAGGATCACTTCCTTCTCTGTCATGGTCCCCTTTCAAGTTTCATGCCCCCCCCCCCCCGTGTGTGTGTGTGTGTGTGTGTGTGTGTGTGTGTGTGTGTCTATGTGTGTATTAACATTTGGTTTAGTATAGCTCTTACTTAAGTCTAAGTTGCTACTTTGTTTTTACTCCTTGGCCTAGGACAATGGTTTTCAACCTTCTCAAGGCTGCCACCCTTTAATACAGTTCTTCATGTTGTGGTTGACCCCAACCATAAAATTATTTTTGTTGCTACTTCATAACTGTAATTTTGCTACCATTAGTGAACTGTAATGTAAATATGTGATATTCAGATAGGGTCATTCTACCTCCAAAGGGGGTCACAACCCACAGGTTGACAACTTCTGGTATAGGTTCTCACTGTGGCACTTAGGCTGGCTTTGAACTCATGATCCTCCTGCTTCAGTGCCCCAAGTGCAGGATTACAGACAGGCATGCACTACATGGCCTGGTTTTCTGTTATTATTTCCATCCCTACTAGTTGGTGTGTTCATTTGAAGTTGTAAAAACATACTATTATTGAGGAGACCTGAAGAAGAGATGCTTTGGGGGAAAACAAAAACAAAAAAACTCAGGACACTGCTATCTGTATTTCTAGATCTCTGTATCTTGAAATGATTCAAATAATTGTCCCCACAGGGAGTCTGCGAGGACCCATTGTATTTAGAATATTGAAAAAAATTACCTTTTGTAGCTTGTTCTATTCATCTAATAAACATTTATTCAGGCTTTGCTCTGCACAAAGCACTGTGGGCGAGCTGAGATGACTACAACACAGGAAAGATAATGTCTCTGGGTCTGAGGTGTCTGTAGCTGAGTGAGAGCAGGTATAATGGGAGAAGTGATGATGGAAGGGGAGAGGCTGTCTGCGCCCCGTGCCTCCTCCAGAGCAATCAAGGCGACCTTTGAGACAACGTCATGGGGTGGGGCAAGCACAATTCCTTCTCACTCTGCATTTTAAAAACATAACAGAAAGACCTGGAAATGGGATGTGTTCCCCACATGACATAGGATGTTCGGGAAGTTTTCTGCAGGGAAACTGGGGTGATGCATGTCTATTTATTTCTCTCTTGTATGACGGTGAAAAATGGAGGTTCTGGGTGTGTCCTAGTAAACAGAACACATAGCACGGGCCTCCAGGTCACCCCCTGCTCCAGGGGTGAATGTAACTTGCTAAGCCTCGTCTGTGTCCAGGACCTTTAGTGAACATTCCTGCCTGTGGTTCTCACTGCTCAGTCTGATGCCTTCGTTTCTACTGTTGGTCTGCACTATTGTCCCCATGAAATGGCAGTGAAGACGGCGCACCCAGGTCCAAGACAAGCAAGTTTTGGCCTTTGATCATCTTCACCCCTCAAATACCTGGGAGGTCTTTGCACATCAAGTTTCAAGTCACGTCCTGAGGCTCTGTGTTTCCTCTGAGGGTATGCTGTTCCTTCTGATGCCTTGTTCCTCATGGCTGAAGTCCCAGCCCCTCTCCCTGACCTCACCTGGTCCAGTGAGTCAAGCCAGGCTACTTCATCAACCAGGCCTCTGCACTGGGTCAGTTCCCTTTCTTCAAGACCCATGGGTCATGCTGAGGGCCTTAGATTAGGGGGCCTAGTCAGCATAAAAGACCCCTTCCAAGGCTGGGAGGTAGCTCGGTGAGTAAATTGCCTGTCATTCAAGCACAAAAGCCCGAGTTCAGATTCCAAATTCCCATGTAAAAATTGGGCATGGCAACATTCATCTGTGATTCCAGCACTGGGGGTGGGGGTGGGGGTAGGGGGTTGGGGTGGGAGTAGGGATGGGACGGTGGTTCCCATGTCTGGGCCTAGGAGCATCTGGCAAAGGAGAAAGATTTTCAACAGTAGACTTAACCTGGTTTTGTTCCTCATTGGTATTCCCAGGGGAATGATCCTGAACTTCTCTCAGGGCCCTCTGGTTCTGAGACACTTTAATCCTCATTAACTAATCTGGCCAGGATTGCCAATGGTGATCCCCTAGCATGGATGTCACAGCATCCGCATCAGATTGGACCAGTCACAGGTGAAAGCCCTGCTAATGTCAAGATGTGGCTAGTTGATCTCAAGGCCTGAGGTTTGGGAGTTACCCACCTGGCTTATCATGTAGGCCTAAATGCGGTGCCTGGAAGGTCCTGCTTGTAGGCCTGAGGCCTGGCTACTGGTGCGCAGTTCCCATTGCTAAGCAATAAGCAGACCTCCCTTTGCCTAAAATCCTGCAAACAGTCGGCTGGACACTCACTTTCCATCTGGGAGTCTGAAATCCAGAGATGGCACAAACAGAACAGACACACAATAACAACCCCAGGAACCAAGTGTGAGAAAAGAGTTGGATTTGCGACAAGCATGCTAGGTAGACTGTCCTTCATACTCCTGGTCACGTGTAGGTCCTGGGAGAACTAAGGCATTCTGTGTCAGTGACTGGGAGTGCATTCTTGGTCACTGTATATTCTAATAGGAACATCAGCTTTGTTAAGGATTGTGACTGTGGGGCTAGTGATACAGCTCCATTGTAGAGTCCTTGCCAAGAAAGCATGAGGCTCTGGCATTGAGCCTCAGAACTCCTTGAAACTGGGTGGGGGAAACACCTGAGACAAATCAGTATGAAAATCATGGCCCAGCTGGACATTCTAGAACATGGAGGGATGTGTCTGGAAAAGAATTGGTAGAGGAAGGTGGTGTGGTGGTGGTGGTGTGTGTGTGTGTGTGTGTGTGTGTGTGTGTGTGCGCGTGCATGTGTATGTTTGTGCATGCTCCTCGGTGCTCTAGGGACTCATGAGATTTGTGTTGGGGAGGGCCAGGATTTGTGCCCAGAGTGACAAGAACCATTCATACTCTCATATTTGGCTGCCTTATCTTTTATGGGCCACAAGAAACCAAGTCTTAATACAGACAGATGGTCTGCCTTAATGGCTCACCTAATGAAAGTTTTTGTTTTGTTTTTACTATGGTGGGAAAGCAGTATGCATTTAGCAAAAAACATACTTTAATTTTGGCGTGGGGTCTTTCCCAGGAGGTGATAAGTGCTTCAGGTCTCTCTTGGGATACTGAGAGCCTCGGTAGCAAACAAAGCTCCTGGTTAAGCTCACAATCATGACACTGCAGGCTCATCAACAGCCCATAGAACATTTCATAAGCCAGGTACATTAAATGGTAGACTTTCGGGCTTAGGGTATTTTCTGTTTACAGTGATATTATGGTGCAGGACATAAGTGTACTTACTGCAAGCTGAGGAACTGCAGTGTCTGGTTGATTCTTCAGGCAATCCCCCTTTTTTTGCTTACAGTTGGTCCAAGTTGCCCTGATGTTTGACTCCCCAAGGTCAGGAGGAGTCATTCCACCGGGCTTTGTGTTCCAGCATTTAAAATTAGCTGTGCTGTAGAAAGCCTTTGGCTCAGTCTCCACAGGCGGGGCTGGATGTTAGCTTTATGCACAGAGCCTACCAGAGGGACAGCGAGCTTCTCACTTTCAACCCCAGGTAGAAGTGTCCCCTCCAAGGTTGCACCAACAGGTTGCACGCTCCAGGGAAGTTTAGTAGCAGAAGTCACTGGTTTTACCTATAAATGTCCCTAGGAAGTGTTGAGCAGTGTCACAGTCAAAGTGATTATGAGAGCAACATACAGGGAGGCGGCAAGAGACGGCCCCTCTTGGCATTTGTGAGGGAGGCTGCTTGTTGCTATGGCACTTGGAAACTTCCATTTCCTTTTTAGAGCTGTTCTCAATATCCTTATTTGGTGGAAGACCAGTAAGAGCAAAAACAGTGAGGGGGCGGGGACTTGAGGCACCCCTTTCCTACAAGTGACTAACAGGTGCAGGTGGCCAAGTGGATATGCTGGACAAAGGCATGACTCACATCCTGGGTGGGATGGAGTGGGATGGTGCGAGATTTCATCACAGCACACAGTTTCAAACTTAACACAAATTGTTCGCTTCTGGAATTTTCCATGTAATAACTTCAGACTATGGTTAGCCTTGAATACTGAAACTGCAGACACCAGGTTCAGATAAGAGGCCTGCCATGTTTCTGACTCTCCTTCCTCCTCAAGATGGAAGGCCCTCATCCCCTGCCTCGGGTCCTTAGTGTCGCCACTACAGTATAGTACTTAGTCTGTGCCGTTGCCTCAGATGTATGCTGTCGTGTGCCCCTGTTCTCCTCACTTATTTCATTTCTACCCAGTACTTTGCCTGGAAAACTCGCATATACTGGTTAGCATGCATTTAGCCATAAAGAAGAGTAAATTCCTGTCACGTGTGGCAACATAGATGTCAGGCATGACAGTAGGTCCAGTAAAATAGTCCAGGCACAGAAAGACATGGTCTAATGTGTGAAAACTTTAAAAAAAAAAAAAAAAAGGTTGCTTTGGCCTTGGGGGTTTGGTTTAGTTGTAGAGCGCTTGCTCAGCAAGCACACACAAAGTCCTGAGTTCAATTCTACAGGAGCAAAAAACAAAACAAAACAACAACAAAAGAAGGAAAAAGAAAAAGTGAAAAACCTTCTAAAAGCTGGGGAGGCATGGAATGGATTTCCTTTCAGATCTCCCGGGAAGAATGAGACAGGCCTATACTATTTTGGATCCCCAGGCTCCAGTACTGTGAGACTGTGGTACATTGTCCCAGCAGCCCTTGCCAACGATCATGTCTTCCACTTACTATCTTCTCTGGTCTTTTGTGATGGTTGGAAAACCGGTAAACTGCTGACTTTCACATTGAGGCTTAAAGCTTTAGCACACGGCTCCCAAAACTCTTCCTTTCAGATGAGCAAATGTTTGCCGCCCGTCTTTGCCACCTAAAACCAGATGGCCCCCAAATTCTGGAAGTTGCTTCAGCTTTGGGCAGCTAGAAGGTGGCCAGAGAAGAGTCTGGTGAGGATGTGACAACAGCCAGTGGTGAAATGAGGAAAGACTCGGCATGCACATGTGGTTTCTGAAATCCCTTACCCCGATTGGCAGGACAGGCAGTGACGTCCTGTCAGACTTCCGTTTCTTAGAATCCCATTTCCGTGTTCTGGTTTGAACCTGAAGTGGCCCCCAACGGGCTCATGTTTTGAAGGCGTACTCCTCGAGCTGGTGGTATTATTTCAGGAGGCTGTGTGAGGGTTTGGGGATGTGGGACCGGGATGGCGGGAGGTCACTAAGGGTATGACTTTGACGGCCATAGCCTGCACCTGGTTCCGGCATGGCCTCTGTCTCCTGGTCAGTTATGATACGAACGGCTTCCTTTATATGTTTCGCTCAACTACACTTATGCCACAGACCCAACCTCCATGCTACCGTATCTGTACTATGACGGACAGAAGTCCTCTGAAACTGTGATCCCACATGCATTCTCTGGGGAGTTAATTCTGTAAGTTGTTTGGGCCAGAGCAAGAACAGGTAGTGCACAGGCCTTCCCTTCCACTCACATACACTCGTACTTTTATAGAGTCGATGTGACTGGCTGCCCACGGCTGGGGTGTGCCTGAGAGACAGCATTGGCTAAGAGGGTCCCCATGATGGGCTGGGGAGATGGCGGCTCAGTTGGTAAAGTGCTTGCCAAAGAAGGCTGAGGGTCTATGTTTGATCACCCAGAACCCATGGAAAGCCACACACACACACACACACACACACACACACACACACACGTGTAATGGCAGTGCTAGGCAAGTAGAAACAGTTGGATCTCTGGGGCTGGCTGGCTAGCTAGCCTAGCCCACTGAGTGAGGTCTAGGCCAGCGCAAGTTCTTGTCTCAAAAGCCAAGATGAACAGTGCTCTGGCCTCCATGTGTATGTACACAGGCATGCATGCACACTTTTACACACAGACATGAACCCACATGACTATGCATACATGCACGCTCACATGAAGGTCCCTATGAGACTCATAGATGACCACAGGCATCCTGGTGTGGCTCTTGGCTACTGTTTGTTCTCTCTACTTCCTGGTCCAGTCTGGCTGGACCTGCTCTCCAGGTCCTTTCTGGGCTGAATGGTCTCTCAGAGAAGGCCTGTCCTCCCTGCACTGTAGCAGCTTGCCCAGGGTGGCTGTGAGATCCAGTCAACTCCCCACCTGACCTCAAACTCACACTTCTGCTTTTCTCTGGTCCTGCAGGCTGGTTCTTAGGGCAGAGTTTTGGAAGCTACAGCAAACAGACATGTGTTTGAGTCTGTCCGTCCGTCCGTCCATCTATCTATCTATCTATCTATCTATCTATCTATCTATCTATCTATCACCTATCTACTATCAATAAGACAGAGTCTTGCTATGTATAGTTCTGGCTGATCTGGAACTTTCTATGTAGTTCAGACTGATCTGGAACTCACAGAGATCCCCCTGCCTTTGCCTCCCGAGTGCTGGGGTTAAAGGTGTGTACCCTGACACGTGGTCCATGTTTGAGCATTTTGAATATAATTTGAAACAGAGCCCATTTAATGACTCAAGTCTTTGAGAGGCCTGTCCCTGCTAGACTGGAGTCTTCAGACTGTGGCATCTTTGGTCTCTGTTCTTGGCCACACTAGGCCAAGAACAAAGGTGGACAATATCATAGGTGTGAACTCCAGCCTGGTAGCTTTGATTCCCTCTTCCTCTGTCCTGTGTCCTCACCCGCATCACTTTCTGCTTCACCTAGTTGAGCAAACAGATCTTCTGCCATGTAGCGTTCCTCCTCTTCTCTCTTCTGGAAAGGGCTCATGTAACACACACTGGCCTTGAACTTGTTATATAGTTGAGGATGACCTCGAACTCCTGCTCCTCCTGCTTCTGCCTCCTGGACTGGCACACATCTTCTCACCATGGCGTCCATGCTCTGCCATTCTCAAAGGATGCTGGTTCAAGAGATCAAACCCATGCAGTCTCATCAAGCTCCAGAGGGTCAGATGGTCTGCTGCTGGACATATGGACAAACCTGTGTCCTGTGTGGCCTGACATTGCTGGTCCCTTTCAGCTGTGACTTGTGTTTAGGATGTTGTCCAGAGGTACAAGGATTCATTCTTGCAGACTAAACCTCTTAATTTGGCAAGGCAAGGATAATGCTGTTTATTTTAAAGCAGGCCTGTCAGCGAGAGTCCAGGCCCTACGCACTCGCGCTCCTTGGCTTTAAGAGTCTGTTCTTCATTTCAGAGGCATGCCACTGCCAAAGGACATGGGATACATGCTCTTCTTGGCTCTGAGAAGTATGCAGCAACAGCCTAGACGGCTTTAATTCTGTGGCTGCTTAGAACAGGAATGCATGAGGCAGCGTCTTGGTCTCTTTAGATTAAGGACACAGTGCAAGCGCAGCACATCACTAAGGTGATTGAAAGGGAGATCACAGCCAGGGGAGCCTGGAGAGTTCATTTCAATGCATATTATTTCCTCCTTGCTCAAATGTGAGTAGAAATGATGCCCAAGAGTATCAGGGAGCCTGGCCCCCTAGGAAGATAGGATCCGCTGAGTGTCTGGCTGTAAGAACAGAAGGCTGCCAGCCAGGGATGCTGGAATGCTAGCCGCTGCCCCCTCTACTCACCCATGCCACCTGCGGCAGCTGCTGAGCCTCTCGCTTTTACTGTGATTAGTTTCTGCTCATGTATGCAGACGTCCCCATGTCACCCTGTAACTGACACAGTGCTGTCACAGCAGGACTGATATTTGCATTATAACCAGTATGTATGTATGTATATATATATATATATATGTATTTATGTATATGTACACATACATTATTATAACACCTCTTCCTCCTGACAAAGTTATTTCTAAGGTGATAAATTTTTTTTTGTATTTGTAGGCTACAATGCTATGTTTTGATCTGTGTGTACATTATTAAAAAAAAAAAACCAATCAAGCTAATTAGTGTCTCTATCACTTGATCAACATCTTTGTGGCGAGAGAATGTTAAAAAGAGTCTCTTGTCCAAGCAACATCTTACTCCTCCATTCTAGAGGTTTGCTTCCTTTGAACAGCCTCTCCCTTTGTGCCATCCTCTTGTCCTCCCGGCATCTGGGAAGAGGCTTCCTACTCTTTCTGTGAGACTGACTTGTTGAAACTCCGCCTGTAAGTACAGTTCTTGTCTTTTGGGGTTTGGCTTGAATCGCTTAGCTTTATGTCCCCCAGTTTGTCCACTTAAATTGTCTTGAGTATCAAAGGGTCCTTTAAAATGTGACTTATTTTTATTTTTAAAATTGTGTGTGCTTGTGCATGTGCATGCGCGCATGCGTATGCAGGTGCCTGTGGAGAGTATCTGGTCCTCTGCAGCTAGGATTACAGGTGGTGTGTGAACTGCCTCATTGTGGATACTGGAAGCCACATTTGGGTCCTCTTCAAGAGTTTTAGGTGCTCTCAACTGCTGAGAAGTCTCTCCAGTCCCTCCAAAATGGCACATGGAGTCAGAGACAGGTAGATCTGTCTCTGTGAGTCTGAGGTTAGCCTGGTCTACATAGTGAGTTCCAGGACAGCCAGAACTACATTTGTGAGATGCATTTTTTTTTAAAGTAAACTGGATGGCAGCCATTATTTATACCTCATTTTCTTTATTTATTTATACATTGATAGACACACTGATTTCATACCTTGGCTTTTGTGAATAATGCTGAAATGAAATGAAATGCAGACGCAGCCTGATGACCAAAATTCCTTTGCATGTGATTAGAAATAGGGGTTGTGGGTTGTGCTTTGAAATATGCATACATTGTGGAATGGTTAAAGTAAGCGAATTAGCATATTGCTGTATTTTACCACACTGCGCTTGTGCTCTCTCTCTCTTTCTGTCTCTCCCTCTCTCCCTCTTTCCTTCTTTCCTTCCCTCCCTCCCTCCCTCCCTCCCTCCCTCCCTCCCTCCCTCCCTCCCTCCCTACCTCTTCCTCTCTCTTACTCTGTGTGTGTGTCTGTGTTGGGAACTCTTTTAGTGGTTTTCATAAAATAATGTGTTTTCTATATGAAAGTGGAAAAAGAACTCTAAATGCAGATATTTTTATTTTTTTTCTACAAGATGTTTATCTGTGGGACAGGTCAGTGATGTGTGTGACTCATGCTATTTGAATGAGGTCTGTCATTTGCAAGACTATCAGGTTTCTTGCTTCCAGAGGACATTTTTCACCCTGAATCTCATCAGCTCAGGAAAAAGGAAAGTCAAGCTGTTGGGGTGTGTAGTGGTAGCATGGCTGCAGAGGAAGAAGAGCTGACGTCCAGAGCGAACCCTGTGGAACTTTGGCGCCAAAGGCAGGGATGTGTCTCCCAGCCTCTGGTGGGAGGTCTTTAGAAAAACTCAGCAGTAAATGCTAATTACACCATGCAGTTAGGCCAAGCAGGTATGATCTGTAGTGTGGTTCCTATGCTTGGATTATGTTCAGATCAGCAGCTGAGCTGGATCAGGCCTCAACTCTTCCTTTTTGCCCCAGTCCATCCATTATTACAGGGGATCCTGCCTGTCTGTGGGGGAAGATCAGAAGGCTGGAGAATATATGGAGAGCAGGACAGACACACACCAGGGTGATTTTGGCAAAAGGCAACAGCAGAAGCATCTGTTGTGAAGTGTTTCAAGGGCTGCGCATGTCTTGAAATGAACTAGCGATGCTTGGATAAAAACCTCCGCACTGTTTACATTGACAGCTGTTCTCTGATTCAATAGGAGCCACATCTACTTTTTGACTTCTGGAAACATTTGTTTAGCAAAATTGCTTCCAGAAAACCAGGCCAGCCCTAGAGGAGAAGGAATCTGAACTCACGGGCTTCTGGAGATGCGGAGAGCTAGCCAGAGAGCTCTGTGGGCAGCCATGGGGCATGGCTGTGATGATCCAGGGTCCATGGGGGTGGTGGTCCAGGAGGATTGTGCTCTAAAAAGAAAGAACTTTTGGTAACTGTGGTACGGAATAGGCCTTCAACTATACAAGAGTGTCAGACAACCTAGTTACGTTTCCAGGAACTATTTTTATTGATTTCTAGAACCCAGAGTTCTTCATTTCAGCCTGAAGGGTAATGTCTGGCAAGCAGTGATGGTCTCTGGTTGGGACTGGAGAGGCCTGGGGGCAGAGGTACCACCTGCATAGACTTGGTCCTGTGGGGACAGCTCTCGGTCTTTTTGTTTCTATGGCTAGGGAGGAAACCCATGGCCTTGCAAGCGGTGGGCAAGCTGGAGCATAATTCAGACTGGAGGGGATTCTAGTGGGTTGGTGAAAAAAAAATTCATCCTTATGACTATAGTAGAAAGAAAATAAGTTTATTTAGTACATGTCAAGAAGAGCCCTGGGCATATGGCAGAGGGCAGGGCAGGGAGGCCTCCAGTTTGGAAGAGTCCATGTTGGTTTGGTGAGATGAGCCGCTTTGCTTTGGTTTTCCTGCAGGGATTCCCGTCACGTAAACAAAGGCAGCCCTTGTTGGTTGCTGTTTGGTCCTGGGCAGTTTTTAGTTTTAGCCACTGTGCATGTAATTTCTCAGCACACAGCTCCTGCCATTCAGGTGTGGTTGCGTGGTGTTTGGAGTTGTGGCTTCTTTTTTGTTTGGCCTCACCGTCCTGCTGCTCTACTGTTTGGGTGGAAGCAAGCCAGGATCTCTGGTTCTCATTTGTTCTATTTTCTCTTTTGGGGACACTTGTTGAACCACGGAGGACTTTGTTATGATTGTTGTTGTTGTTCAGTCACGACCTTCCCCCAACAGTGATTAACCTAAGAATCACCCTGGGAGTCCCTGCAACCACAACTGCTCAGTCTGCATCCTGCAGCGAGAACCTTATAGGACCTTCTGAGCATGGGACAGATGCCCTGCGAAGCCAGGGTTAAGTTAGACCACGACACTGCACCAGAAAGAGGGGTTCTGTGAAGATGGGAGGGGACAGTGCATGCAGGTTGCTCAGCCCCAGGCATGGGCAGGACTATGCAGCTAGCTCAGCCTCTCTGAAGGTCAAATAAAACTCCTGACATACAAACAAGGTGTTTCTCATGCGTACTAAAGGGAAGGCAGGAGGCAGGTTTATTTGAGACAGACAGACAGACAGATTCGAAGCCTGCAGTGGTGTCACAGGGAAGTTGAGTGAGAGAGCTTGGCTTCTTCAGACAGCCATCCAGCTGCTTCCAGGCTTTCCAGAACCTGCAGGCACACAGCAGTCTATCTGATATGACAGATGATCTTGAATAATTTTGTTTGGTCATTTCTTCCTTGCTCTTTAATCTCTCTGTGTATTGATAACGTGTGCTTTTATGACTTGTGTGTCTGTGAGAGCATGAATGTTTTGTAAAATACATGTGGAAGTCAGGGGACAACTTCAGGGGTCCCTCCTTGCCTTCCCCCACAATTAAGGTGGTGGGAGGGGTGAGGGTGAGGCGTGTGAAGGTGTGGAGTGTGTCTGTCTCCTTGTTGCTCCTCTGCGTTCCAGCCTTGCTGGCTCTCCAGACTCTATTCTGGGATTTGAGCTCAGGTCCTTAATGCGTACACAGCAAGCCTTTTATCCACGTAGCCATTTCTCCAGTCCTTCTTTTACTTCCAACTGTTTATTTTTTTGATTCACCATCTCTGCTGCCAGGATATTGGGGTACAATATTAAATAATGATGCTTATCGGGGCTGGGGATGTGGCCTAGCGGTAGAGTGCAAGATAGCACAAGGGAGACCCTGGGTGTAATCCCTATCATCATCATCATCATCAATTGAAAAGTAAAATAGACCCTGGCTGGGGAGATAGTTCAGCTGATAAAGTGCTTGTCTGACAAGTGTGAGGACATGAGTTTGATTCCCTAGCCATGAGTGGTGGCACATGCATGCAATCCCAGTGGAGGCCGGGGATTAGAATTTCAAGAGCATCCTGGGCTAGTAAGTTCAAGGATGGTCTGGGACAGAGACCTTGTCACCAAATAAAGGTAGATGTGTGTGTGTGTTGAATTCCATTTTCAGGTATCTCGATCTTGATTTATTTGGGCTGAAACATCACCTACACTCTAGGAACCAGTAGACTTACTTGCTCTGCCCAACAGGAACTTCCAGGTGCAGAGAGTCATTTACATTTTAATTAATTAAAATAGGATGAAAGACTCAGCCTCATTCCAAGTAGTGGCCTTCCTAGGACCCAGTGGTCACATGGCCTAGAGGCTCCCATGTGTGGTATGAGGGTAGAAAACAGCTCCAGTCATCAGACTGCCCTGCAGGCCAGTCAAGATAGAATCCAGTGCAGGGACAAGGAGAGAGCAGCAAAAATCTAGGATGAGCTTGGGACCTGGAGGTAGACTCTCAGCTGATCCTTACTGCCTGGCCTTTGGGGTGGGTTGGTCCCTCTTCTCACCCTCATCTCTTGACAACACAGACACATTCTGCAAATGACTGGAAGGGGTTAGCATGGGGTCCTCTAGGATGCTAGATGCGCAGGCCCAGCACACCCAGAGCTTCTGAGAGTCACAGGGGACCAGCAGTCTGCCTTCGGTGTGAGCTGACCCAGGCTGGCCTCTGGGCTCTGAGTAGGAGTTTCGCACTAACACAACGTCTTTGACCTAGTGTCCCCT
The DNA here is from genome assembly GCA_907169655.1 of Acomys percivali. Lineage (NCBI taxonomy): Eukaryota > Metazoa > Chordata > Mammalia > Rodentia > Muridae > Acomys > Acomys percivali. The sequence goes on along the minus strand of OU015746.1, from coordinate 73,991,644 downwards.
AGGAATATCTATCTCCTATTTCTTAGCCTCACCAGACATTTATCGGGGGTAACTGGAGAGCCTGTCAATACTTTTCCCTCGTTTACAAATGGAGAAAATAAAGCCGCAGAGTAACGAAGTAGATGCCTGGCAAGTGGGCAATAGCTGTCAGAGATGAAAATCCCACCACCCTTCACCACAACAAACCGACTCCTGGGAATTTACTTAGCTGCATGAGCGCGGTTGTTTATTGCAACATTGGTTATGATATTGAATAATTTAAGCAGTCATCCCCTCTGTGTCGATGAGTAGGAGAGTGGATTAAGTGAACTGTGTCACAGTAATATAGTAATTACGAAGGCCAGAAAACCATGCTTTAGATTTGCATAGGAAGGTGTTTGTGGTGTCTTGAATAAGAATGGGCCCCCTAGGCCCATATGGTTGATGGTTTGTTCCCTGGTTTGTTGAACTGTTGGGGAAGGATTTTTTAGGTGGTATTGCCTTGGTGGAGGAGGCGTGTCACTTAGGGGTGGCCTTTGAGGTTTCAAAAGCCCACAGCATTCCTAGCTCTCTCTGCTTTGTGATTGTGGGTTAAGATGTGAGCTCTCAGCTGCTGCTCCAGCACCATGCCTGTCTGCTGCCATGCTCCCCAGCATGGTGGTCATGGGCTCTAACCCTCTGGAGCCATGAGCCCCAAGGTAAACCCTTTCTGTTATTAGTTGCTTTAGTCATGGTGGTTTTTGTTTTTTGAGGTTTTGTTTGTTTGTTTGTTTGTTTTGTTTGTTTTTGTTTTTGTCAAGGCAATAGAAATGTAACCAAGACAGTATCTAAGGCATATTGAATGAAAACTTAAGACCTGAAATTTCAAATAGGTAGAAGATGCCTACCTTCAGGTCAAGGATTGAATCTAGGGCCTATACATGTGAGGTGACATTGTACTATTGACTACCAAGCTACATACTCAGTTGTATTTTTCTTTTTGAGACAAAAAACTCACTAAATTATTCAGGGTCACTCTGTAGCCCAGGTAGGCCTTGAACTTGTGATCCTTGTAGCTGGCATGGCAGACTTTTCCCATGAGGCTCGGTCATGAACACCAATGACTTGTTTACTCATTGGTGTGTTTGTGGTGTACGCATGTTCATGTGTATGCAGCAGCACATCCCTGTGTATATGCCCATGAGGTCAGAGGTCATCATTAGGAGTCTTCCTCTGAACCTTATTTTTTTGAGGTAGAATCTCTTCACTGGACTGTGAGCTTGCCATATGAGCTAGGCTGCCTGTCTGGCCCACAAGCTTTGGGGATCTGCCCATCTCTGCCTTTCCTTGCTAGGCTTACTCTCTCTCCAGATGGCTCTTCAGGCTTAGCCATGAGTGAGAATTACTGACTGTCGTCTGTCCTTCTGGTGTGCCATGGCTTACACAACCACACATAGATGTATGCAACATAATATAAAAACAAATAAACGTCAGGGAAAAAGAAAGAAAAAAGCAGCCTCGGAAGCTGTAGAGGCAGAGCACCTCTTTGACAAAGAGCTGAAGGTGGCCTTGAATGGAGCACAGTGTGTCCTTGGAGGAGTCCAGACAAAGAAGGCTCTAGAAAGAGGCAGCTCTGGCCAGGCAGTGGTGGCACACCCCTTTAATCCCAACACTCAAGAGGCAGAGGTAGGGGGATCTCTTAGTTTGAGGCCAGCCTTGTCTGCAGAATGAGTTCTAGGACAGTCAGGGCTATACAGAGAAATCAAGTCTTGAAAAAACAAAAAAGAAAAGGAAAGAGAGAGAGAGACAGACAGACAGACAGAGAAACAGAAAGAAAAAGAAAGAAAGAAAGAAAGAAAGAGAGAGAGAGAAAGAAAGAAAGAAAAGAAAAGAAAAGAAAAGAAAGAAAGGCAGCTCTGAAGATGCCCTGGGAGTATTTGGTTTGAGCCTGTGCCCCATGGCTGTATGTAATGACTGCTGATCTGCTGAGGAGACCTGGATGCCAGCTGAGTATGGGACAGGATTGTATCCTAGGGTTTCAGACTCACTATGTGGCCAAGGATGACCTTGAACTTCTTATTCTCTTGCCTCCACCTCCCAAGTGCTGGATTACAGGTGTGAACCCCACACCACGTTTGGGAGTTGAACCCATGGCATCACATATGCCAGGCAAGCTCTCTACCCACTGAGCCACCTCCCAGGCTCTCCCACCACATCTTGCCTTAGCATTTATTTGGCTGGTTGCTGTCTCCTGGCTGCTGTCCCGCTGTTCTGAGAACACACTATGCTTCCTTTAACCTATTTCATGCAATGTCTACCCTACTCCATCTCCTCCCTGCTTCCCGGTAGTCTGTTAAGACCTGGCCCCAACATCTGCTTCTCTTCCTGTCTCTTCCTCCTTTCCCTTTATACCAAGAATCAGGAGCTTACCGTCGGGGTTCCCATGATGCCTTGCGCTCAGCTTTTGCGCTCCCACTTTGCCCAGCGCTTACTCTGCCCTAGGCTGTGACACTGTCTGTAACTATTGTTCTCCTTGGCTCTGGTGCTTTTCACTGCTGCGCTTACTTCATCTTGGCATTCATGTAAGAAGAAAGGGGCTCGATTCTGCGGCTGTTTGATAAAGTTAATGATCTGGGAGACATGGTGACAGGAGGAGAAAGAGCTTAGTTTTTTTTCCAAAGAGTAGCTTCAGGTTGCAAACCAGCCTCTGAAATCCATAGTGTGGCTGTTCCAGATGTTGGGTAAGTGGGAGAGGTATTTGCTAATAAGGAGGAGGAACATTCTCCCATCCTCCGCCCAAGCAGGCAGAGAGCTCAGGAAACACAGGCACTACCTCTTTTTTTCTGTTTATGCCTGCTGTCTCTGTCATGATGGTTGGTAGGTATCTTTAGCTCAGTGGTTAAGTCTATAAAGGAGTCAGGCATAGTATGAAGACAGAGTCTAGGCTTTTTCATCCTGTTCCACGACCCCCATTGGTCGGTCATCCATTGGTCTGTGGCCTCCAATCCCTGAAAAGCAACCCAGGCAGGGGACATCATCCTAGGAGCCTGGCAGGGCTGCTATGTCCAGCTAATGGGAGGCCAGTGATGGAGAATCTATGTAGGCAGGGCTTTGTGTGCCAGTGTGGAATATTTCTAGCCAACACATACTACGCTTGCGTATTTTATGACCAGACACAAGGAGAGGAAGTGGGTGGGGCAGAGCGCCTTGTTCGCACCGGTCTACCTTCTCTCCCCAGTGGCCTCACTTTGGTGGGAGATGTGGTCAGAATGTGAGAGAAGGTTCGATGGCAGAGCGGGATGTGAGGACGGGCTGTGGCCTCCTGTTGCTGCCCCTCGAGCAACTTAGCAACATCCATGGTAGTAGAGTGGGATGCGACAGGCTGGAAGCCTTAAGGGAGATGAGACCTCAGGACTGAAGGGGAGTTGATCAGAGGAAGGCAAGGGGACTGGATAGACTGACTTCTTTTTTTTCCTTTTTCTCTCCCATCCCTAAAATGTAGCATTAGCGGAAGTGTCACTGGTGGCTGATGATGTGGAAATGGCTCCTTTGTCTTGCTTCTCTCTTCTGTTTTCTTTCTGGCACTCACCTCTTTAGGACACCATGTGAGCAGGGCTGCGATCTGGTGACAGGTTATGCAGTGATGGTAGTTTTCTGTCCCTAGGCAGGTCCACAGGGTTCACATGTGGCTTTTTTTTTTTTTCTTTTTTTTTTTTTTTGACTCTTGGTCACTCGGCAGAGGGATGGTTCTGAAACCACTTTGCAGTGCTAGGCAGCCTGGGGGTGAGTGACCAAGAAGCTAGGAGCTCCTCGCCTCACCCCTACACAGAGAGAGAGAGTTGAGTGAGGGCACTAGCAGGAATGGCCTTGCCTTAGTGCTTTTCAATATTGCAGTGGGGGAGTTGCTTTTTAAATGGAATGCACCGTTATGCCGCAGGCACCGAGCAAGCAGCCGTCTCTGTCCAGTTTTGGGTTTGGAAAGGAAGCGGGCGGGCTTTGGAGGGAGTTTGTAGCCGGTGATGCATGACGCCTGAGAATAAACCGGGAGCCAAACGTAAACCATCATTCAAGTTTGTATTGAGGCATAAGTTTATTACCTTGGGACTTTTCTCACAGATAGTGAAAAGCTTGATTCTTAAAATGCAATTTGCAGGGGTACAGGAGATTGTTCTGTTGGACCTGGGTTCCATACCCAGAACTCATGCTTTAAAAAAAAAAAAAGTATACTCAGGTAATCAATTTTATTCCTTCTCAAGTTTTTGATGGGGTTGAAGACCAGATAGTTTAGTTTTACAATTAAGCTTAGTTGTTTAGGGGTTAAGATGTTTTTAAGTCTAGATAGATGTTTTAAGCTGATAATGATGAGATTTGATAGATATTGATTTACATTCAGAATTTTAGGCGCACCAAGATAGGAAAGATGTTTTCTTCAAGGTTTTCAAATACAATAGCCAAAACACTAAGAATGTAACATTTATATAAGTCCTGATTATGTCATGATTCTTCTTGCTATAAGTAGTTTATTGTATATATGTGTAATAATATAAATGTATATGTTAAAAAATAAAAATATTTAATAAAAGACAAAACAAAAGCCAGGTATAGTGGTGTGCATTTGTAATTCCAACTCTAGGGAGATGGAGGGAGGTAGGTCTTTGGGACTTGCTCTTCAGCCAGCTTAGTTTAATTATTGAATCCCAGGCCACCTAAAAAAAAAAAGTAGGTAGGGGCTGGAGAGATGGCTCAGTGGTTAAGAGCGCCGCCTGCTCTTCCAGAGGTCCTGAGTTCAATTTCCAGCAACCACATGGTGGCTCACAACCATCTATAATGTAATCTGATACCCTCTTCTGCAGAAAAAGCACTCATATGCAATAAATAAAATAAATAAATCTTTAAAAAAAAAAAAAAGTAGGTAGCTGGGTGTGGTTAAGCACATCTTAAACTCCAGCATTGGGTGGTAGAGACAGGCAGAACTCTGAGTTCAAGGTTATCCTGGTCTATATAGCAAGGTTCAGAGCAGCAGGGCTATACAGTGAAACAATTACCCACAGGTAAACTGTACAGACCTGCCTAGAGACAGAGAACAACCATCACTACACAACCGTCACCAGATCCAACCCTGCTCACATGGTGTCCTAAAGAGGTGAGTACCAGAAAGAAAACAGAAGAGAGAGAAGCAAGACAAAGGAGCCATTTCCACATTAGCCACCGGTGACACTTCCGCTAATGCTACACATATTTTTAAATAATGTTATATGTCTGTTTAGGTAAGCTTCTAAAATATTGTTTCTCTGTGGTTTTTTAAACATCCTTAGGGTTATTTATTTATCTCTCCTTCCTCTTTCTTCCTCTTTCTTACCTTCCCACCTGAAGCCCTCTCCCTGCTTTTACCCTCCCCCATCATAGCACCAGTGTCATAGTGTCTCCATCTCTAGAGCTCCTTCCCGCCACCCCCCTTCCCCTCCCCACCCCCCACCCCAGTCCTCAAACTCCTTTCTGATTTCTTGGCCTTTGCAGTTACTTAGGTCGTGTATACAAATCCAAAGGCTCGGAGCTGAGATCCACAAACAAGACAGAGTATGCAGCCTTTGTTTTTCTGGGCCTGGGTCACCTCAGTTCAGCTCTATCCATTTATTTCCAAGTTTTATGATTTCATTTTGTGTTCAGGTAGTCTATTCCTACTACATAAACTGTATTATCAACCAGGACTTAGAGCAGTGGTTCTCAACCTGTGGGTCATGACCCCTTTGGCAAACTTTTGTCTCTAAAGATGTTACCTCTTGATTCATAACAGTAGCAAAAGTATAGTCCAAAGATGTTGACATTGTGGTCCATAATAATAACAAAGTTACAGTTATAAAGTAGCAATGAAATAAATTTATGGTTTGGGTCCCTCCAGCTTGAAGAACTGTATTCATTAAAGGGTTGCAGCTTTAGGAAGGTTGAGAACCACTGGCTTTGAATGTGAGGAGGGTGCAGGTGGGCAGGCAGGTGCACCAGCCCAGCCTGGGCCACCTCACCTGAGGCAGGTCTTCTGGGACTGTGGGTCACACAGGCAGGTGGGGATCTGAGGCACTCACTTGCCTTGGTCAGTAAGTATACAGGCTGCTTTGATTCGAGCTGGGCCTGAAAGTGTGGGGGACAAGAACAGTACAGGCAGGGATCTGGGGCATTCACCTGGCTGGACTGGAGCTTTAGTTTGGTGGCCTTGGGCCGTGGCGACATCATAGTAGGCGGAGTTCTGGGGAACAGGTTATAATTTAAGCCAGGCCTTTTGGGAGTGTGGGGACTCTGCAGGCATGCAGGGACCTGGGGTAAGTGTGTGGCTGGGCTGTTTTTTACAAACTCCTTAAGCCAAGCTAGGCCCGGGGAAGGTACAGGTGGGAAGAGATCTGGGTCACTCACCAGGCTGGGCTGGTACATAAACTGTGTGACCCGAGAGATGCCGCCTCACTTGACTGCCAACATCCCAGTACTGTGGTTGCCATCTATTTTAGAAGACAACTGTTAGGTCTGTGAAGCACATCACGGAGGGTGTGGAGGAAGAAGGCCCAGCCTGGGAATTGGTCCCCATTCAGTTACACGTTAGTTTGGTCACACAGGCAGGTCGCTTTGGCTTTCCACTCTCTGACATTTCATCTCAGAAGGTGTTTTGGGGGTTCCATGATTTTTAGAACTTATCAATAACTGCTGGGTTGTGTGAGGTCTTGAAAACTTGTCTTGAAGGAAAAGACCCCATGAAGCAGCTGTTCTCATCACAATCACATCTCCCCTTTTCTGCATTTCTCATCTCCATCTTCCCTTTCCCCTTGCCTTACTGGTGGCAGAGATGGGGCGTGGGGGTAGGAGATGGAGGGAGGGAGAGGGGGGAAGGGACGGAGGGAGAGAGAAAGAAAGAACTAATTTTTGTCTTCCACAGACAGATCTCTCTCTCTCTCTCTCTCTCTCTTTTTGTTTTTGTTTTTGTTTTTGTTTTTTTACAGTTTTGTTGTTGTTTCATTTGGGAGCCTCTTCCCTGGAATATCGCTTCATAAACATGGATCAAAAGACCGGAGAGTGTAGCTCAGTGGAAGAGTGCTTGCCTACCATGAGGGAGGCCCTGGGGGTCCATCCTCAGGAAAATGAAAATTAACAAAGAGAGAAGTAACCCGGGCTCACATTCTTAGGGCTTTATCTGAGTTTCCAGCAAGTTAGTGTATGTGTTCAGGGACTCTGGTGCCAGTGAAAACATTCAGTACCATCTTTTATGTGCCTAAGAGGACAGTTGCCCAACGTGGAGCTTTTTAAAGCCTTTCAGAGGAAAATCAGGCTGGCCGCAGCCATCCATCTTAAGATACACTGTGGGCCTTGTTACTGGGCTATCTGAAGAAGCAGCAAGCCCCTGCTCCAGAGAGAGGCCCGGTGGGAACTCTTGTTGAGGCAGGTGTGCTGAGAAAAAGAGAGGTGTGCTGCAGAAATGCAGGTCATAAAAATACATTATCTGAAGTGCAAACACACAGTGAACCCAAGACACAATGATGAATGAGGGCTAGGGCGATGGCACTGTTGGTAAACGGCTTGCTGAACACTAGTGTGATCCGCCAGAACCCACTTAGATACGTCAGTGGCGTACTTATCCCAGACTGGTGAGGTGGGTACAGATGTATCCCTGGGGCTCGATGTGCAGTCAGCCTAGCCCACTGAGTACCAGGGCAATGACAGACTTGTCTGCAAAAAACAAGGAGGCTGTCATCTGACTGTGTGAGGACCACTGGCCTCCATAAACACATGTGTACGTGCATGACAGCCACACACAAGAGTGATATGATAAATATAAGAAAAAATTAAGACGATAAATGAGATAATGCATATAAGTAGAAAAGAAGTTTTGAAAATGAGAAATCAGCATTTCACTACCAGGCCCTTACCGTATCTTTTCTCCCGAGGGCTAGGTGACTTCTGGGGATTCCTTAGAGAGAAGCTATGTGTTGGCTTCCTGGGTTAAGTCCGGCTGGGCGTGGTGGTGCAAGTCTTTAATTTCAGCACTCAGGAGGCAGAGGCAGGTGGATTGCTGTGAGTTGAAGGCCCGTCTGGCCTACAAAGGGAGTCCAGGACAGCCAAGGCTACACAGAGAAACCCTGCCTTGAAAACTCAAAAAAAAAAAAAGACTTTAGCTCGGAACCTTCATTAGCAGTCTAGGTGTGAAGGATGGTGGAAAAGAACAGCAAGCATGTACTCACACTGGTGGTGCCTGAGATCAGCAGTTAGGAAAATGTAAATGTCAAGTTTGTGTTTCCACTGCTGGCCACGAAGGCCTCAGGTGGTGTGCATCGCCCCTCCCCCACTACACATCCTCCTCACTTCTTCCCCGGCCCCAAGTCCTCACGGGGTGTGACACTGTAACTAGTGTCTCTCCAGGCGGAGTGAAACTCACATCGTGTCAAAAGAGTCACTAGGACCAGAGCAGGGGTCAGTCAGTGTGAGCCTGAGAGGTATAGAAAGAATGTTTGCAAAGGTGTTGGATTTTTTGCCAGCCAAGCCCTTCTGTGGGCAGGTCCTTTCTTCAGAGCAGTGTGATAAATATGGCTTCTGGGAAGAGTGTGTGGCCTTGAATGTGTGACTTTGAAATGATGAAGCCACATCAGTCACTAATCAAGACTTGCCTATAGGCCAGTCCTATGGAGGCATTTTAGATTTTGTCTCCCAGCTACGTCTAAGTTTGTGTCAAGTTGACAAAAATGATCGGTACACAGCTCTACCAACCTTTGGAGGTTGCTTGTATGCAAATAGCTTGGGGAGCTGTCGGGCCTCAGTGCTCAGCCAAGATGTAGAAGCCTTTTGAAGGGTTATAATCAGTAGCTTCCCACCAGAACCTTCTCCTTCTGTTGTGGTCAAGTTCATCTCAAACAGTCTTCTCTTGCCACACTTGGTGAGCACATGGCCATAAGGCTCATCCTGGCGTCCCAGGGCCTCTTAAAGATTCCTTGGCATCTGGAAAGGTACCAGCTAGAGACACCTGTAGTCTGGATGCAGAAAGCCAAGGAAGCACCAGGCCTGGCAGAGAGTGGGATAAAGCTTTTTTATTAGCCCGTGGGATATGACAGTCACAAGTGTAGCTGTCCAGATGCCAACAGAGTTCAGAAAGACACGAGAAAAGTTTAGGTTATTTTATTTTATGTTTTCATCATTATGTTTTAAACTCTTTCTGACTCACTCCCATCTTCTCACTTGCTCCCTCACACTTGTCAAATGTTTGCAAAGGTGTTGGATTTTCTGCAAGCCAAGCCCTTCTGCGGGCAGGTCCTCTCTTCAGGGTCGTGGGATAGACGCATGTTGTGGCTTCTGGGAAGGGTGTGTGGCCTTGAAAGTGTGACTTTGAGATGACTAAGCCAACTGCAAAAACTGGTGTATTTCAGTCCTCTGTCACCTCTGTTGTGCCCAGTGGGTCATCAGGACATAGCAACGTGCCATTGTCAACATCATGCTTTATGAAAAGACGCTCTGCTGTGCTTTGGCTCATCATTAACTGTGAAATAAACAGTGCTTTACAGAGGCAAAAAAAAAAAAGGAAGGGCAGAGAAGTGAAGGGACATGTCCAAGCCACAGATAATGAAGACGCCACTAAGGTCATGCTCTCTTCCCAATAGACACAGCCAGTCTTTTCTAGAACAAAAGAAATGTGAGGAGGATCTGAACCCTTTGGCAAGTGGCTCAGTGCTCAGGCTTTTCTTTCAAGACCTCATTTGCATGTAAACTCTGTGCCTAGCTCAAGGATCGCCCTCTCCAGTGATCCAGGCCTCTGCTTCTGGGCTCTCAGAGGGATTTGCCTTTCTCCTGTAACTGGCCACCTTAGAGGGTGACTAGAGGCACCACCTACTATGTCCTAACCTTTTGCCGTAACAGCTGTGATCTAGAGAGTTCACACTTGAGGGCCTTGCAATCAAGTGGTTATATATATATGTGTGTGTGTTTATCACATGTATATGATAGATAGATATAGATATATCACAAAGTCCCTAAAGGTCTTATGGACTTAAAGGTCTTAAAGATGGGTAGGTCCTGAGATCCTGATATGTTGCCCAAGGATGAAGGAGCTGCCACAGTCATTAGTGGGAACAGGCCGGGCCTGAGGCTGTTCATGCCTTCCCGTCTTCTTATACCCTATATGACATAGGAAGAGTTGCAGTAGGATGAATCAGGCTCTGTGTTGGGGACACCAAGTGCCACTGATGTCTGTTTCTATGGCAACTGAATCTGTATACTCTAGGTCTAACAGGATGGGCCTGTGACCTACTTGGCTGTATAAATGGCCTTGGGCAAGTGGCTTTCTTTATCCAGAACTTGCTCCTAGGAGGTACCACAGAAGCGAAAGGAGGGGAAGAGAACAGGAGAGACTACCTCAGCTGGCCTCATCAGCTTCAGGAAGCCGTTTTCTGTGACCTGCAGATTTGAGAAGGGGCCACATAATAGGGGCCCAAACCCCAGCAGTGGCCCTTGGGCTGTGCCTGCTGTATACAAGCCAGCTGTGCCTGCTGTATACAAGCCAGGTGGCCCCAGTCCTTTTCCTCCTTCAGGAAGAAACTGATAGACATACTAATTTTAATTTCTATGAGAGCCAGGTGGAGACTGCTTGGTTTTCTGGTGAGATGGGCAGGGGCCAGAGTTGGGGGAAGTCAGGTTACATGTGACCGGCAGGAAATGGTGTGGAATGGAGATCTTGAAGCTTTCAGGCCTGAACAAGGGCTGCTGACTCTGCCTTTTCTCTCAAGCAGCTTCAGAAAGAACGTTAACAACCTCACAACTTCCAGATGGGGTCTGGAGCCATTTCCTGCCTTTCTGATTTCCCATGCGTTTTAGCTCAGCTCTGGAGAAAAATAGTCCCTAATGAGGAGTTAAAAGCATGGCCTCTGCTACCCAGAGTGCCTGGGTTTAAGCCTTGGGCAAATGACCTTTCCTGGCTTCTATGTGTCCTCATTTGTGTCTAGGATAGGGGCAGAAAGTTTAGATCTCAGTTCAGTGGTGGAGTGCTGACTCTCTGAGCCTATTGTCACTAATTATTTCAGGGATAGAGTGAAGGGTCATCTGCTGAAGATAGTCTTACTTTGAGTAACAGGGCCCATCTCTGAGAAACTTTATGAAGTTCCTTCATGGGAGCCAGTGTGAGGTATAGCAAGAGCGTACATTCTAGACCACAGGGGAGCTGGCCTCAGATCTGTTCGTAGTCTCAAGTGTGTGTGGCTCAGTACCCTAGTGCCTTTGGTGTCCTCCCCTGCATGGTAGAGTGGATCTGAGTACATCCTCAGAGTGACACGTGATACCAATGGGAAGTGGCTAGCCACCTGCCTGTCTTGCAAGTATCTCTTAGGTTTCAGTAGACAAACCAAATAGTCTGCTTCCCAAGCATGCCCACGTCTTGTGATTGTGTGAGTTTCAGCAGTCAGTGGGACTCCAGTCTGCACATTGCAGTGACGGCTTCTGGATTTGTTTGTTTGGTTGTTGAAGTGCTAGGGATGGGATCCTGAGCCTTGTGCACCTAAGCAAGCACTGTATTGTAGAGCCATGCACCCAGCCCTGCCATGGTGGATTCTAGCAAGCTCTCTACCATCAAGCCATTCCTCCCAGCCTTTCTCTGGATTCTAGGCGGGTGTTCTACCACTGAACCACACCCCAGCCCTGGTTCATTTGCATGCCATTTTCTCCCTGCCTGGCAGAAACCTTATTTACTCTCAAATATAATGCCACCCAGGGTTCTTGTAAGGAAAACAAGATTGTATTTTCCCTTGGCTCATTGAGTGTCCAGTTAGCCAGCTGTGGGGGTAACACTTTGTGTACACCATGCTTGTTGCTGGCTATGTTCTTCTACCTCAAGGATGTGTACCTAAAATGACACGGGCAAGAGAAGAAAAGGCCAGTTATACCACGCAGGGTTGAAAGCATTGCCTCCAGTCCCCCTGCTCACCGTACCCTGTCAGACAAAGCTTCCCAAGAAGCCCGTAACTTCCACAGCCTCTGGGAAAAGTCTGTTGTTGAACAAAGAAACCAGTCCCTGGTGTTTGGGTTTGCACAGGCTTCTGACCCAGATGGAAATGATCTGCGTCCCATCTTCCTTCTCCTCATCCACCTCTAAGATCCAGTGACTCACTCGTGAAGGGTTGCGGTGTAGTGACACAGGCATCTCTGCATTGGGGGAATGGCTGCTCCTGTGTTCTCAAGGCATTGTTAAAAATAAACTATGAGCAAGTAGGGAAGTGGAAGGAATGAGTTGGGGCTGTGGATGGGGAGGGACTGGAGGTGCCCATGGTGCAGGCTGGGGACACTTAACATGGCTTACTGAGCCTCAGATTGCTCCTTGTCAGGCTGTGTGGGAGCCATGTTCCTTCTGGCCATGTCATTCTGCACCTTCAGGGTCATTCTTTCTCTCTTACTTTCTCTCATTTGTTTTTATGTTTTGAAACAGGGTCTCACTATGAAGCCCTGGCTAGCCTGGAGCTTGTCACGTAGAGCAGGCTGGCCTTGCACTTACGGTGCCGAGATTAAAGGCATGTGTCAACCGAGCCTGGCTCAACTTGTCTCTCTTGAAATCCCAGCCTGGCAACTTGCGCACCATGGCCCTCTCGATCGTTCTAGGATGTTTGCCTCACCATTGGAGGGAACCTCTTGTTCATTTTATTGTCACTAAAGACCAAATGGTAGCCTAAATTAGAGAGGGGGGTGGAGAGCATATGTGCAGGTGTTTATGCACGGGCTACTGTGTATCAGTGCATGGTGTATGAGAGGGGGGGTAATGGGGGAAGGGGGGAGGGAGGGGGGAGGGGGGGGGGGAGGGGGAGGAGGGGGCATAGGTAAAAAAGGGATGAATCCTAAGCAGTCCTAGTTTTCTGATGATTTTTTTCCCTCCTACGCTGGATGTATTTCTCCTTGGAGGAACTATAGCTCCTGATTTCCTGTTTGAACTCGCTGTACCTCTTCCTAAGGGAGAAACTGTCCCTTGTCTTTTTCATGACAGATTGGGATGTATTTGACTGCCAGCTCTGGAGGAAGGCCATGCATGCCCAGAAAACCCCTTTGTACCCCTTTCCCCCATTGGGGAACCCCTGTAGATGGATATGGCTTCCAGCCCAATAGTTGGAACAGTTGCTTCTGTGATTTTTATCTTTGCCGGGGCTCGGGATACTGTAGATGAGCTAGGATATACACTTAGCAGTTGTATTCGTATAATCCCTGGGTTTGCTCCCAGGTCTGAAACCTAGTATACAAGAAGCCTTGAGCTTGAGCCCCAGCACTTCATAAATAATAGGCCTACGGGAAAACAGCACACACGCTAAGGAGGTGGTAGCAGCAGGATCAGAAGTTTAAGGCCATTTTAAGTCTGCCAGAGCTTCATGAGCTATATTTCCTAAACATATACACATGCATGCATGCAAGCGTGCGCACGTGTGTGCGCACACACACACACACACACACACACACACACACACACACTGCAGATGCTAAAATGACAGTAGCAACAAAACACAAATGCCAGTTAAATTAAGAACTTTTTTTTCTCACTTGCCTTACATGGAAAAGCCTCATGAAGACTGTAGTAGACGGGCAGAGAAAACGGGTCAGTGGTAGTGGTCCATGGGTCTTGTACAATTGTTAAATACAGAGGTTACTCTAGAGGGGGGAAATTGATGGGGAATTTGGTTGGGGGGCTTCTGAAAATGCAGGTAGAGATGGTGGTAAAAATGGCCTACACCTTAGTGATTCAAAAGACAAATGTGATATCTGGCCACCATTGGGCTAAGATTTTTACATATGTCATCATCTCTATTTTTAGATACTTGGTTTGTTTTCAAGGTTTTTTTTTTCCTTCTTCTTCTTCTTCCTGTTTTAAGTAGTACATAGATGAGTATCTTTTCATATAATTGTGTGATTTACAGCATCCTGTTTAGAGTCGATTCTTTCAAGCACAATTACTGGGCATGGAATTTAAAAAGTAAGAAAGCAAAACTTGAAATGCATTGCAGGCTTGCTTTGGTGTGACATTACGGTCCCACGCGAAAGAGCCCTCCCAGCCTACTTCCTCTCAAAGATTTAGAAAAAAACCAGCCCTTTGTTGACACTGAGCCATCAGCTAGCTGTATGACTCAACATCTTGATAATTCAAGCCATATATATATACACACACAGCTGCGTTTATTCTAAGGCAGTGCTTCTCAATCCTCCTCATGCTGTGACTCTTCAATTCAGTTCCTCGCGTTGTGGTGGAACCCCTTCCCCCCAAAGCCATAAAGTTATTTTTGTTGCTACCTTCAAAGCTGTGATTTTGGTACTGTTCTGAATCAGGACTATCTGATATGTATGCAGGATGTGTGATATGCGAACCGCCCCCCCCCCCCCAGGTTGAGAACCACTGTTCTAGAGACTTAGGAAAGGTGAGAGCTGCTCTTTGGCTGGATTCCTTTTGACTGCAAGTAAGAGGTGTTGCTCAGGCAAGAGGAAGTTCATTCCCACAAGTTTACCCATGCCTCTCCTCTGCTCTTCTATCCACTCCCAACTCCTGGAATGTCGCTCCTCATACCCCGCTGTATCTGGAAGGTTCCAGGATCTGGGTTCTTCTCTAAGGAGATGCCCAGGAATCTAGATTGTTCTTGAGGTTTGACAGTAGGATTCCCTTAACCTTCCAGCCTCTCTCCACTCCAAAGCAGAAGGCAGCTTCTGTGTTCAGCCTCCTCTCCCCCCACCCCCAACCAGCCTTTTCTGCGGTGCCCCCAGGCTTGGTTGTCACCTTTGAAAGGTGAGAGGATGCGTATCCAGACACAAAGCTGTCTAAACAAAGAAGTTGAGGGTGGGGGGAGGCTCCAGGCACTTGGGTTTCCCCTGGCAGCCACTTTCTCCCCAGCATGTCAAGTTTAAAAGCACGAAAGGGGTGCCGTACGTGCCAGCGAGCCTGTGCCACGTGCCATCTCTGAGCCAGATGCAGCATCCCAACCAAGAGGCCGCATCTTGTCCTCACGATGCTTACGTGCCTTCTGGAAGGATGAAGAGACACACACCAAAGAGAGGATCATCTTCCCTCTGCTGAAGCCAAGCCTGTGACCAAAAGCCATGCAGTTAAGGGAAATAATAGGGAATTAAGGGGTTGAGGAGATGGAGACAACGCTGGCAGGTAGAAATATGGAGGGAGTTGAGGAATGAGACCCAGTGTGCTTGGGGACAGCAGGTTGCAGATGGAAGCAACAGTAAGCTCAGAGGCCATCAGAGTACAGTTGGATTTCCCATCCTAGCAAGGAGGGCTTAGAGGAGAAGAAAGAGAAGTGGTGACAGACGGAGCTGGTAGCCCTGGGTTACTATAA
This sequence comes from Acomys percivali, assembly GCA_907169655.1. Lineage (NCBI taxonomy): Eukaryota > Metazoa > Chordata > Mammalia > Rodentia > Muridae > Acomys > Acomys percivali. The sequence goes on along the minus strand of OU015746.1, from coordinate 73,976,366 downwards.
CCCATAGGATTTTTTTTCCCCCTTGGAATCTTGACTCCAGGTCTCCCTCACACTTTTCAGCAATCCCTGAGCCCCCACCCATCCTAGCCATTTCTCTGGAGAGCAGCTCACCGTTTCAAATGGGCCCATGTCTTTCTTACTAAGTTCGCTCTTCCTGAGGAAGTGTGGGAGAAGTCCAGCATGGCAGTCTGGACTTAGCCAGAAGCAGCTGCTGTTTATCCTCCATGCCAAGCCTGCTGGGGACAGGGAACTTGGCAAAGTCAAAGCCAGGACCCACCTGCGGGGGTGCCACACCGAGGTTGGGACTGTGGATCCCTTTTGGGACTGTGCCTTCAACTTGGGACTGAGTCTCAGCCAGCTAGATTTCTAAACCGCTGCTGGCTTTAACACTGTTTAATTCTAAGTGACGAATATGAATTAAGAAGTAAAGTACAACGGTAGCAGATGAAACCAACCTGCTCCCCTAGGAGATTGCTGACAGTGGTGGTCTGGATCTGAATTCTGATGATTCGGCCAGTGATTCTCCACATTCGTCTGTTTTTTGTTTGTTTGGTTGGTTGGTTGGTTGGTTTTTGTTTTTTGGATATAAAATCTGTACAACTGAGTGCATTCTGTTGAAAACATGAGCAAACCCAAGGCTGGGGAACGGAAGTAAGTCCCCATGAAAGGAGACTCATTTCTGGTGTCTGTGTGCTCTGCAAAAAGACCTGAGTCTTTGTGGCCAGTCCCTGTGTCTGGGTTGCTGTTTCCCATCTGACGGCAATGATTGATTGATGAGAACGGAACAACTACCAGGACCCCAACAGCTTCCCTCTCCCGAGCCCCGGTCCTTAAGACTGAACTTCCGGTCCACTCCTCATCTCGTGCTCTTGCCTGTCCCCTTCACGGGCTCTGATGTATAGGGTTTAACTGAGTAGGAAAATAGCGAGGACCGAAGCCAGGTCAGATAAGCGCGATACCTTACATCTTACCTGCAAGGTAACACCTTCGTCTCAGGTACAGCAGGAAGAGAGACCTGAGGAAATCAACATTACGTGTGTGTGTGTGTGTGTGTGTGTGTGTGTGTGTGTGTGTGTGTGT
>OU015746.1:73960790-73972410 GCA_907169655.1 Acomys percivali | reverse complement strand
CACACACACACACACACACACACACACACACACACACACACACACACTGTATGGCTTATACCCTGAGGTCCCCACGTGGCCTCTGAAGTTGAAGCTTCACCCAGGCCTCACATAGGTAATGACAGTCTCTGACTGTCCCCTGGTGACAGGCCAGATTGAGCCACCCTTCCACACTGGCACCTCAGCTCCTGTTATAGACTCAGCTAACAACTCTATGAAACTAGTGGTCCTGGAAGAAGGGGCCATTCTGATGATGAGGTGACAACATAGGGGTGATCAGCACACAGAGGAGGAGGGCCCAGCCACAACACAGGTGGATCCTGTCAGGATTAGAGCTGGCTTCTTTGCCTGAGACCTCCTCCTGTCACACTGCTCTGGGAAGCAGTGAGAGTGCCCATGTGGGCGACACATAAGCTGGGCTACTCATAGCAGCATGGAATCTTCTAGAAAGAACTGAAGGCTTCACCATAAGATTGTGTCAGGGCTCCTTGTAATGCTGAAAGGTTTCCCATTGCGTCCTCAAGTGTCTACTGAGAGGACATGGGAAAGTTGAGGGGAAGAGTCCGGGGAAGAGTGAGGCGGGGAAGGCCTTGGTTCTCAGGGAGTGGGGCTCTGCCCTGTTTTTCTCCTCCTCCCCTTCTGCTTCTTTCTCTTCTCCCATCTAAACTGGTGAGACCTACCCTGTCCATCCCAGGAGTCTCGGAAACCACTCTCCACTTCTTTCCTGCAAGTCTATGGGGGTGCTTGATGCCTTTCCTTCGCAATTGTAAGGATTTCCTAAATATCAGAGAGACACTCTTTCCCAACTGAGAAAGTTGGATAACCCACTCTAGCGCAGAGCGTGAGCCCTCGCATTGTCAGAGCAGAGCGCTGCACTGTCCCAGCACAGATACCAACACAGTGTGCAGCCTTTATCTGAAGTTCAAGCATCTTGATAGAGTGCCAAGGAAAATGTTTTCAAGTCACTGGGGCTTGGGGCTTCATTTCTCCTGTTACCAGCCTTTCTGGTGACCTCAGTTGGCTGTGACCTTTACCCCCACTGCTTTCAGAATGCTGCCAGTTCAGAAAAAGCTAAAAGTATTGGGGTAGGGTTGGGGGAGGTGGGTCAACCTTTTGACATTGTGATATGGTGTTGTCATCCACAAATGTGTTGTGACACATTCACAGCTGTCCTGGGATCCACTGGCTGAGCATGTTTGCCTCTACATAGTTTCAGAAAGCCTGTGGATTCTTCTGTTAGTTTTTTTCTTAGCAAGGTTCCAATTTTTTTCTTTTATTAAAGAAAAAATGCAATATATTTCCTTCAAAATTGCCTCTGCCTATAAATCTTTCCATCTTCCCAGGTGTCTGTCGAAGAAGAAGTTACTGAAAGTAACCTAATTCTAGGTCCTTGATTAGGTGGTGGGGTCTGGGAATGATTTTAATTTTCTCCTTCAAATTTGTTTGCATTGCTTAATTAAGGAGGGAAGAACAAAACAAAACAGTGTCATTTCTCCAAAAACAATCAAGTCACTCCAAGGTAAATACATATGGAAGCAAAGCAATAGAGTGGCCACCATTCCCTTTACAGAGTCTGAGAACAGTCAGCCATAAACTCAGAGGGTGGAGCCCAAGGGCTGTGCTGGGCATCAGATTAGCTCCTGTGTGTATCAGATCTTTCATTTGCTTCTGGCTGGATTTTATTTCGACCCACTGGCCTAGTTTCCTTCGGAGCCTGAGTGGTTCACCCCAGCTCCTTTACAGGGCTGTTCTTTTCCCTGTCAGGTCACCTGGGGGAGGTCCTTACAGGCCAACACCAATGTTTAGAGGCTAGCAGCACCAACAGAAAAAAAGAAAACCTACTTTCTGCTCTTAATTAATGTTGGTTTTGAGACCAAATGAGTCTCTTATCTCACTTACGTTTGACCTCACAGGGAAGAACAAGAGAGCAGCCTTTGGCCTCCCCACCCAAGCTAAAGCACTTGTTATGTTGTGCAGCAAGTTTAATTAGTCAAAACAAAACAATTGGAACTGGGTCCTGCCCTCAGATGGAAACGACATTAACCTCTGCCCGCCACAGCCCGGCCCAAGGTTGCATTCAGTTGTGTTCTGATCGGGCAGCTATTTCCGGAGCCAGAGAGAGAACTTGTCATTTCATACAACACTCTGCACGCGGAGGACAAATGCCACTTGACAGGGCTGCAGGCCACTCTCTTCTCCCGTGTTCAGTGGGGGGGAAGGGACCATCGCTCACATACCTTTGGCAGCCTCAGAGTGTTTTCTGGGAGCCAAGCCAAGCATGCCTATCCTTTGAGAGTTGGCCCATGAGGAGAAATTCTGTGAACTTCTGCTTATTGGTTGAGCAATCTCCAAAAGTCAGTTGGGTGAGCTTGGGGAAAAGGAGTGGTAGAGCAGGAGTCACTCCACTTACTTCATCACTGGCTACATTAAACAAGGCCTTGCGTTTGCAATTCTCTGCTGAAGAAACCCAATGACTCGGACAAAGGTAGCCAATTGAGTCCCGTAGTATAGCTGATCTGTGTGCCTTTGACCTCAGTTTCCTTCTGCGCTTGATATGACTTCAGAGATGGGCAGAAGGTAGTGTGCATACAAACACCCAGGCTTGGCTCTGAAGATTTGGATTCTAAGATAAAGCTCTTACGGTCTTGATCATTTTAACTGGGCACCTCAAAGCCGGGCCAGAGCAAAGGGCTTTGTTTCTAACATGAACCTTTTATTCTAAATGCTGGCTTGGGTCTGGTCAAGGCGTGGTGCTCTTGTGGGTAGAGCCCCAAAGCAGCAGTGAGCAGAGGGAGTCATGGGATGAAGAAGAGGACAAAAGCAGCTCAGCAGCTCAGGAGTTAGGAAGAATAAGGACCTCCATTGGGGATGGAAGGCAGCGAGAGCTAGATGCCAGCTGTGGGGTGAAAGCCAAATGGTCGTGTCATCTATTTCAAGTGTGTTTCCCTTTTTTCTCTTCAGCAGACAAAAATCCAAGGATACCAATTTCAGCTCCTGTAATCCAGACCCTAACCCACTTTCTCTTGCACATTGCTGTCCCTCCGTAAGCAATATGGCAGGCAGCTCCGTAGCATCTGCCATCACGATCCTGTCTTGTTACCCCACCACCCTAGTGTGTTGGCCTGCCCTCTGTGGTTCAACATGGCCTTAGCCTCAAGGGCATTCATAACAGGAAAAGGGGAGATGGAGAGTTGCCCCATGGGACAGTTATCTGTCATCTTTGCTATATCCTATTGGCTAGAACTTAGTCACATGGTCATTCTTTATTGCAAAGGAAAGTGGGAAATGTAGTCTGTTTTTGTTTTTGTTTTGTTTGTTTTGTTTTGTTTTTTTGTGGCTGAAAATGAGTAGTTTTGTTACAGGAGAAGAAAGTGGCTTATTGAGGGTGGGGGATAGGTATGGGTGACTTCACTGGTCTCCACTTTCTGTGGTGAGACCTAAAGCAGGGCAGGCATCTGCAGAAGAGCTGACAATGAAGTCTTTCCTGTGACCATAGTATTAAGCCCAACACCAGTATCTTTTCTTGAACCTTAGTTCCAGCTATTTCTGTTATTTCTCCCTTTTCGGGGCAGCTGAACTTGGAGGAAGGCAGTCAGTAAATGTCTTAATGTCTCAGTATTCAACATAAAATAATGATGGACAGCCAGGCGTGGTGGCGCACGCCTTTAATCCCAGCACTCAGGAGGCAGAGGCAGGTGGATCGCTGTGAGTTTGAGGCCAACCTGGTCTACAAAGGGAGTCTAGGACAGCCAAGGCTACACAGAGAAACCCTGTCTCAAAAAAAAAAAACAAAACAAAAACAAAAACAAACAAAACAAAACAAAACAAAATGATGGACAAACTATTCCTGAAAGCACGAATCTGAAGTAAAGAGGGACCTTTGTCTCCTCCTCCCTTCTCCCTCTGCTTTTCCTTTCTTCCTTTGACATCCAGATATGTTAGGGTGGAGCTCTACAGTCCTCGGAGGCACGAGGGTACCGTTCGGGAGCCCTGCTCTCCTGTGCATGCAGGGGCCTTAAGGGCTTTTGAGAAGACAGGGGCTGGGGAGAAGAACAGATGCCAAGAGCCCTTATGTAAGGTGGTAACTCGGGCGCATGGGCGTTTCATTTTCCATTAGCTAGAGAGGCATTTTATTTCCACTAGAAGTGGAAGCAGACAGGAAAGCAATTAGTGTTAGTGGGTTTACAGTGCTGTCCCTGGGAGCCAGCAAAATCCAAGCACCAGATGTCCGTGTGAGAACATTTGGGGGTTCTTTACACCCCTGCCCATCCCTACCTCCTGCCAAAAAGACCCAAAATATCACAGTTGGGAGAACAGCGTATGCCATGAGTAGCAGAGCAGGAGGCCTGTTCTTTGGAGATAGAGAATGCTGCCCCCGGAAGTTGGGGAGGGGAGGAGAGGAGCGACAGGAAGCAGCTTTCCCAGGCCTCCCAGAAGACTCCTCCTGGCCCCAGGACCCTTCAGGCCTCTGATGACTAAAGCTTGGCGTGAAGCTGGACCAGGGATGGTGAGCTTGAAGTCCTACCATCTACCTTTCTTTGTGTCCATTCCTGCCCTCCGTACTCTAGTTATGTGGAAAACAGGAATGACAGAAGGAGAAATTGCAACCCGCCTCCATCCCCACCTCCTAGAATAGCGAGATACTGCAGCCCTGGTCACCACCAAGGTGACATGTCAACAACTTCTGTTGTGCTGTTCTCTTTCCTGAATCACCCTATCTCCTCCTTCCAGGGCACACAGCACATGGCTGTGTCCTCATCTGTGCTGTGCACTTTGGGAGCCACTTGTGGCTACTGAGTACTTGAGTGGCCCACCTTGACACATGCAGTAAGTGTAAAATAGCCACCAGATTTCCGAGGGATGGTTTGAATGATATCCATGTATCTCAATTGTTTATATGGTTACATGCTCATTAAAAAAAAAGAAAGAAAAAAAAAAAGAAAAAAAAAGAAAAAAACCCTTAGGATATACTGCCTTAAAGATAATGTATTATTAAAAGAAATCCATCTGGCTACCTCTGGACCTCAGGAAATTAAGCCTCTTATTTGGTCATAGCAAGAAAGCAGAGCCCAAATTGAGGCCTACGTATTTTAGATGCCACAACCCCTAATCACAAGGATTTAAAAGGCTTTCTCATACAGTGTCTCACTGATCCTTACAGATGGCCTCATGAAAGGCAAGAGGCTCCTGGCAAGTCACTCTTTCTCGCAGGCTGCCTGGCAGTGATTTCCCTCCATCCCAGGAGCATAGACATACACATATTTGCTGTGCTGGTGCACATCTGTAACCCTAGCATTTGGGATGCTGAGTTTAGAAGGATGATGGTCATCACCCTGGGCTTCATAGCCCTGTGTCTTCATCCTCCTCTACCACGCAAAGAAGATGCTGCACTCGGAAGAGATTTCTCCCCTGGGAGCCCTCAACTGGCTTATACCGCCTCTCACAAAGCCCTCTCCAGTGCATTACATGGTGACTAGGATTTATGATTCTGTAGGAATTTATCCCAACTTTCACTTAGAATTAGATTTTGATTTTCAGCTATTTTGTTTAGCATGCTGCAACTTATTTATTTATTTATTTATTTATTTATTTATTTATTTATTTATTTGGTGAAAGCAGGGGTCCAGAGAGATGGGTCAGCAGATAAAAGCACTGGCTGTTCTTCCGGGGACCAGGGTTCAGTTTTGAACACTCATGTTGCAGCTCACAGCTATTCATAACTCCAATTCTAGAGCATACGATGCTCCTCTTCTGGCCTTTGTGGCCACTGCACACACATGGTACACAGCCATACACACTCAAATAAAAGTAGATCTTTTAACATGTGAAATATTTAAGCATTTTGCTATATGTGTCTTATCTGTAGCTTTCCACTTTCTCTCTGCCTGCCCCAGTTTTCAGTTTACAACCATCACAATAATTAAGTTAAGAATACTTTCTCATCCTCCTGAAAGAAAACCTTACATTCATTATTAATTATTTTTCTTTGCTTCCCTCTACTGAAATCCTAGGAGAACTCTATAATTTTTTTCTGTTTCTACAGGTTTGTCAACTCTGGGGAATTCACATACATGAAATCATACCACATGTGAGTTTGTGAGTGTGTAGGGTTTTGTTCATGTCATAACATGAAATCATACCACATGTGGGTTTGTGAGTGTGTGGGGCTTTGCTCATGTCATAACATTTCTACAAGTCGCCCACAGTGTAGCATACATCACAACTTCATTCCTTTCTATGGCTGACTGCATTCCACTGTGTAGATAAACTCTATTTTGTTTATACATTCCTTGAATGATAGACACTGGGGTTGTTTCAAAAGTTGGCTACAATAAATAGTGTGGCTATGAATACATGTGCAAGTGTGTGTTACCGTACAACCTTAGTTCTTTTTTATATATACCCAGGAATGCAATTAATGCGTCACAGAGTCACATTGTGATTAACCTCTGGAGAGAGTGCTAGAATGTTTTCCAAAGCAGGCACACCATCATCTGTTCCTGCCAGTAGTTATAGCCATGCCAACACTTGCTTTTTTCTGTTTGTGTTTGTTGTTTGTTGTTTTGGTTGTTGTTGTTGTTCTGGCCATCTTGGTCAATGTGAGCTGATATTTTATTGTCTTGATTTGCATTCCGCTTATGACTAGAAGGGTTGAACCTCTTTTCACAAATGTTTGGTTATTTTTAGGCATTTCTTAGAGATGTCTACTTGGGTCCTTTTCTCAATCAATGTTCATTTGGTCTGTCTTACTATTGAATTATAAAGGGATTTACACATTGTTGACACCGTCTCCTTTTCAGATATATGATTTGCAAATGTTTTCTCCTATTGTTATGTGTTTCCTTGATGATATCCTTCAAATTACAAACTTTTTATATTTAAGAAATCCAGTTTCCCTCCCAATTTCACTTCTCTCTTCTCTCTCTCTCTTCTTAATTTTTCTTCCCTTGTATTTGGTGTCATGTCTTAAAAGAGTTTCCTTACCTGTGGCATCAAAGTTTACTGCTCTGTTTTCTTCCAAGAATTTGGAGCATCAATTGTGGTATAGAGGTTGTTGGTCCATCCAAGTTCACAGTGTTCTGCATATGATGTGAGGAAGGGCCCAGGGCCAGTCCTGTCATGTGGACACCCAGTTTTACTGGCACTATGTCCTGAAAAGACTATTCATTTTCCACTGGGTTTTCTTGGCACCCTTATTAAAAATCAGTTGATGGGTGCTGTAGAGATGTCTCAGTTGGTATAGGCTCCTGCCGCTGAGCCCGACGTCCTGAGTTGTAGCCCCAGGCCCACAATGCAGAAAGAGAAAGCCAACTCCCATTGGTTGTCCTCTGGCCTATACGCGCGCACGCGCGCGCGTACACACATACACACACACACACACACACACACGCACACGCACACACACACAAACACTGGCTTGTGTTTACTCACATGCATACACACACAAAATAAATAAGTAAATAAAATGAAAAGAAATAGGAACATAAAAGCGAGGATTCATTTAAAGGCTTAAATCTCTCTCTCTCAGATCTATTATCCATCTTTGCACCTGTGCTACAGCAGCTCTGTGCCTGTATTTTTGTAGTAAGTTATGAAATGACGAAACACAGGTTTTCTTACTTTATTCTCTGTCAAGATTATTTTTGCTGTTTCATTGTCTTTTGTATTTTTATATGAATTTTAGAGCCTCTTTAATCAATTTTTTTTTGCACCAAGTAAATTGGTAGGGAGGAACTGTGGGGAATCTGTAATTCAGCTTGGGGAATGCTACCGCCTTAACAGCATCGTCTTTTGATCCGTTGGCACACGATGTCATTTATAGTTATTTATTACGCATTCCATTTATCATTATTAATTTCTTTCAACAATGTCTTTGGTTTTCAGTTTTAGTTTTGTTGCCTTCCCTTCTTTTTCCGCACCCACTACACAGTTCAGTTCTCATTTCTCTGAGTAGCAATGAAGATGTGGTGTGTGTGGCTGTTTTTCCCTGGTCACGATCTAGCCCAGGCCACGCCTTATACTCTAGAGCAACGCTGTTCAACTCGCCTCCAGTTTCTGGTCCTCTTTTCTTCTTTCGTCATGCGCTGGGTGTCTAAATTCCTATTTCTCTGGCATAGTGGACCTGCGTGCTCACATAGCCTGACCACTCTAGTCCCACAATCTCGGTCGGCTCTCTTCCCTTTTCATTTCCCGAGAAGAAACAACATACGGAACATCATTTTCTCTCCTGTTTCTTGACTACTCAAGTGGATGGTGCTGTGATTGACACCCGCCTCTCACCTCAGCACCTGCTGCGGAAACAATCCTTACTGAAGGCATTGGGCAGAATTCTATTGTCTCCCCATCTCCGCCCCCAGCACCTGAGAGCCAACGAGGAATTGCTATACAGAGTGATGGAGAGAGACCTCAAGCATCTCATGTTCTTTAATAGGGTACTCATAAGGTGAGATTAGACCCGGGCTCCCCACCTGCCCCATTCTATGGATGAGTTGTACATTCAGGGCCTCTGTGTTCATGCTTTCTGCTTCTCTAACCCCAGATACTGGCCTTCCTTTGATAACCTTTCCTTCATCGAAAGCTTTGATCTGAAGCAGAGACACTAGTCTGCAGTCAGGGCCAAGGCAGAGCTCAGAAATAGAGAAACCTGAAATGTTTGCTTCCTACTTCTCTCGTTACTTTTCCTCATTGACAACGTGTCATTTTGACCAAAAAAAAAAGGTATACTCTTTTGATCACCGTCTGCTGTGGGTTAACCCTAAACTATGTTGTTCTGTAGGCAAAGGGCCTCCCCTCCCATGATTCCTCATCTGGTATGGCCAAATCCTACCTCACCAGAGCTGCAGAAAGGTTTGCAACGGATGGCCTATTGGGGGGTGGGGAGGGCTCCTGTTTGTGGGGGACATCTACCTGCTTGAGGGCAGTAGCAGTCTACCAACTGACAAATACTCTTTCTACCATTCTAGGCGTCCTACTGTGTGCATTTGCACCCTCCCCGCCCCAAGGCCAGCCTGGGCAGACAGTGGTGCCCTGCTTTCTATCGTGATAGCTTGCTTTTGTTTGTTTGTTTGTTTGTTTTTTGCTTTTTTTGTGAACAGAGGCATCTCCTCTGTGTCCTTTGCATTGGCTTCTTTTCCCTTGGTGTAATACTTTGAAGGGTTGCGTCTACCTGTCTCAGTAGTGCAGATTATTTCTGAAGTCAATTCTGTTTCATGGGCTGCAGCTGCTCTGCTATCCAGCTGTTGGCAGACACAGCGTTGTTTCTAGTTTGGTGCGACTGTAAACACAACTGCTATGAACACGTTTGGGTTGTTGTATGTGTGCATTGCCATCAGTGAGTTTCCGGGAGTAAAATTGTTGGTAGATACTTGGTATTCCTGGTGGAAATGGTGTCTAACTTCCAAAGTAGCTTTACAGCCTACCTGTCTATCTTATCTTTGCATGTGCATGTTTGCATGCATGTGCTGTTCATGTATGTGGACACCTGAAGTCAGGTTCTCTGCCCATGGCCCCTCACATTACTTTATTGAGTCAGAGTCTCCCACCGAACCTGGAGTTCAGAATCCACCAATTCTGGCTGCTCTAGCTGGCCTGCTTGCCCTGAGACCTCCGGGCCTTGGTCCCCAGGGCTGAGATATCAGGTGGCTACAATGCTTATCCAGCTTTCTATGTGGACTCTGGGGGATTTGAACTCTAGTCCTCAGGCTTGGATGGCAAGCGCTTTACCCTCTGAGCCATTTTCCCAGCCCCTACTTTATGTTTCAACATGTTAAAAAAGACAGGCTCTAACACTGTATCTTGCCTGATGTGGTGCTTGCTACATAGCGTAGGCTGGCCTTTAGTCCTCACAGTAATTCTCCTGCCTCAGGCTCTTGAATGCTGGCATTTATAGGTGTATGTAACCACTACACCTGGCTAGCACACCTCTTCCAAATGTGCAAGGTTCCTGGAACTAACTCTCCTGCTCTGTGCTGGGAATAAAGAGTAGATCCGGCTACAGGCATGGTGGCATAGTCAAGAAACAGCCCTGGGTCTCTGGATGTCACTCTGGGTCCTATCTGGGTGTTGCTCTTGATGATGGCAGTGTACAATAGGAGAGAGAAGCTGCTGCCTGTATGAGCATGTGTGTGTGTGTGTGTGTGTGTGTATGTGCATGCTTCCATATATATGTGCATGTGTACGTGTGTATGTGTGTGCATGCTTCCATATATATGTGCGTCTGTATGTGTGTGTGTGTGTGTGTGTGTGTGTGTGTGTGTGTGTGTGTGTGCAAGTCACCATGCCTGGCTCATTGCTCTATAGATCCCTGCTCTGCCTCCAGCACTGAGATTCTAAATGACTTCCTTTATGCATCTGGGGAAACCCATTAGTCAAAACCTGACAACTGACTTGAGTTCCTTGGATGCCGAATTTGTGCAGTGACAGGGAACATTCTGTGCTAAACATACAAAATGCATGTTTGAGAACAAAGGAACATTAAAATAATTTCTTTGAGGCAAATTTACATGCAGGGGAAATATAAAGGTAGGTAAGCATACAGCTTAAGGGATTATTTTATAAACATACATTCAAATAATAACTCCAGTCAGGATTTGAACATCGGTAGCTGGACACAGTGACTGGTATTTGGAATCCCAGTATTTGGGAGGCTGAGTCAGAGGCAGGAAGATGGCTCTGAGTTCCAAGCCAGCCTGGGCTACAGTGTGAGACCTTGTCTCAAAAGCCAAACAAATGAAATTGTATATGTCAAAGAGATAAATTTGAGAAGGAGGCCACATATAGACTTCCAGGGCCAGGCATGTTCCCGACTCCCAGGGCCAGGCATGTTCCCGACTCCCAGGGCCAGGCATGTTCCCAACTCCCATGGCCAGGCATGTTCCTGACTCCTACGTGGCTAACCCAGGCTTGAAGGGGAAGTGAGTGAGTGTTGTGACAGATCTGACTCAGATCTTAGCTAATGCAGGAGACATGGTGGCACCTGAGGGTTCTCAGGCTCTGCTCCAGGGGATGCAGTGAAGTGGATGTGACTATAAGGCAAGTCACATTGGGTTTTGTTGTCATCTCCTAGTCCTTATAAAAGTTACATTTATAGTCTCTTGCAGGCTGCTAAGCAATAACCTGATGTTGTTACCAGGCGAAGATACTGGGGAGAGAGGAAAGAAAGGAAGGAGGGAGGGAGAGTCAGCTGAGGCTTGTAGCCTCTGGCCTGTGAGCAAGTTGTACACTGATGCTGACGTGAACAGACACTGATGGGTGTACATTGCACACATCCATACACACAGAAAAAAGAAAGACATCATTATTAGCTGAATTTAAAAACCTGTTCACACCTTAACTTAAAATTATTTTTTTTAAAGATTTAATTTATTTATTATTTATACAGTATTCTGCATGCATGTGAGCCAGCAGGCCAGAAGAGGGCACCGGAGCTCATTATAGATGGTTGTGAGCCACCATATGGTTGCTGGGAATTGAACTCATGACCTTTGGGAAAAGAGCTAGTGCTCTTAACCTCTGAGCCATCTCTCGAGTCCCAACTTAAAAGTATTTTATTGCTTAAGGGGGGGGGGGCAACCGAGCTAGTGCTCTTAACCTCTGAGCCATCTCTCGAGTCCCAACTTAA
>OU015746.1:73917198-73960690 GCA_907169655.1 Acomys percivali | reverse complement strand
GGGGGGGGGGGGGGGGGGGGGGGGGGGGGGGGGGGGGGGCAACCGAGCGAGCATGCTGAGGGCTGGAGAGATGATGGCTCAGGTTTAAGGCACTGGCCACCAAGTGTGATGATTTGAGTTTGATTCTTGGTACACATGTGAAGGAAAGAGAGAAACAACCCCCTTCAGGTATCTGCTGATCTCCGTACATGACATGCACGCACGCACATGTACATACACACACATACACACACACACACACACACACACACACACACACACACACAGAGTAAATATGAGCTTTCTAAAATGTAAAATGTCCCTAGCCATGTGAAGTATTGGGGAAAAGGCATGCCTAGATCTGGCTAAGGTAGACTTGCCACAGACCTTCTAGAAACCACAGCCTGTGTGAGGCAGGCCTGCACTTGATCCCATTTGATGCTCCGACAAGCTCTGTGAGGGCAGAGTCCCACTTCTCTGTGTAGATGAGGAAACTGAACAGAGCACATGGAGAACAACACATCGCACAGGGCAGCAACCAGCTCCTCTCCCGAAGAACCTGCAGCTAAGCCTGGCGAGCACGCCAGCGTCTGTGTTTTGTTTCATAAATCCAGCTGACTTTCACTTTATGCTGCCCTGGTGTAAAGGAGAGAAAGGGGATGTGTCCTTTGGAGGGCAGAGAGCAGCTGAGGGTGTGACTTAGATCCCACATTTCTCTCTTTTTTTTTTTTTTTTTTTTTTTTGAAATTTAGTGCAGGGGTTGAGGAGATGATGTAGTCACTGAAGGGCTTGGTGTACCAGAATACAGACTGGAGTTCAGCCCCAGCACCCACATAAAGAACCAGGTACTGGGCTGGAGAGATGGCTCAGAGGTTAGGAGCAGTGGCTGCTCTTCCAAAAGTCGTGAGTTCAATTCCCAGCAACCACATGGTGGCCCACAACCATCTGTAATGAGATCTAGTGTCCTCTTCTGGCATGTAGGTATTACATGCAGGCAGAGCACTGTATACATAATAAATAAATAAATCTTAAAAAAAAAAAAAAAAGAACCAGGTATGGAGCTGGGCATGGTGGCACACGCCTTTAATCCCAGCACTCGGGAGGCAGAGGCAGGCAGATCGCTGTGAGTTCCAGGCCAGCCTGATCTATAAAGTGAGTCCAGGACAGTCAAGGCTACACAGTGAAACTCTGTCTCAAAAAACAAAAAACCAAATGAACAAACAAAGAACCAGGTGCCATATGTGAGCCTCCACTTCTAGGGTTAGGCAGGCAGAGACAGGATCCCTTGGGGCCCTCCGTCCCACCCCGATCTGAGCTCCAGGTCCAATTGAGGGACCCTGTCTGAAAAATAAGGTAGTGGGACTAAGAGGTGATTCAGTGGTTAAGAGCCTTTACTGTTTGATCACGGAGACCAGAGTTAGGAAGCTGGGGAGCCCACCAAGGCCTGTGCACTCCAGTTCTGAGGGATCCAACCATCCCCTTGTGACCTCCATGTATGCATGTGTGCCCACACATACAAATATGTAAAACATGAAAATAAGGGCCGGTGAGACGGCTCAGTGGGTAAGGGTGTCTGCAGCTGATTCTGACAGGAGTTTGATCCTCACCCTCCACGTGATGGAAGGAGATAACCAGCTCCCACAGGTTGTTCTCTGACCTCCCACACACGTGCCACCGTGTGTACTCACCGCCTCCCCCTGACTGTAGGTAAATAAGTGTAATAAAGAGGACACGATGGAGAGTGCTAGAAGGAGACTCCCACAACAACTTATAACCTCTGCACACACATCTGCACACACACAAACACATACATATATCCTCCCCCTCCCCCCCCAAAAAAGATGAAAGTAAATTGCAGTATTCAGGAGGCTGCAGCAGGAACCTGGATGGCTTTGAGATTGAGGTTAGTCTAAGCTACACATTAGGGCCTGTCTCACCATACCACCCCCGCCACCACCACACTACTGAAAATAAAATTAATACAACACTGTCGTGGTATCACAGCCTGTAATCCTAACGTTTAGGAGACTGAGACAGGGAGATTATATTTGCAGGCTAGCCTGGGCTGCATAGCAGGTTCCAGGGCGACCTGAGTAACATAATAGCAGCCTGTCTCAAAAACTCAGTAATAATAGTATTAGTATTAGTATTAGTATTAGTAGTAGTAGTAGTAATAGTAATAGTAATAGTAATAATAGTAATTAGTGCAGAGTTTGGATTTTGTTCCAAATGCACTTAGTATAAATCATTGCATTAAAAAAACAAAACCAGCAAAAAGAAAAGAAAAAAAAAAAAAAAAAAAAAGCCCCAGCTCTCCTCTGTCCCCAAATGCATCCAGTTACAGGACTCTCTGGAGGGGTGCCAGGTAGACATGGATCCTTTCTGCCACCACTACTGCAAGTCACAGTTGCCATTTCACCATTCCTGGGTAGTTTGCTGGCCCATGGCCAGATGTGTTTCTTATTCCCACCCTGGCTTGGTTTCTAGCCAGGAACCAGATGAGGCAGATGTTTGCACACTAGTTGGTACCAGGGCCTCAGGCCTTCCCCACAGCTGTCTCTCTGCCTTATGATTTGATATGGCTCCCAGCCTCTCAGGATACGGCCAAGGGTTGGAAGTGAAAGAGGAACCAAAAAGTCATCTGGAATGTTCAGGGCAGTTTCTCACAGCAGACCACTCTCCTCAGACAGAGAGGTCCTGAAGCCTATGCCCCTTTTCCCCTTAAGGGGGATGCTCAATGGATTTGCTCCCTCTCCCCCTTTTTTAGTCATTGGTCTAAGCCCCCTAGTGACTGTCTCAGGTGTCCTTGTCACTTCCCTGAGGTGTTCTCCAATATATGGCCTCTCAGTGGCTCTGCAGGTGTGGGTCTTTGAGAGGTGATGTGATCAGTGCTGCTCAGTGCATTCTTGGGCCTCCCCTGATATAACATATCCTCATATCTATTTATGCCTCTCCCCTGGCTGCCACCACATGTGTAGTAGCTTAAAACTATATATTTATTTTTATTCTTTAGCAATTCCAGAGGTAAGAAGTTTGAATTCAACCGTTGACAGAACCAGGCTCTCTCTGGGAGCTTGTAGCAGCTGCCTGTACATCTTGGCGTATGACCTCTGTGCGACTGATCTCAGTCTCTTGATCTCCAACCTGTGGTTACTCATGCTGACCTCTCACCTCCTTCTTAGGGAAAGCACCTGATCACAATGGGCCACTTGGGTAATCTGGGCTCCTCACTTTCTCATGGTCCCTTTTGTCCCTCACACAAAGGGCACACCCACAGGTTCTGGGGACTAGGACGTTGACAAACTGAAGCCTGAGCTATGCCAATACCGTAGGGACACAAAGGAGTCATCCCCCTCAGTGTGAAGGGCTGTTAGAATACTAACTGTCGGAGAGAGAAACCAGGAGACACACAGATGTAGTAAGTACATAGGACAGCGTAGAATGGTGATTATTTTTAGTCCAACATCATTTGGGAAACTATGTACCCCTTTTCTGAAGGGAAGGGACAGAGTAGAAATGTCAGCAACATTTAGGGTAACAGTATATGGGTTTTAGGGGAACCCAGTGCACTTGGGGATGATGTGGTAACTTGAGAGAGTGTGTTGGGTCTTCAGAAGAGAAAGTGACTTGCAGATGATTCTCTAGACAGTCAGACAAAAGGATAATAGTGTGGGACAGAAGTCTGTCCAGTTGTGTGGACTGAGTCTGCTCTGTCTGTCTGCTGATGGGTCCAGGCTTCTATGGTCACTAATTTCCAGTAAAAAGCCTTTGGCCATTGCTTCCTCTCCTGGTGGGTCCTGTCTCTAGGCAGACAAGGGAGCTTTGAAGAAAGCCAATTCCTGTCCCAGGAGTAGGGGGCCGGGGAGAAGGGATGATAGGAAGGCCTTGGATTCTGAGGTAGCTTGTGAAGTCTCTCAGTGTGCCAGCCCTCCTGTCTGTGAGGTATCTATGTCACCCTCAGTAGGACTTACAACCTTTGGCACCAGCTCCTGGGAACAGGTCCCCAGCCCTGGGGGAGGGGAGTGCTATGTTTGATGGTGCTATGTTATTACCCACCCCCACCTCATTGCTCAGGCTCAAGTTCAAATTCGGACCTGACTGTTCTATCATGTGGCACAGGCTAAATATATGATCTCTGACTGGCAACTTCCTCATCTATATAAAATGGAGGCAGTAGTCTATCTAGCTGCAGGGATGATCAGAGATGAACCATTTGGCCCAGTGGCTGGCTGACATGTTCAATAAAGAGCATCTGTGATTATTTCCTCCTGGCCTTGGTTTTTACTTTGGACAGGACATTTACGTGGAGGAAATTTCTTTGATGAGAAAGAAAGTCAAGGCCATCATGAGGTCTCCAAGCTGGTATTCTGGACTCCTTAGCTCTAGGGGAAGAAGGCTGACTTTTGCCATGTGTCTTAGGTTACGTTATCTTTGCTGATCAGTATGTTATTATCCACACTTATTATCTAGGAGGAAGCCAGAAGCCGAAGAAGAAGCTTACGCCCTCTTCTGCCTTCCCAGGGGCAAGTGTGGCTTCTCTAACATCTGAACATCATGCTGAGCCACAATCTCTTATTATATTACAAAAAAAGGAAAATTGAGATACCCTGTAGGAGACAAATGTCACTGGGGATGGGGAAGGGGGGAGGGCTTACCAGACCAGAACCAAGTATAGAAAAGATTAGTTGGAGAAAATGTATTAAAGAAAATATACTGCTTGGAGAGACAGAGCTATAATAGGTGGGCAGAGAGAGATAGGGTGGTGGTGGTGGTGGTGGTGGTGGTGGTGGTGGTGGTGGTGGTTGACTGGCTCTGAGAAGGAAAAGGACCTCTTTCGTCACAGTTAAACAAACTACTTGGTCTTATCTCTTGAGCCAATTCTGTGGGGCCCATGTCTGTATAGATAAACACATCTTGCTATCTTGTCAAGTAGTTCATTTTGCAGCTGTGTTGTCTACTAAGATTGGCCGATTGGGGTAAGGGCCATGGGTCTTTTGGAGCTAAGCTCTAAAGAGTTGTGTAAGACATCGCGCGTGATTAACGTCAGACCCCAAGTAGTCAGGGTCTGTGAGTTAAAATGTGGGCATTTCTGCCTTTAGTTTTGCCCCCTTGTGTTTCTACGGCAAAGCTCAGTGCTTCCTGATTGAGGACAGTGCTGAAGGCCATGGTGTCACCCTGATGGATATGTTCTTTTCCTGTTTAATCCATTCTGACAATCTCTTCTGAAAACATGGGCCCTATCTTGGCCCATTTTGTTGGTTGCTACAACACAATACCTGGGGCTGGAAAGCGTATACTGTTTGGCTCACGGTATGGGGCCCAGTCATTGGGACATGTGCTCTCGAGGGAGATAGTGTGGTAGACCGCAGCCCCTTCCTCTTCCTCATTCTTTCATGTCCCTGCTATCATGTGCCCCGCAGCTCAGAGAAGGGACCAACTGATCCGAGCTGAAACTCTGAGCCAGAGTCAAGACAAACATCTCCAAGCCATTCATTCACCTCAGCTCTTTGTTATGGACACAGAAAGGTGCCAGCGAGGTGGTGTCCCTATAGATCGTTTGCTTTTATTCTTCTCTGGAAGTGCTTCGATTTTTCAGCCAGTGTGTACTATGGCATTTTGTGTATTTTATTTTGGTGAAAGAGGCTTGAGACAGAGTGTCCCCATAACCCAGGGTGGCCCTGAACTCCTCTCTTAGCTGAGGATGATCTTCAACTCCTGATCTGTCTCCTAAAGGCTGAGATTACAAGTATATACCCACAATGCATTGTTCTTCAGGCTTTAAGCCCTAGAAGTGGGGGTGGGGTGGGAGGGGTGTTGGGTTGGCTTTGTTTCAGGTGCTTTGTATTCCTACACCATACATACCTCACCTACAACACTCTGTTTGTACTTGTGGGTTTTAGCTCACATACAACAAGCACAGGGAGCTAGCTGGGAAGATCTGACCAGTGTTCACAAAACACTATAAAAGCGGAACAGCATTTCTTTCTCTAGGCTCAAGTACAGGATATGAGTCCTCTGTGGACCTTACATTCCTAAATTCCTAACTCTAGCTGCAGGGGATACAGACCATTGCGTCATAAAGATAGGATGGTCTTTAAAAGCGTTTCCTGTCACCACCACTCTGCAGTTGTGAAGGACAGTATAGGAGGGTGGGGGTAGGGGGGACAGCTGCCAGTGGAAGCAATTGCCTGTGTGGAATTTCTCTTGCTTGTGCTATCTAGTGCCTGACACTAGACCATCAACCTTGCATCCAACACTCACCTTCTCTGCTCTCCCCTGGCATCGGGTTGCAGCAGTTGCTAAGCAACTGCGTTATCTGTAGCAGTGGTCTTTTGGTTGGTCAGCAGATGCAGATGGCAGACAGACCAATACCACAACTGCTATCGAAGAATTTCAGCCCTGAGATACCCCAGGGGAGGGAACTTGAACTCTGCTGCCTCTAAGCAAATCTGACTGACCTCTGCATCCTAGGGGCTCCTCCTTCCTGGAGCTGGAGTCTGCCTTTTGAGACTGGGAGAAATAACTTAGAGTTATGAAATGATAGATTCAAATTTCGATGACATGGGCCAAGAAGCTTACTAATTTTAGAGGAGTTTAAGATGATTTACAACAAATCATTTAAACCCACCCAAGAGATGGCTGATTATTTTACTTTGCACCAGAGAGCTCAGGAAAGTATTTATTTTAGAGGCCAAGGAGGCAGTAACTCCATCAGACTGGCACCTCAGGGGTCCTCTGAGTTAGACAGCCATTGTTTTTCTTCTTTCTCACACCTCACTGGAGCTCCGCTCTTCTCCAAAGCCCCCTCAGAGCCAAGTTTTGACTTGTATTGTAAATTATCAATAAGGATTAAAGAGACCCTGCAAAACTCAAGCATTATAGTAGGGGTAAACTGAAATACTGACCAGTATAAAATAATCTCCCTTCTAAAGAATTTATTGTTGTGGCTTGGGGTGGTGGTGTGTACACAGAATATTCTAGAACACTGTGCCTTTTAATATGCCAATACTTTTATTTAAAAGGTGCTTCTAGACCAAAAGAAAGATTCACCAACTTCATTTAAGAAGTAATTAAGTCCTAATAACAAAGTGTTTCTTTCCTAACAACTTGGCACATGCTTAAAAGATAACACATACACGTTAAAAGAGTGAAAATGTCTTACATTTTATTCTTAAATCATCAGGATGACTTTAAACAGGATGTGCACCTGCTTACGTTCTCAGGCTTGGAACCACTCAGGACATCACCATCCTCATTTCCCCCTATTTTGTTTTTTGCTCCGTGTGTGTGTGTGTGTGTGTGTGTGTGTGTGTGTGTGTGTGTGTGTGATTCTAAAAGCTTGGCTTCACAGAGAAAGGCAGGCATTGAAAGTTCTTCAAGTGTAGCCAGCATTGGAACAGTGTCCTTCTCTGTGTCAGTCATTCTCCTGGAGTCCAGTACATTGTCAAATATCACGTTTCCCCCCAAATGTTAAAATACAGGCTCATGACACTTAGGTGGGGATGGGTTCTTCTAATTACATTGTTTAGTGATTTGGTCATTAGTTATTCAGAGATCAAAGAACCAGTGACCTCACACCAACCTAGGGAGTCCAGGTCAGTTCCTCAATTACAATAATCAAGAGATGTGGGGCCAGAGGTGTTAGTGACAGGAAGGTGAGTGGGGGACACCATCACCACCTCACCAATTGGGGAACAGAGTGAGCCAAGCCAGCATGTCCTCATCCTTACTGTCTGTGTCTGGCACATCCCTGGAGACGTCCGTTGGTCTAAGACAGTAGGTATGTTCCCACAGGCTTTGCCCAAGCCCTTGGCAAGTCTGAGGAGAGATTCATTTTCCAGCATCCCCAGGCAGCCTTCTCCCAGGCCTGTGTCCCTACAGAGCTTCTGAATCGGTGAGCACCTTCCGTGGAGGCAGGATTAGGTGTGCAAGAGTCTATTTCAGCCCTGTTGGGACTCTGGTCACCGGGACGGACCAGTCTTTCTTTGTTTTTTGTTTTTTGTTTTTGTTTTGTTTTGTTTTGTTTTTTGAAACAGGGTCTCTCTGTGTAGTCTTGGCTGTCCTGGACTCGCTTTGTAGACCAGGCTGGTCTTGAACTCACAGCAATCCGCCTGCCTCTGTTTCCCGAGTGCTGGGATTAAAGGTGTGTGCCACCATCCCGGCCTCTTTTTAAGGCCTCCCTGTAGCCTAGGGATGAAAAGGTATTAAAATATCATTCTAGACCAGGCATGGTGGGGGCATCCCTTTATTCTCCATCATTTCAGAGGCAGAGGCAGGGGGATCTCTGTGAGTTCCAGGCTAGCCTACTCTACATAGTGAGTTCCAAGACAGCCAGGGCTATGTAAAAAGACCCTGTCTCAATATAATAATGAAATAAACAGATAAGCAAACCAAAATGAATAAATGAGCAAAAGATGACAGGCGTCAAGATGGCTGCCACCATGCCTGAGGATCTGAGTTCTACAGTCAGAACCCATGTGGCAAAAAGATAGAACTGACCCTACAAGGCGTCCTCCGACTTGCATGCACGTACTACGATATGCATGCAAGTACACACACACACACACACACACACACACACACACACACACACACACACCCCTACGCCACTTCCTCATCTGCAGAGAGGGACCTCCCCACCTGACACCATCATGAGGGCCATGGGTTGTTTTAGCTCTGAAAGACAGTTGCTGTGGCCACATAATCCCAGGCGCACCAAGTTTTCGGGACTTCACATACCACATTAAAAACAGTCTGCCTTGCTTGCAAATTATTGCAAAGAAAACAGCCAACCTGGGCCCCTCTCCAGCCACTGTGGAGGGGTGTCGGGAAGGGGGCAATGCCACTAGTCTCCTCCCCCTCTTAGCTTCGAATGATCTGGCTTCCCAAACCCTCACCTCAGGTGGAAAATTAAGCAGTTTTCCTTTAAGAGAAAGGCTAGAAGAGAGAGGAAATCAACAGGCGGCTTCAGGGCTGCTGAGGGAAGCTCAGATTTTGGATCAGGAGTCAAGCGCTTTGCAAACAGACTCTCTCCCATTCACTCCTCATCTTCAGGTTTTAGGGCTCCTGAGCTCTGTTGACAGCTGTAATTATTGCCTATGGATGAGGGTAGCACACACCTACCAAAACATCCACCCCAGGCTGGGGACCTGGCTCAGTCTGTAGAGTGGTCCAACATGCAGGAAGCCCTGAGTTTGACCCCCATCCCAGTGTAGTATAAAAACAGTTTGTGGGGGTGTGTGCCTATGATCCCAGCACTTGGGAGGTGGAGGCAGGAGGATCAGAAGGTCATCCCTACACAGGGAGTTCAAAGTCAGCCTGAGTTCTATGAGACTTCCTCCCGCCTCTTGTTTGTAATTTTGCCAGACGATTTTTAATTGACAGTCTCTCATAGCTAGCCAGGCCATCTTTATTTACTAGAAGCAGCTAATGGTCAACCTTTGCCCTACATTTGTCCAGCCTAGCCTTCCGGTGGCCACTCCAAATAAGCAGGAACATTCAAAGGCTCTGCCCGGGGCTATGCATGGCATAAAGTAAACTTGGCACTGTTACTACCACGTGTGATTCTTGTACACAGCTCGGTTCACCCTCTTAGGGGGCTTGCAGGCCACCTGTTGTTGCTTTTGCACTGTGGCAGGCCTAGGGCATCTTTGGATTTACAGACCTGCCCCTCCCACCCCACTGCATAGTTACATACTTAGCACTCAGCCAATGGCTTGTTTTGAACTCTTGCAGTTAGAGCTTGCAGTTTTTATTTGCGTCTGTTACTGACCTCAGCAGGCTGCTAGGAGCAATTTTGTGCCTCAGGTTGGTTATTCTCTGTACTTCCAACAGCCCTGAGAAGTGGGTGTAGTGTAATGACTTTAACTTTGGACATGCAGGAACCAAGATTCCTCTGTATCCAGCGGCTGGGCTTACGGCGTTTACAGACTAAATCCATGTTGTGCGGGGCCCCATTCTTACCCACCCAGTTAGTCTGCTGTGTGTTGGGTTCTTAATAGGTGTGCAGCACTTCCTCTGTCCTGTTCTCTCTCAGAAGGGGTTCTAGCAGGCTAGGGAAGTTGGTATCCGAGGAGCATTTCAGTTGCCCCCACAGAGGTCAGAGGGCAGATCTTAGCTGACTGGGACTTAGAGGGAGTGTTGTTAATTCGCTCTTAGTCATCTACAGGATGCGCGGGAAGTAGGTGTCTAGAATGGCTAAAATAGCCATCCCCAACGCACCGGGGACCCCAACCAGTATGGGTAGACTTTGTGGTATCTGATAGAGGTGGCACAGAGCATCCAAAGCTTTTCTGTCATCCCTGCCACCACAGCCTGCAAAGGAGGAGTGTTGTGTCTGGCCCTTGTCAGCACGGCTCTCTTCCCTCTCTCCTCATGTGTCAGGCTCAGGTGAGATCCTTGATTGGTCAAAACCCATGTGTGTGGCCCATGTTTTTACTGCAAAGGCTGCTGGGAAAGCAAATCACTGGCTTTGGCTTCACAGGGCACAGTGTATGTGAGGGGTACAGTAATGAAACGGTCAATATGCCCGCTCCATTATTAGAGAGAAAGTTTTCATTGTGAAAATATCCAGGGGCACTGGGAAGAGTCCAGAGAGAAATGGAAGCAGACTGCACATGGCCAGGGCTAAGGAGAATAGTGGAGACTGAAAGATAGCAAGAGAGCTGGGTGGTGGTGGCGCACACCTTTAATCCCAGCACTTGGGAGGCAGAGGCAGGCCGATTGCTGTGAGTTCGTGGCCAGCCTGGTCTACAAAGTGAGTCCAGGACAATCAAGGCTACACAGAGAAACACCATATTGAACCCCACCCCCCAAAAAAGCAAGAGATAGAGAATGGACCATGGTGGGGGGAGAGAGGGGGAGGGGAGAGGAGAGAGATCATGTAGGATGGACATATAGTGCGTACTCTGAGGAGGAAGAGTCACTGGGGAAGGCTGAAGGCCTAGATGTTATTGTGGCCTTTGACATATATAACAGGAGCTTGTGATACTGAGGAGGCCTGGAGGCCACCATGGGCTCTGATGGATGCCACAGGTATGTGTCAGTTGGAGAGCCATATGCCCCTTCTGTCAGAGGTAAGGGACCTGACTCCTCTTAGGGACCGGAAAACCTGTTTCAGAAGTTCCAGAGGACTGCTGCCTTTTATCTGACAGAACTCCTCCTGTAGTCCAGGGTGAGCTCATTTCTGGATATTCGGACTGCCTGTGAGACCTAACATATAGAAACTGTACCTCCTACAAGGACTCCTAGGTGGGGTAAATCCCAGCACAACACCTAGATAAAAGGGCTGCACAGACTCTCCAAACGTGCGTGTGCACACACCTTTTGGGCTGCCTATCAGTTTCCAGTTAGGATGACCATTCACTAGGCTTAGTCACTGATTGGATAATATGGTGACAATGTAGGTGAAGGTGCTCTAAGAAATGGCTTGTTGATAACTATCCCCGGTTGTTATATATGAGGGGGTGGAGAGCAGGCTCTGTTTTGCCTGGGGCTATGGGAAGGGACTGTGGCTGTTTCCTAACTGCGCTGGTCTTTGGGGTTGGAGGTTGTAAATCCAGCAGGGTATGTCCTCTGTCTCCCCTGAGTAGGGATTGAAGATGGTTTTGGTTTGTTTGTTTGTTTGTTTGTTTGTTTGTTTGTTTGTTTTTGCCACACTGAGGTGCCCTGGCTTCTGCAAGAGCCTGCAATACTATGGGCCTTGGTGCCCTGGGTGTCATGAGCCTGACCACAGAATGTTTTTCTCATGAGAGTCTTGAGGTAAAGCCTCAGGCAAATCCAAAGTCACACAGAACCTTTGGCCAAGAAGGCCAGTGCTGGCTTGTAGAGGTTAGAGCCTTTCGGGGGGTGTTTGTGTTGGCTTGTGGAACCCTGTCACCACCAATGGCTGGTTTCCTCAGCCGCTCCCTCCCTGATAGCAATCTTTCAGTTGATCTGGTCAGTTTATTGCCTGGGATATGGAGTAATCAGACAGTTGACCTCAAAAAGAAAAGAGCAACTGTCCCCTTGTCTTGCGGGCAACCTCCTTCTCGCTGTGCTCTGCAAACACCAGGCTCTGCTGCCTTCCCAGCCACTCAACCACATCTCAGGGTAAGCTCCCAGGGCTGGGGGCTTCTTCCTGAGTGATTCCGGGAGCATGGAGGCTCAGGCACAATCCTTCCCCGTGCAGTCATTGTCTAGCTGGGAAATGAGAGGCACCGGGGCTGATGAAGTGGCTCAGGAGAAATAGTAGGGAAAGGTGCCTGCCACCAGCCCTGACAACCTGAGTTGACTCACATAGGAGGAGGAGAGAACCAACTCCCCTAGTTATCTTCTGACCTCCACACACGTGCCACAGCCGGGTACGCCCCCCCCACCCCAAATAAATGATGAATGTCAATAAAAACTTTTTTTTTTTTAAATGGGAAACATGGGGCCTGGCATCACAGCCCTGCCGCACAGCATAAACCTGGTATGTATTGCTGGTCTTAGTGTAGTCAGTCAAGCCTCAACTTCCCCATTCTGTCATAAATGGGCCACATGGCACTGGTGTGGCGCTTTGTGGGCACTGAACAGTTTGAGTCCTCTGTTCCTTCCTGCTGCTCTTTCCTGCCTCACCCAAACACCTGCTCGCGCTGTTTGGAAAGAGCTGGAGTGGGGACACAGTCACCTTGGTAACAAGGAGACTAATAATATGTTAATAATAGGTTCTTTTTAAAACCCTTGAGTACTTTACCGAGTCTATCTGAGGGGCTGATAACGCAAGTGCCGTCCACTGCTCCACAGAAGAAGATCAATATTTTCAGATCTTTCCACTTTTCAATAATTTATTTTTATTTTATGTGCATTGGTGTTTAATCTGCATGTCTGTCTGTCTGTCTGTCTGTCTGAGGGTGTCAGCTCTTGGAGTTACAGACTATTGTGAGCTGCCATGTACATGCTTGAAATTGAACCCAGATCCTCTGGAAAAGAGATCAGTGCTCTTAACCACTGAGCCATCTCTCCAGCCCTGATCTTTCCACTTTTCTTTTCTTTCTTTCTTTCTTTCTTTCTTTCTTTCTTTCTTTCTTTCTTTCTTTCTTTTTTTTCAGTTTTCTGAGACAGGGTTTCTCTGTGTAGCCTTGGCTGTCCTGCACTCCCTTTGTAGACCAGGCTGGCCTCAAATCCACAGTGATCTGCCTCCCTCTGCCTCCTGAGTGCTAGGATTAAAGGCGTGTGCCACCACACCCGGCCCTGATCTTTCCACTTTCCCAAAGAGGCCAGAAACTCAGGCTGTATGACTTGTCTTGTTTTTAAAACAACACTAAAAAACCCTAAAGACCTTTGGGATATCTGCTCAGAGCCCTCCTCTAAAACATAGCCCCTCTTAGAGGGATGTCTCTCCTCTCCTCCTCTTCCTCCTCATTTACTTTGTGAGATAGGGTCTCATCTAGAGCGCAGGCTGGCTGTCGATTTGTGACGAGTCTACCTTCTGAGAGCTGGGTTTCAGGTGTGAGCTGATGCCCCTGGCTTATTTTCTCTTCTTCCCTTCTATCTCTTTATTGTTTCTGCTTTCAGTCCTGGGGATGGAACAAAGGCCTTGTCCGTGCTAAACAACTGCTCTCCCAAGAGATACACCCCCACCCTCGTCTTCCCCACCCCGGATCCCATGCTTGAGATGTTGCCTAGTTCTTGAAGCCTGTGGTCTTTCTTACCCACAGAGAGGTGTTTCTCTTGAAAAGACTGGCTTCAAGCAGCAGGCAGTAAAGTTAGGTTAAAGACTGTGTGCCTTGGAAGATACCAGTTCTGATGAGAACGCACACTCCATTTATGGAGGATAAAACAATGTACATTCCTGTATTTCCTCTACAGCTGGGCTAATGGCTGTTCGAAGCTACCATCATGCAAGGGGGCTGAGGAATGGAATTGTTGGCAGGTCTAGTAATCTCATGGGACACTGCCATTTGCATTTTCTTTTTTAGTGACTCTGATGGGCTAATGGTTCAGCATTCTGCCTTTGGCCCCACCCTCTACCACCACCCAAAGTGATTACATCTATGGGGACATTATGGCTGCTATAGCGCTTCTTCTTTCTACTCGCAGGATCCAGTTGGTGGCTCTCCGGGACTCTGTCCCGAGTAGGGAAATGTGGCCAGGACTCAAGAGTGGTTGCTCCCCAGAATCGTGACCACCGAGGCACAGTCCTGATTGTTTTTCCTCCTCCATCTTCCCACCCTTCTTTTCTAGTCCACATATGTAAAGGCTGCCCCAGCTCCACCAACCCGGGGCGCTTCAGCGCTTTGACTCCTGCTGATGGGCATGTCATCTCCACACGTATTTAACCTCCCCTAGGTCAAAAGCAGCAGCTTTCTCTCCTTGCTGTGCCCAAGTTGTTAAATAAGAAATACACACTGCACAAAATGCATGGTATGAGATTTATTGTAGAAAGGGAGATGAGAGTGGGAAGCGAGGAAGGGGCGAGAGAGAGAGAGAGAGAGAGAGAGAGAGAGAGAGAGAGAGAGAGAGAAAGAGTGATGGTTGGTGGGGTTGTCCTTTTTATCCTGGGCCCCCTGGTGGTGGCGGCGGGTGATGATGGTCAGATGTTGCTAGGTAACCTGGAGGTAGGCTTGTGAAGCTCTTTATCTGCTAGCACAAGTCCCTGACAGAAGCACCTTCTGGGAGAAGAGGTTTAACTTGGCTTGCAGTTTTAGAGCACTCAGTCCTTGAAGGATGGGAAGACATAATGGCAGGAGGCATGCAGGTGGGACAAGAAACAGGAAGCAGACGTGAGGCAGGAGGTGGAGGTGCAATATGAACCTCAAGGCCTTCCATGACACACTTCCCAAAAGTTCTAAGCAAACACCATGAGCTATGGGGGAAGAGAAAGGCATTTTCCGCCTAAAACAACACTTCTGGGAATGTCCAGGCTGGGAGGACCTGGCTGGTGACTTCCCAACAACGTATCTTCCGTGATACTGTAGCCTTCTGGAGAGGTATGGCATTGGTCGTGTCATCCCTCTGTGATAGCAATGCTCACGAAACAGCATGGGAAATTTCTTTTTTTTTAAAAAAAGATTTATTTATTTATTATGTATACAGCATTCTGCCTGCAGGCCAGAAGTAATGGTTGTGAGCCACCATGTGGTTGCTGGGAATTGAACTCATGACCTTTGGAAGAGCAGTCAGTGCTCTTAACCTCTGAGCCATCTCTCCAGCCCCAGCATGGGAAATTTCTATTCTTCACAGTGCTCCTGTGCAAAAGGGAGCTGAGGCAGCACGCTGGAGCCAAGCAGGACCCGAGGAGGCCCTATTTAAGAGACTTCAGCTTAGGTAAAGCCGGGTCCTTGGCTTTGCTGAAGGAAAGAATTTCAGGACGTGCTCGAAAGAAGCACAGCTGGCGCTTCTTAAAAAGACATGTTTAGCAAATATAAGCAGCAGAGCTAATAGGAAGGCATTATGGGAAACTGGCGGTATGTCCAGGTGTGGGCTTCTGGGAGGAGCCACACTTCGCTGTCTTCACAACAGCTATTTGTAGAGTCTAGGTCATTTCTGGTTAGGATCTTCGAGGGTTTGCAAAGGAGTTTATATGAGCCTGCATCATAGGGCTACGGGCAGCTAGGACACCTCCGCTGGAAACGTGCTAACAGTCTTGCTTGCAAAGCATGAAGCCCCTCCTCGGGTTACAGGCACTCGGGCCTCGAAGCAGGATCGTTGCTATATTAACTTGCTTATTTAGCAATTCTTCTACATAAGAAATATTCTCTGCCTGCAGGTGACCTGTATGAATTGTGCTGGGGAAGAGTCTCCTGGTGGACTTTGGAGTAGACAGCCCCTTGCTTCGTCATCTCTCTATCCTGCCTCTGTGGGGACTGTGGGGGCCGTGCTGGACTCGGGGCGCGTCTGGTGTAGAAAAGTCTGCACCGCTACATTTCAAGTTCCATTTCAGGTCCCATCACTGCCCAGCCACGCATGCTCAGTTCCTTTCATTAGTGGTGACCCTCTTTCTGAGCCCAGCGACGGCACCCGGGGCTGTAACCAAGGAGCTGAATATGGGTCACCCTGACCCATTTCCATCTCAAGTTCAGAATTAGGGTGGGAACTTAATCAAGTTGCTCTGAGCCTTGAAATGCCACCCAGCTGTGCATGAGGCTCCCCAGCCTCCTCTGCCCTGATTTCTGATGTTCGCTCGCTATGGTCACACGCTCTCTTCCCAGCCTCCTTGGGGGCTGCTGCTGCAGACACTGGCTCTGTGCGTAGGCCCCCATAGCCAACATTAATGGGGAACATGCAGCAGGGTGCACACGTACGCAAGGACCCACTGTACTAGCCTTAAGCTAGGGTGCTCAGAGATGGGACAGTGTATAAAACCCGATGGGCACCAGTTCAAGTCTCAGATGTGACTAATGCCCAAGGCAAGAGGCTGTTTCCACAGCTGTATTAGAGTCTGCCTCCCAGGATCCGGAGGACTGGATGGTAGAGGAGTGTGTAAAGTATCTAGCCTTCTCTGGCAGGAAGTAAGTATTTAGCACATGGCTGTAGTTGCTACTTTAGAAAAGTTTTACCTGTGTGTGTTGGGGGTGGGGTGGGGCTTGTGCCTGTGAACGTGGGCACCTGCAGAAGAGGCATAAAGATTCCCAGGAGTGAGTTACAGGCAACTGTGAGCTGCCCCCTCCCCCGCCCCCATGGGTGCTAGGGACAGAACTCAGGTCCTTTACAAGAACTGGATTTACTCTTAACCGCTGAGCCATCGCTACAGTCCCGTGTACTCACTATTTGAAGCGGTATCATTTTCCCTCATGATCAGATGGGTTTTCTGAATTGGGACGTAGTGTCTGTCAGGATGCTCAGGCAATTAAAGAGTGGGGTTTCTCCCTTCAGTGGGGTTTGTACGGGGGAAGGGCCAGGCAGGTGGGATTGGACGAGTTGTCCATACTGATGCAGGGTGTGTGTGTGTGTGTGTGAAAGGCCTTGGGGAGTGAAACAGGGGTCAAAGTGGAGGGGTGTGGGTGGGTGTGGAGCAAGGGCAGGGAGGAGCTGGGAGGAGAGAGGCCAGAGGTAAATGATGGCTGCTGTGAGGGAAGCTGGCTGCCCGTAAATGTTCTCCATTTGGGTGGCAGGCCACTGAGAAGATGGCGTCTGCTGTAGCCAGGACTTTGGCTCTCCCTGTTTGTTTCCTTCCCTTCGAGATCTGCTTCTATTTGAACCATGAAAACAAACAGATTTGATTTTAAAAATTAGAGCTGGGTGTGGTCCCAGCACTAAGGAGGCAGAAGCAGGCAGATCTCTGAGGCCTGACAGAGCTACATAGTAAGACCCTGTCTCAAAAAACAAACAAACCAAACTAAAAACCCCAGCTAGGTACAGTGTGCATGTCTTTAATCCCAGCACTCTGGAGACAGAGACCAGCCTGTTCTACAGAGCGAGTCCAGGACAGTCAGGGCTCTTGTTACACAGAGAAACCCTGTCTTGGAAAAAAAAATAACAAAATTTTATGTATCTGTGTATGGGTATGTACAGAAGCCAGAGATGTCAGGTCCCCTAGGGCTGGAGTTACAGGCTGTTGTGAGCCACCTGATGAGCGTGCTGGGAACAAAACTTAGGAAGAGCAAGCAGTACATGTTCTTAACCACTGAATCATTTTTCTAGACTCCCAGCTTATTTTTTGAATGGTGGGTTCTTTTAGGAATCTAATGAGCCTAACCTTCAGAACATTGCACTGCACAATAGAGTCACAGTATTCTGTTAACAGTCCAGGCTTGGTGGCCTCTGGATCCTGGGTTAAGTACTTTAGTTTTAAATCATTTTCTATATGGGACACCATCTGAATGTTGACTAGGCAAACTCCTACACATGCTTCAGAACCCAGTTAAAATGTTACCTCTTAAGCAGAGCTTTCTCATTTACCCAAAGCAGTGGACTGCCCTTCTTTCATGCTGTATTGCATTGTTCACTCCTCTCTCAGATCTGCACCTGTCAATGTTCATTGCCTGGTTGTTTTCCTCTACTAATTGGACTGGGAGCTCCTATTCGTTTTTCACACTTGTTGATCCCAGTGTCTGAGAATATTGGAGGGTCAGACTACAAAGGAGTTACCTGCTGAAAGGTCAAGGGTCAGGGTATAAGTTGGGGTAAGGAGTTAACCTGCAGAAAGGGCTTCTCTTTATCCTCCGATAAGGGGAGGAAGCTCTATTTGATGGAATGTCTTTTGGGGGTTTTGCCAATCTGCTGGGACAGCTGCCCGGGGCTTCCAGAGGAGAAGAGACACAAGTGGGATGATGGGGAGGAAGCGTGGGAACCTGGCATCGGTCTTGAAGATTGCACCCTGATTAGATAAGGGAGTGTGTATTTGGAAATATGCCAGCAGGGAGGGGTGCTCTGAAGATCCAGGCTGATTCTGCCTGGAATGGCTCTGGGCTCTGGGCTCTGGTTCCTGGGTGGCTGCCATCCTCTGCCTGCTCCACGGGAGAGCAGAGAGTTAGTGTCTTTCCCCAGCGTGTCTGTCCTTGGGAGGCGCCTCACCTAGGTTCCCGGGATGTGGAGGCAATATTTGCATGGAGGGGTCAGTGCACAGAAGTACTGGTCTCTTGGAGGTCAAGTTGTGAGTTGGGACTTAGTCACAACCTGGGAGACCCCTGAGCTTGGCGGAGATGAGGGAAACAGCTGCTTACAGCTGGGACTGGTATCTCACAGTTGGAAACTTCCTCCTTGCAAAGGCCGTGGGCATTTAGCCCACGGACAGAAAACATACTCAGCGGGCTGGAAGAAACCTCATTTCCACTTGCCATGAGGGACCTCAGTAGGGCTTCTAGCTGCTTGTGATGAAGAACAGCAGCCCTCCCCCACCCCCACCCCGCTGAGAGTATGTTTACCCTCCATTAGGCTCCTGTGCTACCTCCTGCACCTCCCAGCCTCAGCTCCCGCCTTTCTCCCTAATAACCAAACAGTTCTCACTTTATTTGTTGATGGGGGTTCTGGTCTGAAAAATGAAGTTAGTTTAGATAGAGAGGTCTTATGTCTGGCTTAACGTCTGTGTCCATGCAGAGGACAGTTAAAAAGCCTTCCCCAGAGGCCCCAGAAAGTCCAGTGTAGTCTCTGCCACCCACTCTTGATCACACAAGACCACGTGGACAGATATGGCAGTATCCCAAGGCATTCACTTCTGGACATGAGGACAGGTCTCTCAGTGGGCCAGCTGCGGGATGACAGTTCCCAGTGGCTACGGTGAAGTCACAGTGTGGCTGCTATCTGCCACCGCTGCAGTGGATGCTCGGCATGCCTGCTCCTATTGCTGTGAACACTGGACGACTTTTTCCTCAGCCACATCTTTTGCTTTTCACCTGCTTTGCCCTGTGTGGCCAGAGATGGAACCCATGTGTTGTTCCCAGGGCTTCTGCCACATCTGCTGCAGTGTGAGTGCCCTGGGAGGTTGTTGAAGTCCCAAAGCTCGGGGAAGATATGTTTGCCATGAGGGGTGCTGCATACCACACCTCATGTCTCACACTGCCAGGAGGATATGGGGTGGTAGCCACAGGCCTCTCTCATCCTTTCCTTAGAGAGAGAGAGCACAGTCTGTCTCCTGAGACCAAACAAGGTGAGTCCAAAGCACTTTTTTCTCTAGTGATGGCAGGTCTCTGATCCCAGCTACTTGGGAAGTTGAGGCAGGAAGATCATAGTTCGCAGCTGAGTGGGCATTAAAATTCTGCCTGGGTAATTTAGTTAAACCCTGATTCAAAAAAAAAAAAAAAAGAAAGAAAGAAAAAGGGGGTGTTAGGGCAGTGGGTTGCTGGCAGAGGTCTTGCCTCGCCTGCAACAAGCATTTCACTCCAGCATCGCATGCAAAGAGATTGTAAAACATCTGGGGCAAGAGGAGCATGGGTGCAGCCCGAGTCTGTCAAACTGTACTGAGTTCAAAGTCAACAGAGCTTTCACCAGCTCTTGGGGCCCAAGGACCAGAAGAGATTCAAGACACAAGGGTCCTTTCTGATCACTCTGAGTAGAGCCTTCTAAGGGCTCCCTGTCTCCTTCAAGTTTACAAAACAACCTAGTGTTTTGTTTTGTTTTGTTTTTTCTGATCATAGTATGCTATGAAGAACATACACAAGTCTTTGGGGGTACCTTAGCTCGGTGAGAGAGGACCCACTAAGACTGTCAGGCCCTCGTTCAGGAGGAGAAAGGTCAATCCCAACCCTAATGTCCGGAGTCAGGGGTTAACCACTGTAAACGATGTTTCCCCTCCAGTATGTGTTTCTGTCTCTTTAAGGAGAGATGAAGTCATAACATGTTGATGAATACAGCCTGTTCATATACCACTACATCATAGTCATCTTGCCATTGAATGGTCTTTGGGGCCGCCATCTCCCATGATGACTCACTATTGTTTGTTTTTTTCAAGACAGGGTTTCTTTATGTAGCCTCAGGTGTCCTGAAACTCACCCTGTAATCCAGGCTGGCCTCAGGGTCACAGAGATCCACCTGCTTCTGCCTCCAGAGTGCTTGCTGTTTCCGCTTCAAGGCTGCATTTCAGTTCCCTTACCATTCTTGGCCATCTATACAGTTCCAGGGTTTCGAGTTAGAAATAATAGGTACAAAGCACCTTTGGGGCAGGAACTGTTCGTGGTTTGAATTTTTTCCGTTTCTAGGAGTTGCTTACGGTGTTCAAGGATAGAGTATGCAAGGGTGTTAACAACGCCCATCTGCAAAGCAGGACTCTCAGGCTGCAGGCAGAGGGCTGGGGCCAGGCAGGGATGTGTGCAGGACGCTCCCGGCTCTGGGCATAAGACTCGCAATAGCTCGTTCTTTTCTTTATGGAACTTACTGGCTGTGGGACCCACAACATGCACCAACAGCCCAAAGGAAGAGACACTGTACCCCCATGGATCTATCCACGGATTTCTGGGTGGAGTAGTGTCCCATGCATATTCACCCAGAGTGCTCATCAGAATCTTTTCATCGACAGGGCTGCCAAGGCTTGCCCTTCCGCTGCTCAGTTGGGGTGTATATGGTGAAGTGGATTATTTTGGTCTTTCATAGTTTTCGTAATGGAAAAAAATTTTCCAAAAGGGTCATTATCATGTCCAAGAGAATACAACTAAAGAGATGACTAGATGGTTTGATTTGGGGGCATCCGAGGTAGGGTACAGCACAGATCACAGCCAGATTCTGTAGTCCACAGGTGTAATGCAGATGCTGGCAGTATTTGTCACCCATCCTTGTAGGGATGGATAATCTGTTTACATCTGTCCTTGGCAACATGAACCTGTAGTCAGAGCGCTGTATGATAGTTACATGGCATCTGGTGATGCAAACAATCATTACTTCATTCCTCTGCCAGAGCCTCTGTCCTCACCCGGGTTCCAGGAGTTAAAAATGGCTTCTTACTGTGCATGCGTGGTCCTGAGAAGGGACAGCCAAACTAAACCTAGTGCCGTGTGGAACTGGGAAGCGGATTCAGGCACTCTGTGTGCTTAAGGCTGTCACTGAAGGGTGCAACTAGGTGTGTATGTGTGTGGAAGGTCACGGGTATCTGTTGTGTCTCTCTTCTCCAGTTTGTACCAATCCTTTTTGGCTAGTTTGTCCAGTGGGAGAATCCAGAGGACTCCTCTGGGTTGGTGCTCCCTCGGTGGCTACAGCGCCCCCTAGCGCTCCTTCCACACAGGACACTGATCTACTGTTCTCCCCTCTCCCCAGGTATAGGCAAGAACGTCATCTGTGACCGCACTGCCACGCCCCTGGACGCCTTCCGCATGATGTCGGCTGCCCACTACTACCCCAAGCTCATGAGCATCATGGGCAATGTGCTGCGCTTCCTGCCAGCCTTCGTTCGCATGAAACAGCTGATTGAGGAGGGCTACGTGGGCGAGCTGCTGGTGTGCGAGGTGCAGGTGCACAGCGGCAGTCTGCTGGGCAAGAAATACAACTGGAGCTGTGATGACTTGATGGGTGGTGGCGGCCTGCACTCTGTGGGCACCTATATCATCGACCTGCTCACCTTCCTCACGGGCCAGAAGGCTGTCAAAGTCCACGGGCTGCTCAAGACCTTTGTCAAGCAGACGGACCACATTAAAGGCATCCGCCAGATCACCAGCGATGACTTCTGCACCTTCCAGATGGTGCTGGAGGGTGGAGTCTGCTGCACCGTAACCCTGAACTTCAACGTGCCCGGAGAGTTTAAGCAGGACGTGACCGTGGTGGGCTCCGCGGGGCGGCTCCTGGCAGTGGGCACCGACCTCTATGGGCAGCGCAACAGCGCCCCAGAGCAGGAGCTGCTGCTGCAGGACACGACATCCGTGAGCAATTCCCTGCTGCCCGAGAAGGCATTTAGCGACATCCCCTCGCCCTACCTGCGGGGCACCATGAAGATGATGCAGGCAGTGCGCCAGGCTTTCCAGGATCAGGATGACCGGCGCACGTGGGACGGACGGCCTCTTACCATGGCTGCCACCTTCGACGACTGCCTGTATGCCCTCTGCGTGGTAGACACCATCAAGAGGTCCAGCCAGACTGGAGAGTGGCAGAACATTGCCATCATGACTGAGGAGCCAGAGCTGAGCCCGGCCTACCTGATCAGTGAGGCCATGCGCAGAAGCAGGATGTCCCTTTACTGTTAGCACTGGGACCTGGTGGACTCAATCCTGCTGCGTGGGGCCGGTTAGGGGGAAATGCACAGTGGAGTGGGTAGTCATGGGTGGGGATTACGGGAGGAGGGCAGCATGAATGCACAGCACGTATGAAGGTAGTCTCCATCCCAGGTAGAGGGCCCCCTGGTCAAAGGTGGTGGAGGGCCTGCCCTCCTAACTGGGTATCTGATAAGAAAAAGGAAGTTTAATTAGCACCTTTGCAGTCTTTTACTGTGAGAAGCAAGGAGGGTCTGCCCCCTGCGCCCTACCTCATCCACCCACAAACTTTGGCCTTCTTTGCAAGCCAAGGCTCTGTATCAGATGACAAGCTAGCTCAGTGGGAACTAGGCTCTCCATCAGCGCCCCCTACTGGAAAGAAAGGGTACTTCACCAAATGTCTACATAAGTGGTTTTGTTTGTTGTAGGGAGGTGGAGGAGGCGGTTGTAATTCCAGGAAGGCACTGTGTGTTTCGCTTTAAGGATCTGAAGTACTTGGTAGCAAAGTGCACAAAGTGCACAGCTGCCTTGATTTCTCTGTCTCCTAGGACGCATTAGATCTAACTGGCTCATTGCTGTTAGCGTGGTACAGTGGGCATCCGTGATGGAGAGCAAATGAAGCAGTAAGCTGTACCTCTGAGCTGCCCAAGATGACAGACAGACTGTAAGGAGCTACTTCAGGGCCCTCTTTCAGCAGAGGGTGGGGGCGGGGCCGGGGGCGGGGCCAGTGTGAGTGGTCCTGCCACCAGGCTTTCTAGGCAGTGCTAAGGACTCCACAATGTGACATGGGCTTGACTATAGCTGCCTGCCTGCGTGAGTGTTGCAATATGAGCTTTCCAAAAGAAGGGGACATGAGCCTAGCCCCAGGGTTGCTGTAAGGCCCAACTGCTGACCTGAAGAAAATCTTTTAGGACTCCCATCTTTGTAGGTTTAAATAGGAAGCCTTTGGTTTCACCCCATAGATTCCTTTTCCCTTAAGACAAGTCAAGGTTTTTCTCCTTAACTTTGGCCTTGGCTTTTAGGACTCTGACAACTCTGTTTTTGGTTTTGTTTTTTTGTTTTTGAGATGGGGTTTCTCTGTGTAGCTTTGGCTGTCCTGGACTTGCTTTGTAGTCCAGGCTGGCCTCAAACTTGCTGTGATCCACCTGCCTCTGCTTCCGAGTGCTGGGATTAAAGGTGTGCATTACCACGCCTGGCCTTGGAAACTCTTAAAATAGGTATAAAAACAACAAGCCAGAAGGGAACATAAGTCCTAGTGTTTCTAAAATGGGGATTTAGAGCCCAGAAAGGGGTGTACATAGGTGAAGGTTCAAGTTGGAAAAACCAAAAAACCATCTTTTACTTTCTCTCCTAGTAGCCTTGTTTTTTTGTTTTGTTTTGTTTTTTAACCATTTGAAACTAGAGATGGTCAAGTACTAGCTTAGAAGTAGGCTGAGACAAAGCCTATTGTCACATAGACACATCCCTTTGTAAATGTTTGCTGTCCTCAGTATCACTAAACAGCCTTTTTATACAATTTGAGTCTGGTCTTGAAAGAAAGGTCAGTCATATACATTTTGAAAATAGGATTGACTTTCTTGGCTTGCTGTGCTAGCTTTCAGCAGGCACCTGGCAGTTTTGAGGCTGGATATATAGACTAGTCCCTATATGTAGTCTGCCTAGAGTCCAGTCAGTGTTCCTGCCTGAGATCCTGATGAGACACAGAGACAGTCATGCCAGCAGAATGATGGTCATTTTCTAGCATGAAGGGGCAGATGTTGCCTTGCTAGGACCCCTCCTCCGTCCTGGGGCCTCAGCTGAAACCTTCCATGGTTCTGATTGGCTGCCACCCTTCATGGCCAGTGTTCCAGGGTCACAGTTATCAGATCAAAAGTTTGATCTGTGCACATGGCCACATCATAGGCTTTGGGGCGGGGGGGGGGGGGGGTCCTGCTGTTGTAAGTTGCTCTCTAGGGAAGTAATTTCCACCCCCCCCCCCAGCTACCCTGAAAAGCTATGACTAAGGATTAAATCAGGGGGTGTGACCAATGACTCTATGAAGTTCATTTTTGCAAGTCAGTTACCTAAGAACTTCTCCCATGATGTTTGAGAGTTTCCCCTAGAGATCTCTGTGATAGACATGCAGGGGTTAAAACAAGCACACCCCTCACAGTTGAGGCTAGGGATACAGAAATGGGATGTGTTCTTTGAGAGCAGCAGGAGGAAGTAGTAAGTGTACTGGAATCTTACCTACTGGGGTGCACGTGGTAGAGGGAGAGACAGGAGGGAGCGAGGGGTAGGCGGTGCTCCCGAGTGTAAAAATGATCGCAGATGGGTTTGGGCGCTGCTTTACTGTCCATCCAGCCTTTGCCTTTCCATGTGGAGATTCTCGATTGGCTGAAGCAAAAGCAACGTGCAGCTGAACTCCCAAGCTTGGGACAGCATTCTGCAACTGACCTGGATCTAAGGCTCGGCAATACCCCAGCCTCTTTCTAATTTCTTTTACGTGGGTTAAAAGGCCTGATGGAACGGAGGCTGTTAGGGGCCTTTCCATTCGGTTTCTCCTTGCCTTTTTCCCCATCATTTTATATATACTGCTGATGGCCTCTATAAAAGCAAGCAAGCAAGCATGTATACACACATACACACACACACACACACAGAGTGTTTGGGAATGCCCCAGGTTTATCTGCAAAGTTTGGTGACTAGGACTCCTGTGGCCACTCTGAGTTCCTCTAAGACCTCTCCTCTCAGTGGTAAAGTTGCATCATGGGATTCCTTCAAAGCATCTTAGTTTTCCTGGCAGCACATCTCTGTGTCAGGTCTTGTGTGCCCCTGGCTCACCCACCGAATGCAGAGTATGGTAGATGCATCATCTTATTATCTATAAAGATAGTGCTGGGCACTGCCTCAGCCCTCCTGTGTATGGGTGAAGGTGTAACATTGCCACACAAGGAGTGGGCAAACCAGTGCGTACTTCTGCAGTTCTTGCCAGGAAAAGCATTCCTCAGGAAGCCCTGTAGGAGGCGTGCTCCCACCTCAAGGCGCAGCTGTAAGAAGAGTGGCCCACACCACACTGTCCTGTTGAACAGGATGCAAAATTTGATGTCCTGCCAGCAGGTTGGCAGTTGTAAGAAACAGTTGGGGATTTGTTTTGTTTTGTTCTCTTCCCCAGATGGAAATGTCACTCAGCTGCTTTTAAGATGGCGTTTCCTATGTTGGGTTGTAATTGTCAGTGACCCAGCAGTCCTCAGCCCTGGGGACTTTCTAAGCATTGTTGGCTGTGATAGATGGCCTTGGATTTTGTTGCTGGGGCCTGCTTGTAACATAGGAAGACATCCTTCCCCAGGAAGTGGGGGGTGGGGGCTTTAGGGTTCGTCTGGGCCTTAGGTTTCAACTATGCATTTGTACCATCAAACTCTTCTTACTTGGTCTTGTCCAGTGACTGTAGCCATTGAGCTTGACCTGTGATTATGAACCAGGTCTCATATCTGGCCTCCTTTTCCAGTGGGCACTGGAGGAAATCTGCTTTGTTGATGATGCCCTAGGGAGAAAGCTGACCCAATTGCCTATGAAAGAACTTGAGATTGTCATCCATCAAAACTCTTTTCTTCACCTCCCAGAAAGAACTGTCATGGCCATAGTCACCCACTTCTTTAGTGGTAGATCCTGGGCTGGGGAGCCTGTTTTCCTGACTGGCAGTTTCTTTCTGACTTACTGCACCCTCCTGGCTACCACACAGGGCAGGGCAGGCTCATCCAGGTTATCCAGCTGGCTACTTGATAAGAGACGTCAGAATGAGAGCTCAGACCTGCCCCACCCCCCTGGACAGTATTCACTGAGCTGTGACCGGTAAACCCGGAGTTTACAAACATGCTGTGTGAGGGATAGAACCCAGGGCTTTGTGCATGCTAGGCAAGCTCTTTGTCACTCAGCCACCCTGCCAGCCTCAATTATGTCTTAAAAGTATTCAGAAAACCTTGTGACTATAACAGAAGGGTTGTCTATAATGTGCATCTGTCTTTATGGAGGCTAGGGGACAGATGCCCACCCTGAGGAGGTCTTGAGGCCCACTCTACTATTGTCTGTTGTCCCACTGCTGGAGAAGGACTTTCATTCTGACTCTTGCTCCATCCTCTGGTGATTTCCTTTGCCCACCAAACCCCTGGAGCTTACAGGACATGGTGATGGCATTCGGGAACTTATTGGGAAAAATAGCACCTGTCAGACCATCTTGTTTGGGCAAAGGGGGAAATTTCTGGAGTCTGCCATATAGCTCCAGAGTCATCTCCAGCACTTGTTTGTCCTGCTGGCCCACCCCAGTCAGCACCTGGCAGGTGGATCACGCCCTAAGTTTAGCTGGGTCTTCTAGAACTTCTCTGCCCTGGTGGTAAGCCCTCCTGTGCTTCCTCTGAGAGGTCAGTGGGCTCCTTGGAGCTTGCCAATCTGAGCGGCTGTATTCATAAAGAGAGGCCTGCAGACCTAACTGACCTTTTCTCCCCTGCATCAGGGTCCTTATCTGCTGGAGCCCTTGAGAGGGCCGCCAAAGCCTCTGGCTGTCTTCCAGGCTACTGACGTGTTGCACTACTGAACACTCTCAACCTGCTGTAGCCTTTTGTTTGCGCCAGCAGAGAACAGAGTGATAAAATGAACATTCTAGTTGAAATGCTTGATGCTTAGTGCAGTGATGAACGCTTGCCTGGGCCAGCAAAGCAGGGAAGTCGTTGTGGCCACGGGGTCACCATGTCACGGTTGTCTCCTGTGCCTTGTCTAGCTCTCTGCTGTCCCCTGCAGCCACCACAAGGGCTAGGCTGCTCAATGAGCCCCATAGCTTCTAAGAAATGCAACAGCGTATTTATAGTGCCGAGGGACATCCCAGGCAAAAAAAGCAAAAGCCTATGACCTGACCCGCTCCTTTATTCTGCCCTGTCCCTTGTCTAGGGGGAGGGAGAACTTTCTAGCAATTATGGCTTTGTTTGCTGCCTGGTGCTTTTATAGTATGTCATTTGTTTTCATTTCCTTTTTTAAAACCAAAATTGCATTGGTTTGGTTGTCACTGTCTAGTGTATATTTATTGTTTGACAAACATGAGTATATATGTATGTATATGTATAAAACCAAACTTATATATAAAAAGGCAAGGCATGTATACTAGATATTTTAAAGTTATTTATCAAAGGGAAAAGATGTGTGTTATAAAGTAAAACAGAGTCTATATTTTATATATAATGTAGATAGAAAAAATAGCTTATAAATTATAGAAGGTTTTACTTTTTGTTTTCTATTATTAAACAACAAAAGAAAAAAATTAAAAGATAAAGGACAATGACTGCAACAGGGCTTAGTGTTTTCAAGGCAAATCACTGTGGAGTTGGAGGTGGCCTGTCTTCCCTCTGTGGTTGGGATCTGTAGTTCCAGGCTCCTGAGTGGCTGCTATCCCACTGGTGCCTGTGTGATGTTCTGGGCCATGGTGCACATGCTCAACCAGCTGCCTGGGCTGCTGCAACATTGCTTCCAGCTGTTCGCTAATGGCTTCTATGGTTTGAGCATTGGTGGGAGAAAGGATGAAAATGGCAAATAAAGTCTTTAAAGAAGAGGCGATTCTGGCCTGGTCTTGTTTTTTCTCACCTCAGGTGCTCTTGATTTGGGGGGCTTCCCAGTTTGTGGGCTCAAGCAGGGAGGGGGTTTAGGGGTGAGGCTCTGTCAGCCTCCACAAAGCTACAGAGGTGGAAATCATGGACCATAGAGTTGAGAGATCTGCGTCAAACTATTCTGAAAATGTTGAAATAGCGGGAGAGAACCTACTTAAAGCTTTTGAGCATCTGTGAGTGTGTGGCAGAGGCTGGACCACAGAAAAAGATAAAGGCACAGTTTTTACATCAGAGGAGCAAATCTTACACTCTTCTATTTTAGTATCATAAAGCTGGTTTGCTGGCACATGCCTATAATCCCAGCACTCCAGAAATAGAGACAGGGGAATCAGGACTTTAAGTCCATCCTTGGCCTCATAGCAAGTTTGAGACCAGCCTAGGTTTTATGAGATCCTATCTCAAAAAACCCCCAAGCCAACAAAAAGACACTTCCTGACAAGCTTTCTTTGTGTATTCTGTTAAGACACTGCAGAGGGAAGGCCAAGGCTATCAGGAGAGACTTCATGTCACGCAAATTTCCAGTTAAGTGGAGCTCAGTCCAAAATGGCTGCTTTTAAACACTGCTAAAACACAAAGATGCTCGTAAGAAAGCATGTCAGGAAGTGAACCTCCTCAGTTCTAATCAAGGCAATGCAGACAAGTGAAAGAGCCACCTGCCCAAAGGGGCTGGTTGAGTCAGGATCATATGGGTTGAGTATTTGAAAAACCGGAAACCCCAAATGTTTTGAAATCTGAGACCTTTTCTTTCCCAAGACAGGGTTTCTTCTCTGTGTAATAGCCCTAGCTGTCCTGGACTCACTTTGTAGACCAGGCTGGCTTTGAACTCACAGCGATCAGCCTGCCTCTGCTTCCCAGGTGCTGGGATTAAAGGCGTGCCCCACCACACCCAGCTCCTGAAATTTGAGACCTTTTAAGTGCCAACATGATGGACTTTGTGGTAGCTGCACTTGGGATTTTCAGATTAGAGATGCTCAACCATTATTCACATATTCCAAAATCCCCAAATGTCAATCAATACGCCCCCACCCCCACCAAACCAACAAGTGGCTCACACTCTAGTATCAGAAACGCACAGGGCCAGATGTGGAAAATGAATGCTCGACCTGTCTGCCTCTGTGGGATCATAGATTAAGATGGCTTCCAAGCTCCCAACTCGTGCCCAATGCGATGGCCAGCTTTCCAGCACACCATTCAGGCTCCTCATGGGTCATGGGAACTCTGTGTGTCCTCCCATGTCTGTCAACCCCATCCTAGCCCTACAAACATACCCACCTTCTAGTCCCCCCGCCCTTTATTTTTGAGGCAGGGTCTCTCTCTCTCTCTCTCTCTCTCTCTCTCTCTCTCTCTCATATATATATATATCTGTCCTGAAACTCACTATGTAACCAAGTTCACCTTGAATGTACCTGCTTCTGCCTTGAGAGTGCTGGGATTAACCTTTTTTTTTTTTTTAAGTCTCATGTATTTTAGTACCTATTATGACAAGTCTCGACTCCATTTGAAAAAATGAAATGACAGCCATATTTTTATGGTGAATTACATGTACACAGAGTATGCAGAAATAAGCCTGTGTTAAGATGAGGAGAATGCCTTAGTGTAAGCATTACGGTCCCGCTTACTGAGCCGTGTCTGCCTTGTTCTTTGTTGAGCAACAAAGGTACGTTTGCCTGGATCTCCCTAGACCTTGTTTCCAGCCCCTGTTGGAAGGCTGCCCAAGAGATCTAGGTGAGATGAAAGGACATACCATTCTACACAGTTGACACCACGTCACAGACAGACACAGAAACTGCTCCGAGCAAGCTGGGACCAGTTAAACCCTTCAAGGCCTTTGCCTCCTTGTTCAAGCCCAGGCTTCCTTTGACTCTTATCTCTGGGTCTGCATCTGAGGGGTGAATTCCTGAGGGGTGAGTTGAGTGATGACTAGCCTTTATGGCAAGACTGAGGCTCAACCACAGGTCTGCAGGAAAAGTCCATGGAATCTAACCTGGTGCTTGGACTCCCTCTCAAATGTACTAATTACAGAAATACCTTTATCTCCCAATTAAATACAGATCAAACCACACTCTTTTCCTTCAGCCATCTGTGGATTT
The DNA here is from genome assembly GCA_907169655.1 of Acomys percivali. Taxonomy (NCBI): domain Eukaryota; kingdom Metazoa; phylum Chordata; class Mammalia; order Rodentia; family Muridae; genus Acomys; species Acomys percivali. Next base: position 73,930,420 of record OU015746.1, on the reverse strand, counting down.
CTCGGACAATTACAGTTGTCCCTTAGTATTGGCGGGTAGGGGGGTGGGGTGCGGGGTGGGGGCGGGGAGAATCAGTCCAGCATCCTTACATATGCCCAAGCCCATGGGTGCTCAGGTCCTCTCTGTAAAATGGCAGGGTGTTCCACAGACCCCACACTATCCTTCCATGTACTTTAAATCATCTCTAGGTTACTTATACCGAACACAGGGGTGGGCAAGATGGCTTTGTGGGTAAGGGTGCTTGCTGCTAAGCCTGACAACCTGAGTTTGATCCCTAAGGGATCATGTGGATGGTAGAAAGAGAGAACTGACACTCAAGGCTTGTCCTCTGAGTAGCACATACATCTTTGTGTATGTGTGCGTGTGTGCGTGTGCACACATGCATAACAAATGCTCGAAAGTACCATGTACAATAGCTCTCAGACTTATTGCTTAAGGAATAACAAGACATTCTGCAATGTCCAGTCCTAATTTCATGACAGTTTTACAAAATTCCAGTCAGTAACGCAAACAGCAGTTTTTACAATCAAGAATTCAATTACAAGACTTCCCAAAGATGTACTGATTTGATATTTACACACTAATGAATGATGGCAGGAGACATTAAAAGTCTCTTTTTCTATAATTAAATCACTGTGCTTGTAGAGAGCAGGAATGTTTGCATAGTAAAAATACTACAGTTCCCAACACCGGGTAGCCGTGACTCCAAGCTGAGGTGTCTTGGGCAGTATTCCTTGGTAATATGTAGGATGACAGTGTGTGCTGTGTAAAGTGCACTTGATGTAAGCTCAGAACCAAGGGAGTAAACTTACAAGCTACTACATGGGCACGTGCTGTCAAAAACAGCTTGGATTTGGTTTTGAACTGAATTTTAGTGATGACACATTCATGAAACCTTATATTCTTAATGTTTTGGTGACCAGGACATTTGTTTACATGATCCATCCCATGAGGTGTGGATTCATAGTTAACAAGCTGGTATAGAGTAACTCACTTCTTGGTCATCAATGGGACTCAGTCATAAAAACCACAATCTGTCTATGCCTTATTGGCCATCGGGTGCCCTAAGAGGAACCCTGCGTGGGTCAGCTGATAGGCAGAGCTTGTGTGCAAAATGAAGACTCAGTCAAAACCACCCCTAAGCCACTACTTCTTAGAATGAAAGGGTCTCAATCAAGTCTAGGTTAGGGTAAGGCTAGAGACCCTCTTGGGACGGGTTAATCACTGCAGATACACCACCAGTAAGGACTAAGCAGTGTCACCCTGGAGAGGACAGTAAGTCTGGAGACCCCTCTGTTCTTGTGTTTCTTCTGGGGCAAGTCGGCCAACAGATGCGGTGGCCTTTCTGTATGCTAAGGCGAGGAATCTGGAAAGACAACACTAAGCAGATCTTAGAGGAGGCAGGAGCGAAGGAGGGAGGGTTTGGCAGTAACAGGACAGCAAGGGGAAGAGAGGGCAGCCGCAAAACGATAGTAGCATGTCAACGGTAAAAATAGATGAAAGGGAGAAAGCAGATGAAAAGCCAGAGAGCCAGGCGTTCACGGTCTGGACGGACGGCTGCGAAGATAAGCGAATGGCACGTGAGATATGTGAAGCGAGAGCTCCTTGCTCTTAATCTGTGCTTTGAGAACAGCTTGTATGAGGAGGAGGAGGAGGAGGAGGCGGAGGAGGAGGAGGAGGAGGAGGAAGATGGCGACGAGAAAGAATGGTGGAGGAGCCTCTGCAGGAAGTTTGTGAAATCTGGGCTGTCCAAAGCTATCAAGCTGTTGGCATTTGCTGAAAAATGTTCTATGTCTACCACTGTGTTTTAAGTAGGTGCCCACCTCTTGGGGCCTCTCCTTTCTTGTTGCTTTTCCTATTGGCAAGTTCCCCCCAAACCTGGCAAAGATACAAAGGCTTCCATTTGGCCCCTTACCACTCAGTGCCTGCCATTTGCCATCGGGCCTTTCACGGGGCCTCTTGGACCGTCTTGGCTTTCAGGGGACCCGCCCACAAGCCTGCCACTCTGGTCTCCCTTCTCTCCCCACACTAGAGCATTCCCCAGCATTGCAATGGGGAAGCTCACCAGGTTAGTCTCTGGCTTTTTATCCCTGGGACTCCCTAGCTCAATCCTTGGGTCGGATCTGAATCTCCTGGCTTGTTGGGTTTCCTGTGACATCCAGGTTCTCCCTTACTTGCAAGCAGCCTTTCTCACTTGCTTATATTCATTCATTTACCCCTGAAACCATGCAGCCAGGCAACCACGCAGCCTTCCGGCCACCCAGCCAGCCACACTGCCATGCATGCATCTAATCCATCCACACAGTCTGAGCCACTCTGTTTCCTCACTTGACACATGCTGTACGCCCTCACTTCATCTTATACAGGGAAAGGCCACCACGGATGATCTCCTTCCCAGCCTGCTTTGGTTCCTCGCCTTGCCTCTTTCCCTATCCCCTGTCCTCTTGGAGACACAACTAGATCTATAGGACGAGATGAACACTAACACAACAACTGTTGGAGACTTTCACACCCACTTTCATCAATGGACTGGTGAAAACTCCGAAACGACTACATAAACCAACAAAGAACATGGGGGTTAAATTATATCCCACAGACTAAACAGACCAGGGAGACATTTACAGAACTGCACGTTCTGCCACTTCTCAGCCTTTTGGCTGAGATTAAGCATGGTACAGGCATGACATCCAACAGTTCCGCAATGCATACTCTTCTCATCACACATGGAACACTGTCCAGCACAGGTTGTATGTTAGGCCGCAAACTAAGTCTCAATAATTAAAAAAAAAAAATCTATGACCAAAGTATGTTACATTAATATGCGAAATATCACAATTAAATGTATTTATTTATAACATACCATTTGTATAATAATGTACAAATAATCATGTACTCATGAAAATATTTAAAATGAACACCATGCCATGTACCTGCTCTACGAATAATAATGCATAATACTAGAAACTGGTAACAAGGGAAACTTTAGAACATGTACAAGGGAATTAGGTGTGTTCTCTTAAGTGATTAATAGATCAATGAAGAAATCAAAAGGAAAAAAAATTAATTTCTGTAAATAAAATCTAAAAGGCAACATGCATTATAGGATACAGCAAAAAAATAATACTAAGAAGTTTGTGGCATTGCATGCTTACACAACAATTAGATTTCAAATAAACAACTCAGTAATATAGCTCAAGAAAACTCAAAAGGAAAAAAATTGAACTTGCAAATAGTGGAAATATTATACAGAAGCGAAGAAATAGAGAGTAAAAAAATACAAAAGAGAAGGAACTGGATAAGAGAGGATGTGGGGAAGGAAATGAGGAGGGGATCCAACATGGGGAGGGTGGGGAGGGTGGGGCGGGTGGGGAGGGTGGGGAGGGTGGGGAGGGTGGGGAGGGTGGGAAGGGAGGTTTCAGGGCCTGGAGAGAAAAGAGAAACTGAAGGTGGGAGCATCACTGAGACAAGCTGGACGTGTTCGACAGGATAGGCTACAGGGAGGATATGGAGTGACTCTAGCTGAGCCTCCCAGCAGCAGGGTGGGGTGGGGTGGGGTGGGGACACGCCACAAGACTGAGGAGCCCCCCTTCTAGCCAGGCAGGACCTACAGTGGTGGGAGGGGAACACCAATCCACCTACAAAACCTTGGAACCAAAATTTACCCTGCCCGCAAGATGTGCAGGGATAAAAATAAATTAGAGACTGAGGGAACGGCCAACCAATGCCTGGCCCAACCTGAGACCCGCCCCATGAGAGAGAGCCAAGCCCTGACACCATTAGACACTCCTCTATAGTTACAGACAGGGGCCTAACTCACCTTTCTCTGAGAGGCCCCACCCAGCAGCTGATCACATCAGATGCTGAGACTCACAGCCAATCATTAGGCAGAGCTCAGGGAGTCCTGTGGAAGAGTGGGAGGGAAGGATAGAAGGACCCAGAAGGGACAAGAACCCTGCAAGAAGACCAACAGAATCAACTAACCTAGACCCATGGGGGCCTACAGAAACGGAAGCACCATCCAAAGAGCATGCACGGACTGGACGTAGGCCCCCTACACATATGTAACATATGGGCAGCTTGATCTTCATATGTGGGTTCCCTAGTAAGTTGTGTGTGTGCTGTTTATGACATGGCTTCTGTTGCCTACTTTATCACTCTGTCCTAATTGGCTGTCTTGCCTGGCCTCAGTGGATGAGGAGGAGCTCAGTCCTGATGCCACTTGATGTGCTGGGGTGGGTTGGTTGGAGGGGGGCTCCCCTCTTATGAGGGCAAGGAGAGGGGAGATAGGAGGAAGATGGTGGGAGGGAGGAAAGGGGGCACAATTGGGAAGCAAAGTAAATATGTAAATTATGAATAAAAAATTTTAATTATGCAAGAGTTAAATTTTTTAAATGCAGATATCACAAGGATCTATTAAATAACTTAAACAGCGTGCGCGCGTGTGCGCATACACACACACACACACACACACACACACACACACACACACACACAAGTTAAAGTCTTTTCTATCCCAGAACTATATTCCTATTTTCTTTTTAAAAACGATTATTTTTATGTTATTTTTAATTAAATAGATATATGTGTTTGTAGGTAGTTAAGTGCCTGTGGGCAGACATGCCTACAGAGGTCAAAAGAGGACATCAGATACCTTGGAGCTAGAGTTACAGGTAGTTGTAAGCCGGCACATGGGTGCTTGGAGCCAAACTGTGGTCCTTGGAGGAGCAGCCGGTGATCTTAACCTCTGAGCCATCTCTCCAGCACTACATTCCATTTTCTACAGGTAACCCTCCTCAGTGAGTTGTGTGCTGTTCCTCTGACCTTCACAGGACAATAGAAGCATGCACATGATCACACATATATACACTCATATCAACTACATTAATAAATACTTTGTAAAATACTAGCAACCATGCATTGAAAAGATTGAACACTGAGATGACAAAGTGTTATCTCAATAGATGCAGAAAAAGCATTCAATCAAAATTGACAATGATTGGGCGTGGTGGTGCATGCCTTTAATCCCAGCACTCCAGAGGCAGAGGCAGAGGATCTCTGTGAGTTCAAGGCCAACCTGGTCTACAACGTGAGTCCAGGACAGTCAGGGCTGTTACACAGAGAAACCTTGTCTCAAAAAACAAAACAAACAAAAAAGCTAATCCAACCAATGTTCACCCAACTGTTTCATAAAACCAGAGAAGGGACACCATCAAACTTATCCTTAGTAAAACTGGATAAGGACACAAGGGAGAAAGAAAACTGCCAATTTCTCCAATGAGGGAAGATGCAGAAATTCTCAATAAAATTCCTGCAAGCCGGATGCAGTGATACATGCAGACCATGCCCTGTAAGCAAGGTGGTGTTGTCCAGAGATGCAAGTTCGAGTCAACACACACACAAATTGGCAAATGAAACCCAGCACGTAAATAGGCTTAAGGATGGAAATCACCTGATCATCTCAAAGTTCAACAGCTCTTCATGAGAAAAGGCCTCCAGAGGGCCAGAGAGATGGTGCAGGAGTTAAGAGCACGGGCTGCTCTTCTAGGGGACACAAGGTTCAATTCCCAGCACCAACAAACTGTCCCAGTCTCAAGGATCTATCGCCCTCGTGTGGCCTTCATGAGCACTGCATGCATATGATGCACAGACATATACACATATACATAAAAATAAAAATTAAAAGTGGCTTCAAGAAACTAGGAACCAAAGAAACATATCTTGGCATGAAAAGGTCATATATGACAAAGCTATAGCCAACACTAATGGTAGAAGTAGAGCAGGTCCTCTAAAAGCTGGATAAAACAAGGCACTCGGTCTTGCCAATCTTTTTTTTTTTTAAAGATTTATTTATTTATTTATTATTTTTATACAGTGCTCTGGCCTGCAGGTGTACATGCAGGCCAGAAGAGGGTTATCAGATCATGTTATAGATGGCTGTGAGCCACCATGTGGTTGCTGGGAATTGAACTCAGGACCTCTGGAAGAGCAGTCAGTGCTCTTAACCTCTGAGCCATCTCTCCAGCCCCAAGGCCTCTCCAATTAAATACAGCACCCGAAGGGTTAGAGTGATATTACAAGAAATAAAATGGATACAAATGGGAAAAGAACTCAGACTATCTCTATTTGCAGACCACATGGTTCTTATATTTCAAAAACTCCAAAGATTCCATTATCAAACTACTGAAATATGATAAACACTTTCAGCTGGGTGGTGAGACATAAAATCAACATGCAAGGCAAGCAGTTTTTCCACATAACTTGCTAAGAAAGAAATTCGGGGGGAAATCCATTCATAATAGTTTAAACAAACAAACAAACAAAACCCTAAAACCAAACATACAAAACCATCCAAACCCCTAGGAATAAGCCTGAGCAAAGATAAAAAACTTTTAAAAATGTATTTAAAAAATTTTATGTGTACCGGTGTTTTGTCTGCATGTGTATCTGTAATCCTGTGCCTGGTGCCTGCTGAGACCAGAAGAGGGTGTTGGATCCCTTGGAACTAGAATTACAGTTGACTGTTAGCCAAACACGTAGGTGCTGGGAATTGAACCCTGGTCCTCTGGAAGTTCTCTAAATTGCTGAGCCACCTCCCAGCCCTGGATGCAAAAGATTTTTGTATTGAGAATTTAAGAGACACTGAAGAAAAAATATTGGAGAAGAGACTAAAAGATTCAGAAAATTTTACATGCCCATGGATTTGGCAGAAATAATATTGTAAAAATTATTATATTTCCAAAAGTAGTTGCCTTGAAAATCTTAATGATATTCTTCGTAGAACTAGAAAAAACAATAATCCTAAAGTCTATATGGAAGTACAAGCTATCTTGGCTAGCTAACATAATCCTGAGTAGAAAGAATAGTGTTGGACCCAGGCACTCGGGAGGCAGAGGCAGGCAGATCGCTGTGAGTTCGAGGCCAGCCTGGTCTACAAAGCAAGTCCAGGACAGGCAAAGCTACACGGAGAAACCTTGTCTCAGAAAAGCCAAAGGGGGGCAGGGAGATAGTTCTGGAGGCATCACAGTGTCTGATCTCAAATTACATCGCAGAGTCATAGAAACAACACAGACATACAGACCAATGGAACACAATAGAGTACCCAGAAATAAATTCACACCATTGCAGCCATCAAAGTTTTGGCAAAGCTGTCGAAAGCATACACTGGAAGACCACCAAGATTGACCCCCTGAATTTTATCCATGGAACTCAAGTGGTTGAGGAGAAAACCAGCTCCTCCTCTCCTGCATGTTGTCCTTTGACCCCTACATGCATGCTGCTGCGGACACACCCACACACATACACCCATAAAATAAGTTAATAAATGTAAACATTTTTCAAAACCAAAAAGGGTCTCTTTAACAAATGGCACTAGGAAAATGAATAGTCAAATGTCAAAATATGAAATTAGACATATGGTTTGAACAGGTATGCACCCATAGACTCATGTGTTCAAATGCTTGGCCATAGGGAGTGGCACGCTTAGGAGATGTGGCCATATTAGAGTAGGTGTGGCCTTGTTAGAGGAAGTGTGTTGCTATGGAAGCGGGCTTTGATTGTATATGCTCAATCTATGCTCAGTGTGGCACACAGTCTCCTGTTGCTGCTTACAGATCCAGATGTAGAACTCTCAGCTCCTTCTCCAGCACCATGTCTGCCTGCATGCTGCCGTGCTTCCCGCCATGATGGTAATGGACTAAACCTCTGAACTGTAAGCCAGCCCCAATTAAATGTTTCCTTTTCTAAGAGCTGCCATGGTCATGGCGTCTCTTCACAGCAATGAAACCCTAACTAAGACATGATGCATACAAATCCATTCACAATTGATCAAAGGCCTTAATGTAAGTCCTTTGTAAGATTACTGCTAGGGGAGTAACATACTTAAAAGAAAAGGCAATGCCTGGACGTCTGAAAAGGACTCTCATAAGAAAGGAAACAGTGGGCAGACACAGCCAACACTTCCTTTCCTAAGCAGCCGCAAAGATGGCTGAAGTGGAGCAGGAGAAGTGGACTTTCCTTAAGTTCACGTACCGCGGCGTGGACCTGGACCAACTACTGGGCATGTCCTAGGAGCAGCTGACGCAGTAGTTCAGACGGAACCTCGGCCAGCAGCGGGAGCAGCACTCACTTTCAAGTGCTTGAGAAAGGCCAAGAAGGAGGCTCCATCCATAGAGAAGACCCACTGAGGGACACGATCATCCTCCCGGAGATGGTGGGCAGCATGGTGGGCGTGTACAATGGCAAGACTTTCAACCAGGTGGAGATCAAACCAGAGAAGATCAGCTACATCCTGGGCGAGTTCTCCATCACCTACAAGCCGGTGAAGCAAGGACGGGCTGGTATCCGTGCCACCCACTCCTCCTGCTTCATCCCCTCAAATAGCCATGGGACCAATGAAGCAAAAAACAAAAATGGAAAGAAAGAAAAGAAAGGAAACAGTACCAAGAATTAACATTTCTAAAGTTAAAAGGCTTTTACAGACTAGAGGAAACTTCCAGAAGAGAAAGCCTACAGGATGGAAGAAGATCTTTGCCAACTACACATCAGACAAGCAATTAATACCTAGGATACATAAAAAAAAACAAAAAAACAAAAAAACAAAAAAACAAAAAAACAAAAAAACAAAAAACAAAAAACCCCAAAAAACCTGCAAAAGTCAAACACTGAAAACACCGAGTCACCTGGCCAAAAAATGGACTAATGAAGCAAGAACGCAGCTTGGAAGAAAAGAACTAGCACAGTCACTAGATACTTTTCAAAGTGTAAACACCCTCAGCCATCAGGGAAAAGTCTGACCATCACGCTGAGATTCCATCTCAGCCCGCTCAGAATGACAACAAACGACAACACTGCTGGTGAGGACACAGGGGAGAGGGACTCGTGCTCACTGCTGGTGGGATGGAACTGTGTGCAGCCATTATGGAAACAGGCATGGAGAGTCCTCAGAAGACTGAAAACAGGACTACCACAGGACCTGCCTGTACCACTGCTGGCTGTATACCCAGAGGATGCCAAGTCAGCACAGCACAGGGATACTCGCTCATCCATGTTAACTTCTGCGCTGCTCCCAATAGTCAGGAAGTAGGACCAACCTAGGTGTCAGCCATTAGATGTTTGGATAAACGTCTAATGCACAGCGGAATTTTATGTAGCCATAAAGAGAACTGTAATCATGGCATCTGCAGGAAAATGGGTGGAAATGGGAATCGGTATTTTAAAAGAAGCAAGCTGGACTCACAAAGACAGAGGCCATGTTTTCTTTTCTGCATAGACTCTAGATTTACAATTATATGTGTTGGTATTTGTATGTGTGTGTGTGTGTGTGTGTGTGTGTAGGTCACAAATCTAGCAAGGATCATAAAATGGGAGGAAAAGATCTTTAATAAGATTTCTTTTGGAACTTGAGACTTCTTTTTTATGTGTATGAGTGTTTTGCCCATATGCCTGTCCGTGCACCATACGCATGCAGTGCTCGCAGGGGACAGATGAAGACACTGAATCTCCTCAAGACTGGAATTATGAAGCTAGTGAGCTACCATGTAGATCCTAGAAATCCAACCTGGGGTCCTCTCAAAGAGCAGCAGTGCTCTCTACTGCTTAAGCCATCTTTCCAGGAAGAGAACTTGAAAGAGGTGGGGAATGCAGAGGATAATGAAATACATGTAATAAGAAAGCAGAGCTGAGCTGGGTGTGGTGGTACAGACCTTTAATCCCAGCGCTAGAGAGGCAGAAGCAGGCTGATCACTGTGAATTCGAGGCCAGGTTGGTCTACCAATCGAGTCCAGGACTGCTAGGGCTACACAGAAAAACCCTGTCTCGGAAAAAAAGAAAAAGAAAGAAAGAAGGAAAAACTAATTGGGGGAAGACAGGAAACTAGCTGGAGTGGGGAGGAGGACATGGGAGTAGGGAACAAATGACACAGGAAACAAAGACACGGATGTATGAAGATGTTATAATGAAACCAACGCACCATATGCTAACCTAAAAAAAAAAGTAAGATGTCCTTACATCTGTGGACTCTAGGTGACTTCTACCAAACTTCTACAGAAAGAGAAAAACGGTCTTAGAATTTGTATGGAATGACAGAAGATTCAGACCAACCGAAGCAATTCTCAGCAAAAGGAACAAATGGGGAGGCACTACAGTGTCCGTCCTCAAAACAAACTGCAAGTCGTGTCAACCAGAGACTCAGGGTTACACACACACACACACACACACACACACACACACACGTGCGCATGCAGAGCACAGCCTGAGCGGAGGGACCAGAGAACATAGACACAGCCCCTCATGTTTACAGTTCTGAGCAAGTCTGAAAGAATATGCGCCAGAGGAAGAACGCTCTCTCAATTAAGTAGATATCCGCACACAGAAGAAACTAGACTGGTATCTCTCATTCAAAACTTGACTCAAGCTGGGCAGAAGTAGTGCATGACTTTAATCTGAGCAAAGCAGCAAAAACAAAACAAAACAACAACAAAAAACCCCTACCAATCTGATTTTTAAAATGAACAAATGACTTGAATAGACATTTGTCAACAGAAGATATAGAAAAAGCCAACAGGCGGGTACCTGACAAAATGCTGAATACCGCTTATTATCAAGACAATGCAAAATTCACCCCGAGTCACCTCTCCCCACTTAGAATGACTACAGATGGTGATGAAGTAATGAGGCAAAGTCTTACAGGCTGTGTGGGCATGTAAATTAGCACAGTTGCCATAGAGAACACAGAACATGGTGGGTTCTGCGGGAAAGCAGAACAGAACTGCTGTTTGATCTTTGGGTAGATATCTAAGGAGATGAAGTCAGTGCTCCAGCCTTCTAAAATCATGACAAATGCCCGAGGTGACAAGTTTACAAAGGGGTGAACAGTCCTTGGGGAGACACTGTAGATCCAAACTATTTCAATGAATATGTCGAAGAACCATCTCCTTGTATACCCATGGCAGCACCGTTTGCAATAGGTAAGATGCAACGAACCCAGAAATCCATCAAGGTAGAAAGAGAATACGTTGCTTTCATACCTAACAGAGTATTATTTAGCCTTAAAGAGAGCGAGAGTCTATCATATGAGACAACATGGCTGAAACTGGAAGGCATTGTATGAAGTGAACCATCTGCTCTCTGCCTCTTTTCTCATTTTAGTGCTTGACTTATTTCAACTTAATGTGTGTGTATGTGGGGGGGAGGGGAGAGTATTTAACCAAGCATTTCAAAACAGATGGTTTTTAAAGTTCCAAACACAAAAGAATGAAAAATATGATATAGTCATCACCTCACCTTTACACACTCACACAATTTATTGAAATTTTATTAAAAATAAAAATACTGGTGCTGGAGAGATGACTCAGTAGTTAAGAGCACAGACTGCTCTTCCAGAGGACTTGCAGTTCAATTCCCAGCACCCACATTATTGTTGGGGGATGGTCTGATGTATTTTGATGTTAATTACTGCTTGCTGTCTGGGACCTACCTTTTGCTTAATAAAAAGCCATCCTACCTGGGCAGGGCAGAGGAGATAGGTGGAGCTAGGGGAGAGAGGGATTCTGGGAAGAAGAAGGACTGCCAAGAGGAAAAGGAGAGGGACCTGAAGTGAAGAGAGGAAGGCCGCCATGGGTTAGCTGGAAGAGCAGCACATGGCCGGCAGCGTAGATGGAGAATCCGGCCCAGATGAAGAACATTAACAAGTATTTGGGAATATTGATGGGAGGTAGCTTGACAGAAGTTATTAGAAGCAGATGGCATGGGATTGAGGCAGGGATCCCATGCCTGCCCCACTATCGGAGGTAGTTTAGAGGATTGATATCTGCCCTAACCCCAGGTTAACTAAGGCTATTTTAAAATATAACAAGTGTCTGTGTCTTGATTGATTGTTAGCCAGGGCTACAGGTAATACAGATAATTTTACAAAAACAACACATGACCATAGCAACTCTCATAAAAAGAAAGCATTTGATTGGGGCTGGCTTACAGTTTCAGAGGTCTAGTCCATTATCCTCGTGGCAGGGAGCGTGGTGGGGTGCAAACATGACAGCTGAGAGTTCTACATCCAGATTTGAAGGCAGCAGGAAGAGAGCCCCCCCAACCCCCATTCCCTTCCTACTCCCCACCCCCCACCCCCCCACCCTCCACCCTGCCTGGCTTGGGCTTTTGACACCTCAAAGCCCACTCCCAGTGATGTAATTCCTCCAACAAGGTCACACCTCCTAATCCTTTCAAACAGTGCCATTTCCTGGTGACTAAGCATTCAAATATATGAGCCTATGTGGGCCATTCTTATCCAAAGCACCCCAGGCTCCTAACTGATCCCATTGCCCTCTTCTGCCCCCCCCCCCCCCCCCGCCCCAGGACAGGGCTTCTATGTGGTACGCAGGCATAGGTGCAGGCAAAGCACTCATACATGTAAAACAGAAAGAGTAAAATAATAAAATACCGCTTTACATGCCAATCCCAAGTGGAGCAGACCTGCAGGCTTGGGTGCTTGTTGAGAATTAAGCTTTTCCTATATCCTGCTGCCCTAGGCAAGAGAGACACTGCTGCTGGGGATGCATAGCTTGTGCTAACTGTTTTATGGGACAAGTGGGAGACTGCCTTAGGCACAATGGCCTAGCACGTGGAACTCTCGAAGCTACCGAGCCCACCTTTATGGGATGAGCTTGTGTGTCAGTTTGGTGAAGGTCGGTTGGGCAGAGTACTAAATCAACCTGATCAAGGTGTTGATGACACCAAGAAACTAGGAGAACCTTGTCCTCTGCAAATGACCTGCCTTGATGTGGCTGTTTGCAGCAGTGTAGTGGTTAAGGCTGATCTATGGCAAAGAATCTCAGGCCAACGTAATTACCAAAGTGCACTTCAAATGCAAAAATTAACAACAAAATGGCCTCATTAAAAAACAAAGTTCTGAGCACACACTTTTAATCCCAGCAGAGGAGGCAGAGGCAGGCGGATCGCTGTGAGTTCGAGGCCAGCCTAGTCTACAAAGCGAGTCCAGGATGGCCAAGATAACACAGAGAAACCCTGTCTTGAAAAACAAAACAACAACAACAACAAATCAAAGTTCTGACCCTGGCAGTGGTGGTGTACGCCTTTAATCCTAGCACTCAGGAGGCAGAGGCAGGTGGATCGCTGTGAGTTCAAGGCCAGCCTGGTCTACAGAGCGAGTCCAGGACAGCCAACACACACACACACACACACACACACACACACACACACACACACACAC
>OU015746.1:73897989-73914896 GCA_907169655.1 Acomys percivali | reverse complement strand
GAAGAAGAAGAAGAAGAAGAAGAAGAAGAAGAAGAAGAAGAAGAAAAAAAAAAAAAAAAAAGAAAAGAAAACAATCCATGCTCAATTTTGGCTTTTACTTCCTGAGCCACAGGCTGGCCACCTTGTCCTGCCACAGGCCCTCCACAAATGAGCTGTGTGCTCTGTAACCACTTTGCTCAGATGCTTTAACCAGAAACACCTTCTTTTCTACCTCCACACTCCAGTGGGCCCTGTGGTACCAAAAGTCTTTAGGGACGAGTCACGTGTAATTGGAGGCTGCCCATGTGGCACCAGGAGCCACGGAGGCCAGCAGCACAGGGAGTATGATGAGAATATACTAGTCCTCAGCCCCTCCCCACCCCACAGACAGGGACAGAGACATTGGCTGGGGCCTCAGGAGGCCTCCAGGTATATCTAGGGCTTGCTACCGGATCTGTCCCTTCTGTTTGCCTTCCACCTCATCCGAATTAAGACTCCCCATTCCAAGCTGGGTGGTGGGGCATGCCTTTAATCCCAGCACTTGGAAGGCAGAGGTGAGTCCAGGACAGTCAAAGAAACCCTGTCTCTAAAAACAAACAAACAAACAAACAGAATCCCCATTTGGGCTCCAGGCTGGCTGCATCAGCTGCTCTCACTCCAGCCACATTCAGGCGGCTTGAATGGCAAGCCAGAGTTTTAAGAACCACCCAGAATGAACTCTGCAGACGCCATCAAGCAGTATTTGACACCAGTGACTACTCCTACCCTGGAAACTTCTTAATCTCGACTTCGAGGAAACCCTTTCTTTCCACCCTACCTTGCTATTACTCCTCGACTTCTGTGCAAACTTCCTTTGCATCTGTGCATCTCTCTTTGACGTTTTAACTCTGGGGTCTCTGGGTCCGCTCCCATGGTTACCATGTGGCTCTAAGCAGGCGTTATCTGCTGGGCAGTTCTCAATCGTCTAGCATGCTTCCTGGATCTCTGTGCCAAACCTCTCACATGAGTCAGGATCTGACCAGGAGATGTACCTCATAGGGACAGTTGAATGTAATTCTTATGGGGATAGAGTGGTAGAGGGCTGGCTAGGCGCGGATAAGCACCGATGCATACAGAAATGGCGGACTGAGGAAGCAGCCTCCACGCTAGGGCAGAGATGGAGCAGGCATGAGGGACATGGAAGCAGGTGCCTCTCCTTTCACCCTAGGGCTGGGTTCCAGGCTCGGTCAAGAGGACAACTGTCATCCAATGGATGGTGTTTGCTGGGCCGCTGCCTTGACTGGACTCAGGGAGAACATTCCCTTTGGGCACTGGGGAAAACTATCTGTTGATGCTTCACTTGACAACTCATACAAAATTACACAAGGAGACTTGAGAAAGCTACCCACAAGGGTGTGCTGTTATCCTCTGCAGGCACTGTGCACTGCACACACTAGACTGCAGGGGCCTGCCAGGAAACATTTATGGGAGTATAGTCCCCCTGCTGTGTCTGTCTCTCCAATGCATTTGGCTAAGAAACTAGGATACCCCGCTAGCTTTATAGTAGCCTGCTCTATGACTGTAGGCGGACAAGCTGGGCTCAATCAACATTCTCCTTGCCTGTCTTTTCTTTCTGAAAAACAAATGTACTCATTTGTTGTTTATTACCTGTGTGCTACAACGCATTACCTCATAAGGCAAGGATATCTTTTTTATATATATAGTTATGTACTTGGACATAACTAATCTCTGAGATGGCTAATCTTTATTGTCAGCGGGACTGAAGATCCACCCTGAATATGGATGGCGACATTCCATGGGCTGGACGCCAAGAATGAATATGATGTAAAAGGAGGAAGGATCCAGCTGAACCCCAGTACTCATCTCTTTACGCTTCCTGACTGTACACGCAATGAGACCAGAGGCCGCACACTCCCAATGCCACGACTTCAACATGAGCCGAAAGAAACACACCCTCCCTTAAGTTGTTTTGTGTCAGATACTTGAAGCGACGAGAAAGAGTCCCCAGAAGAGAGTGGGAGCTAAATAAACACTCATTGACGACTTGGTTTGCCCTCAGTGGCAGGTGCTGTCTTGTGGCCGTTTCCCACACTGCCATCAGAAAGAACCCTTTTCTTGTCAAAAGCTTGTGCTTAAAAGATGGAGACGTAGCTCAGTCAGCAGTTTGAGAGCACTTGTTTGGCCTGTGAGAGGCCCAGGGTCAAGCCCTCAGCATACCGCACACACCACGCACACACATTCTCTCCGTCTCTGTGGTGGAGGATGCGAATGGCTCTCACAGGCTCATAGCGTTCCTTGTTTATCCCAGTTGCTGAACTGTTTAGGAAGGATTAGGAGGTGTGGCCTTGTTGGAGGAGGCGTGTCACTGGGGGAGGGGCTTTGAGGTTTCAAAAGCCCATACCTCTCCTCTCTCCCTCTCCTCTGTTGCCTGCAGATCAGGATGTAAAGCTCTCAGCTGCTGCTCCAGCACAGTGCCTTATCTGCTCCCTGCCCCGAGGATAATGGGACTAATCCTCTAAAACTGCAAGCAAGCTCCCAGTTAAATGCTGTCTTTTTACAAGGGTTGATTTGGTCATGGTGTCTCTTCACAGCAGCAGCAGCAGCAGCAGAGTAACCAAGTCCCTGCCCCGCACCACCCTCAGCCCATCTCTCTCTCATATGAGGAGCAATCCTGTGCCGTGGCTCTCATTTCTTTCTGACTACTATGTAGGTGCACACATGCCAGCTCTTAGTTCTAACCTCGCACAGATGACAAAGAGAGCCCTTGCCCATGTAGGCTTGTCCACCAAACTACTGATGTTGATGTCACGGTTTAGCAATGACAATGCCCATAAGAGCTTCATGTGTTTCTTCTTCTTTGTTTTTTGGTTTTGTTTTGTTTCTTGTTTTGGCTTTGGCTTTTCAAAACAAGGTTTCTCTGTGTAACAGCTCTAGCTGCCCTGGAACTTGCTCTGTAGGCCAGGCTGGCCTCGAACTCACAGAGATCTGCCTGCCTCTGCCTCCCAAGTGCTGGGATTAAAGATGTGTGCCACTGCCGCCCAGCTAGCTTCACGTGTTTCTTCTCCACACAATAAACCCACGTGGCATACAGCTCCCCACACCCCATTTTACAGGGGAGCCGAATGAGGCATGCTTTGCCTAACGGCCACCTTGAGAAGCCTTAATGCCTGTGTTGCCAGAGACAGCTTTATACCATGAAAACGGCAATGAATTGTTTGGAGACAGCTAAACCTAACGTGAACTTATATCTGAAGTTGAGTTTGAGCCAAATCACAGAGGAGTAGAAGTCAAAATATGACCTTTGGAAAGCAAATTACCGTTAATTGAGCTTAACAGGCTCACAGGGGAACCGAATCGGAATGGCATGACAGCATCCTGGGATTCCTGTTCACCGCCCCAGGACCCGGGTGCAGCATCCCCATGGCTATACCAGCATGCTACCTCATGACACCAACCTTCAGTGGCCTCCCATTGCTCTCAAAATAGGCTCCTCTTAAACTCAGTAAATTAGCAGTAAATTAGCTTCTGCATTTTCTAGGACCCTGACCCCTGCCAGGAGTCTCTGGACCTGAGAGAAGCACCTGTCCTTACACTTGGTTTTAGCCTATTTCCGGTGGGGCTATCTGAATACCATGAATGGAGAAATCTGCAAGGAAAGGTTGGTTTGGTCATAGTTCTGAAGCCCAGGATGTTCAAACTCAGATGGTGGCTTCAGGGGACATACTTTCTTGTTGCTGGGGGCTCTGCTGAGCTCTGAGGTGCTCTTTGGGGCCTTGTGTGGTGAAAAGGACTGAGTGTCCTTGCTCCACTCTCCCCTTTTATAAAGCCACAGTCCTATTAGATCAGTACCCCACCTTTGCTGACTCCTTTACCTTTAATTTTCTCCCAAAGGTCCCACCTGTAAAAATCTTACTCAGTTAATTCCCACCCTCACAGAAGCGGTAAGATTTTAACATGATTTTTCTGAGGACATTCAAACCACAGCAACTGGGGTTTCCATCAGCATGCTCTGAGCTCCCTGGGTAAGGGTGTGTGTACATCCTCATCGGTACTTGACACTTGTGGAAGAAGGAATGGATATTTGCAGTCCCCTCCAGCTGATTCTACCCTTCCCATCAAATCATGTTCTCTGAGAGGGCTCTGCATTTGATCAAAATGGCTGAGTGCACTGATCTTTCCGGGACCCCTTGCTTCTTATTAGTGGAGAGAATCTCATGTTAGGGAAGTGGCCTTGCATACAGATGTGGAGCAGAAGAGGAGGGGGAGGTGGAACACGAGGCACCTCTGGGCCAATGGCGTTACCTGGCTGGATACCTTACTGCTCACTTGAGACTCACAACAGCTGTTCACTTTTCAGCTGACTTCCCTGCAAGTAAACCAAGAACAGTGTGTCCTCTGTCCTAACTATGTCTCCCCTGCAAAACCGCTGCTCCTGCCTCTTTATAAATGCGATATTTCTAGACCTCCATTCCATATCCCGAAATGACAACTTCTTTAAAAACAAAACAAACAAACAAACAAGCAAAAAACCAGAAAAATGGTCTTACCTGGAACTCCCTGTGTGGACGACGCTGGCTGTGGGGACTCTGTTGCTTGCCTCTGGACTGCTGATCTCCTCTGATTGCATTTTATTTTGAGTCCATTAAGAAGCTCTTCCACGTTTGTGAGAACGTGCTGGGCTGTAGGTGAGACCCATGGTAGGGCACTTGGCTTGCAGGCGCAGGCCTTGGATTCCAGCACTGAAAAAAATCAACCAACCAATCGTGATGGCATTTAATTTTCTCGTGTGTGTGTGTGTCTGTGTGTGTATCTCCCATGAATTTTTAATTCTGTGCTATACATTCTACACAACAGTGTTTTTTTGTCTGATCCTGTGCCCAATCGTGAGCCATCAATTACTAGAAAACTGAAACAAATAAGAGACATATAAAACATAAACTTCCAATTTTGGTTACCAGATTCAATAGACATTAAAATAACCGTCCAGTTGCTATAAAGGACCTCTACCCTTGCTCTGAAAGGCCATGCTTGCCTCACAGACTGTCGGTAAACCAAGTTCAGGGACCAGCACTAGTGCATGGACCATGTTTTAAATACCAAGCTGGTTCATCAGCAATAAGAGCAGTCTTGCACTATATGATAGTGAGGTCGATGATGGACAGCACACATGACAATGGTCCCATGAGATTGTATGTGTGGTGGTACATGCACTTGGAAGGCGGAGACAGGATGATCACAAGTTTGAGGCCAGCCTTGTCTACATAATAAGATACTTAGAAAAAAAAAAGATCATATGGCCCAGTGACATCTTAATTATCTTCTTCTGTTTAGTATGCTCTATATTTTCCCAACTTCAAAATGCCTACTGAGGCATTCCTCAGGATGTGCTCCAGTTGAGCAGTGCAGACTAAATCTTACAGTATTTCAGCTTAAAAGATCAAACACCTGTCTTTGCCCTACCTCAGATCTCAAAAAAAGTAGCAAATGTCCCCTCTGCACAAAAGGCTCCAACTTGAAGGTCTGAAACCTCCCCCTAAACCATTCCACCGAAAGAGGAGTAATCATCCAAACACAGAAGCCTGTCGGGGACATTTCACCTTTAACGGGAACAGTATGTATCCTTTTTGCTTTGTTCAGGAACTTCCACCTGCACCTGGAAACATCCAATGCTGGTTGGTGGGGACAAAGTCCCCAGCCTGCCTCGTCAATGAAGTTTTTCCCTTTACAGGGCAGCGGGAAGGCTATCTGAACTCACTGCTGCCCTCTGCTGCTTCCACTGAGAATTACAGGGAGCTAAATTCCTGGGACTGCCGAACTGGTAAACTCCCACTTTTGTGGAGGGGATCCCTGGTGTGCACTTTGCTTCAAGGTTTGATTAAGCATTCTAGAATTTTTGAGACAGGGTTTCTCTGTGTAGTCTTGGCTGGCCTGGACTCACTTTGTAGACCAAGCTGGACTTAAACTGACATCGATCTGTCTGCCTCTGCCTCCCGAATGTTGGGATTAAAGGAGTGTGCCACCACGCCAGGCCTAGTTAGGGTTTGTATTCCTGCGATGGAACATCATGACTAAAAAGGAAGTTGGAGAGGGAAGGGTTTATTTACCGTCACTTCAACAGCACTGTTGATCACGGAAGGAAGTCAGGGCAGGAACTTAAACAGGGCAGAATCCTAGAGGCAGGAGCTGACGCAGAGACCATGGAAGGGTACTGCTCACTGGCTTGCTCCCCACGACTCAGCCTGCTTTCTTATGAAACACAGGACCACCAGCGCAGGCGCAGGCGCAGGCGCACCACCCACAGTGGGCTGGGCTCCCCCGCCCCCATCACTAATTAAGAAAATGCCTTACAGCTGCATCTTATGGAGGGCTCTCCTGAGTTGAGGTTCTCTCCTTTTAGATAGCTCTAGGTTGTGTCAAGTTGACGTTAAAATTTTCCATCACGAGCCGGGCCGTGGTGGCGCACACCTTTAATCTCGGCACTTGGGAGGCAGAGGCAGGTGGATCGCTGTGAGTTCGAGGCCAATTTGGTGTACAAAGCCAGTCCAGGACGGTCAAGAATACACAGAGAAACCCTGTCTCGAAAAACAAACAACAACAACAAATATCCAGCACAGTGTGTGAGCTGTACTCACTCTGTTTTAAGAATGCTTCACGCCGGCCCGCACGCCTTTTAATCCCAGCACTCGGGAGGCAGAGGCAGGTGGATTGATATGAGTTCAAGGCCAGCCTGGTCTACAAAGCGAGTCCAGGACCGCCAAGGCTACACAGAAAACCCTGCCTCGAGCTCCTCCCCACCCACCCCCACCCCTTGCGCCAAAAAAAGAAATCCTTTGCTATCCATCCCAATTACAGCTTTCTCTCAGTACCTTTGCCATCACTTAAGGAGACAGCGCCTCGCTGAAGCCGTGCTAGCTCCCTGCCTTGCTACTGTGACAGAAATGCCTGACGAGAACCCAAAGGAGGAAGATCTTATTTTGTCATCATGCTAGGAGAAACATGGCGGCAGGAGGCTGCTGCGCACATTGGATCCATAGTCAGGGGAGGAGTGTAAACAGGAACTCAACACCTGCCCCCAGGAAACCACTTCCTCCAGCAATGTTCCACCTCTTTAACGGTTTCACAACCTTCCCAAACAGCAGCGTTAGCTGGGGACTAAGTATTTATATATATGAACTGGGGAGGGGTACTTTACATTTAAATCACTGCTTCAACCTGGAACACTGGCCCGTAGAATTAGTTAGGGTAGGTCTTTTTTTTTTTTTTTTAAGATTACACACACACACACACACACACACACACACACACACACACACACAGAGTCTTCTGCCTGCATGTACGCCTACATGCCAGAAGAGGGCACCAGATCTCATTATAGATAATTGTGAGCCACCATGTGGTTTCTGGGAATAGAACTCAGGGCCTCTGGCTGCTCTTAACCTCTGACCCATCTCTCCAGCCCATATAGAAAGTCTTGCAGAAAGAGCCAGGAGTTAGTCTCCAAGGTGATCTGGACCCTGTCAAATCGACAATGTTAACCACCACGATGAGTCTAAAACCTATAGGTTGGGCAAGGCACACAGGATATGCAAGCACTTCGAGCAACAGTCCCCTAGAGAAGAATGCTGGCCTCATCCTTGGAAGAATTTCCATATTTACCTGGTTCTGCCTAGTTGACTGAGTTAAGCCAGACCCACAGATCTAGTTTTCTGGCAAAGGGCAAAATGAAGAGGGAAAACGAGCCTTTGTGACCGTCCAGGATCTACTGTCTTCTGATGGTGTGGATGAGATTTGACCCAAATTATCTGAATTTACAGGGTCACCAGGCAACGAGGACATGAGATACATGAACTTTTGGGGGGAAGAGAGGGAGAAAAGGCTTATTTTATCTTACACTTCAGTTCAGTTACTTTTGGGCCCCAGGCACCATGGAGGAAACACTGTCAGTAATATAAAACCTCCTGTTAGGTCCAGCCTTTAAAAGTTTCCAGCACCTTCCAATAGCAGCAAGAAGGGAACCAAGCCTTTAACACACCGATCTTCAGAGAGCAGCGTTGATTTAAACTACAATAGCAATCTTCATGCTTTGGTAATATTTTATTATATTAATTTTACTTGCTACTAAAAAAAAAGTAATTTTTTTTGTTCCAATTAAATTCCACAAAATGCATTGCCTGTCTGCTTTACCTGTCATGATATTAAAGGCTATTTGTCTCTTTCGTGTATTATGATGCCCACTGTTCTACAGCTTCCCTAATGACATATAAACCATACACACAGGTTTAGATGAAGTAAATACAGCTCAAGTAAGCCATCTCTGAAGGACTGTGTTGTAACAGGAGTAAGATGACTAGCAATGGCCTTTAACAGCTCATGGCCCAAACAGATGACTTTAATAGTGAGCACCCATTCATTGTGTGCGATCCCCTTCAGTTGCTAAGCATCCACAGTCAGCATATGGTGTGCCAGGTACTGTTCACAGGATACCTTCCGTAGCAAAGCAATAAGAGTCCTGACCTTGTGGGACTCTTATTCTGGTGGGAAGACACAGCCTAATAAATTAAGCATAGTGTTAGAAGAGGAGGAGAAAAACACAGGCCAGGGAACAGGAGGACGGAACCTCGGGTTAGGAGAGCAGGTTTAGGGAGCGGGCCTGGGGGGGGGGGCGGTATCCAAACAAGACTGAGGGGTGAGGGATGAGGGACATTGGGCCTTTGAAATTGTCTGGGACGGAGGAAATAATATGAGAAGGCTCCATGGCAGGATCACTAGCAACAAAAGGGCAGGCCAGGAAAAGGGTCAGGTGCCACTACGTGAGGGTTTGGGTGTTTGAGGAGAAGGTGGAGAGGTGATACTAGGCATTTTTAAGAGGTCATCTTGTGAAAATAGAAGACAGTTTCAAAGAAGTTTATCTCTTCTAGAGGCTTCCAAATACCCAGGTCAGCAGCTCATCAAAAATCTGACAGCGATAGGCTGTATATATCCATTTTGTGCCACCTCGCTGACGAATCCTTCCAACACGGTTATAGCTCTTCGTCAGAGGCAAAAAGAAGACTGCATACGTTATGACTTGCCCTCGGATCAGCTGAGGTAAATACAGCTGAAGTAAGCCACCCCTAATGGGCTCCTTAAGCAAGGCCGAGTACCCCAGTATTGAGGAAGTGAAGATGGTGGCAGCAGGCAAGGCTGGGAGTGGCACAGATGTGTGAATCCAATAGCCACACACTCTCCATTTTAGAATTCTGCACCCATCTTACACATGGTGTACCTTATTCGTCTTTCTGATTGTGATGTCTAACTTTCCAGTTTGAGCCGGTGTCATAAGAATCTGTTAAGTTTTGGGCTCTGAAGGGCACATCCCCAAACCATGTTTTCTCTGGAAGATTGCTTTTAAACCACAGTGGCTTAAACCTTCCCAGGCATTGCTGTACTCTTGAGCCCATGGCCTTGTGAAATAAACGCAGAAACTGAAAGGGTTAATTTTAATGTTTAAAGAGCACTATATCTGTTAAATCTAACAATGAGGTCAAGTTTGTACCACGGTATTTTTTAACACACACACACACACACACACACACACACACATAATTTTTAAACATTTGTATGGGTGTTTTGCCTGCACGTGCATTGTGCACCACATTGAATGCACATCCATCATCTGGAAGTAGAGTTACAGAGGGTTGTGAGCTGCCATGAGGGTGCTGGGAATTGAACCCAAGTCCTCGGGAAGAGCAGCCAATGCTCCTAACCATTTTGCCATTTCTCCACCTCTCATTTTTATATTTTAACTGAGCTGATTACACAAAGACATGGCCTGGCCATGCATAACATAGACTGTGACTCAACAAGTTGCTCCTTTTCTAAAACATTGTGGGAAGCCAGACTGTGACTAACCATCCAAGACGCCAAACAGCAATCTATCCCAAACAGTTACATCTTCCCAATAGTTCCCTAATTTAGTACCTGCTTCCAACTCAGTGCTAACGTCAAAGAATATGCATTCCATGACAAATCACACAGGATGTCCCAGTTTTGTCCAGCAGCTCAGCTTCCCTAGGCAAGCAGCCTCTATTGGCTGCGCACCTGGCCGTCTACTAGGTTTGACTGAGTTGCTGCCAAAAGGTTAAGTGACAGCAACTACCCCCCTAGCATAGTAAACTCTGAACGAACAGCTTTGCTTATCTTTCCTTGACCATTGGAAGACCGCTAAGTTTTAAAATATTTATGTGTATAAAATTGTCTGCGTGCTTGTGCACCATGCGTGTACCCAGTACTGGTAGGGATCAGAAGAGGGCTTTGGATTTCCTGGAACTGGGGTTCCAATGGTTGTGAGCTACCATGTGAGTGCTGGGACTTGAACCAGAGTTCTCTGCAACAGTAGTAAGTGCTCTTAATCGCCATCTCTCTTGTCCGTCACTGAATTAATAGCTGAGGCCTTACTGTTTTTTTGTTTTCTCGTGGACACTTTGAACGTTTGAGAGAAGCAGTGCAGTGCAATCAATAAACCAAGGATAATCATCACCCAGCGAAGTGGAAAAAACACTGGCTGGGGGTATTCCGGTCCCCACTGGTCAGGGCCAAGGCGGCCGGAGAAGAGCACTCTAAGCATGCACGGCCGCAAAGAAGGGCAGACGATCATCAGGGTCTCGGGATCAAGAGTAAACGGCTGATGACGAGGGGCAGACACTGAAGCACCAGCGCGCAAAGAACCTCAGCCCACTACTACCGCTCAGCTCTTCCGGGCTTTACTGCTTAAGCGCCGGAATGTGGGAGGAGCTTCCTGCCCATGCCTTCTGCGCACGCGTATTCTGTGCAACGTCACGTCCGGTGACGGGTTAGCGGCGACGCAGGGCGTGCGGCAGCGGTGGGGAAGTCCGGCGCGGTGTCCGGTGGCATTGCTCCCCTCGCTCACTCGGCCCGACACTTCTCGTTCCGCCTGCCTGCCGGTGGCTCCGCGTGCCGGGTCTGCTCTCCGACGCCTCCCCGGATCTCTTAGTCTGAACCCGGGCGCGTTTGCACTGCTAGAGGTGAAGCGTACATAGTCGGGAGATCGGGGCCTGGGGCTTCACCGGGTGCCAGCACCTTCCCCGCAGGTGGAAGGCACCTTGTCAGGAATTGATGGCAAGTCCTTCGGGGCGACGCCTTTGCTGTTACCGTGCGGTCTCAAAAAGGCTGTCCTCAGACAACAGGGCAGCGAATGCTTGAAAAAAACAAAGAGAGAAAGAGAGAGAGAGAGAACCCAAAATTTCCAGACTTTGCACTTTAATGCTTTGGATTTTTAAAAACAACTATTAAGCAAGCATGGAACGCTTTAAAAGCAACACTAAATTCTAAATCGTTTTTTTCAAAAGTGAATTCTAATTTTTCCTGTGACAGAATCTGTTCAGATGACCCCATCCCCCGACCCCTCTCCAAGTAATCCGCCCTACCCTGGTCACTAGGGACGTGGGTGGGATTGTGGGGGGGGGGGCTTTTAGTAGTTGAGAACTTTATTCTTTGGAAGAATATTTGCATTTTTAGTGCTTGCCTCACTAACCTAGTTTGATCTTTTCTGGGTTCACCAGTAGAATCATGAGAATTGTTCTGAAAGAATGGTGGGCCTCTGATATGCTCTGAGCGCTCATGCCAGGTTTTAATGTGGTGTCACACTTGTCATCTGTCTACATTCCTAACCGTCTTCTGGTTATACGTTAATATAGTTTATCTGTTGGAGATTTCATATTTTGATAATTATATTTGGAAGAATTGTGTTTACAGTAGAAGAAAAATAAGGGCAGGACTTGTTGCCCATTTTAGAAAGCACAGCTAAGCAAAACAAAGAAAATTAAAGACACCTAGAATCCTAATAACTCAAGATAACTGTTGTTAACATTTTGGGTTTCCTCTTATTAGAAAAATAATAATGTGTATCTTGGACCAGGAGTGGTGGTCCACACCTTTTATCCCAGCACCCAGGAAGCAGAGGGGAAGAGTTCGAGGCCAGCCTGAGCCACTTAGTGAGACTAGTTGTAAAACTGGAAGCAGAATCATTGTAGATACTATTGCTTACCTAACACCCTGTTTACATGACATAACTTGCCTGCTTTTCCATTTCTTCTTTTTTATTTGAACATTTACAGTGGCTACAAGTTATTTCATCATGCTAGGGGCTCTCAAAAGGAAAGAATGAACAGTAGCGCCTTCCTTCTGTGCCATCTGTTTCAGTAGCTTGGAGAACAGCGTACTTATATCTTGTCTTTGACCAAGGGTACATAAGGAAGGTGGGATTAGGGTTGTGTGGATTTAAAGATTTAATGCTCCTTGCTTAAGGACAGGTGATTTATTTATTCAAAAGGCAGAGAAAAATCACTTAATGTCTTTCAAATTATTTTTTCTTTGGTTTTAGGCACACTAAAAGAAAAAAAAAAAACCCTCTAAGAATGAAACATGACTGACGACTCTCAGAGGAACTTTCGTTCAGTCTACTATGAGAAAGTCGGGTTTCGAGGAGTTGAAGAAAAGAAATCACTGGAAATCCTCCTGAAAGATGACCGTTTGGGTTCGTTTCACCTGCATAACCTTATTGGTTTACAGTTACCAGGAACATTACCTTAAAGGACTCAAAGCAGCACTTATCACTTGATATAGATACACACACATATATATATACATACATATGACATATGTATGACATATGTATGTATATATATATATATGTGTGTGTATACACACATATTTTTAAAAGTGAAATGGACACATCAGAGTGGTGTAATTTGAGACGAGTTGAAGGTTTTTCAAGTTCACTGGGGCAGAAGGTTTTGCAAAACTTCTTATAAACTGACACTGCTAAGTGTGGTGATGCAAAACTTTCTGGCACTCAGGAGGCAGAGGCAGGTGGCTCTTTGAGTCCAAGGGCAGCCTGGTCTACATGGAGAGTTCCAGGACAGCCAGGAGATACATAAGACATCCTTACCCTTAAAAAGAAGTCAATACTATTTTTTTTTATTAAGCCTATATATTTCCCCTCAATTTTTAGATGTATCACCATGGTTTCTAGGTAAACTCTACAAGAACCCTGGGTATGATTTTCTTTTGTGGAAGATAATCCTTTACTACACATCTTAAGCCAACAACAA
This sequence comes from Acomys percivali, assembly GCA_907169655.1. Lineage (NCBI taxonomy): Eukaryota > Metazoa > Chordata > Mammalia > Rodentia > Muridae > Acomys > Acomys percivali. The sequence continues at coordinate 73,901,805 of OU015746.1, read as the reverse complement.
TAAAAGCTGTTGTTACACACAGTAAAACAGAACCATAGTATAAAAACAAACAGGCGCTTCTTATTGCTGGTAGAGCTGGGATGGAACTTGGGGCTTAGCACATGCTAAGATGTGCTCTACCACTGAGCAACACTGTATCCCCACCCAGTCCTGTATTTAGTAAGTAATGTTAACACTAGAGGGAATGTAGTAATATATGCAAAGTACATTTCTGTGCTGCAAAAATGCTCTTGTAGATAGCTTGATTGTAGAAGACCCGCTTAGGAAAAAGACCTTTCCTAAGTTTGCTCATCATGTGATGCCTTTCTCCTCAAGGTGTGTCTGAGCTAGACTTGCAGTTTTAAGAAATGGACCTGCACTATCAGGTGCTGTGAGCCCACGAGACGTTTCTAATTGTTCTTTCTCTTTCTTCAGACATCGAGAAGCTTTGCACATTTAGTCAGAGGTTCCCTCTCCCATCCATGTACCGCGCTTTGGTATGGAAGGTGCTTCTAGGTATGAGACCCAGGCGGTGAGGGATTTAATTTCAAATGTATTGAGTGGGATCCTTTGTCATCTTACAGTCTCAAAAGGAGGATTTGCTTAGCTTCTTTGCTGACTGTTGGGTCTTTCCCAGGAGGCCCAATTACTGCTCACTGTAAAAAGCCTTTAGGTTGGTGACTTCGGCAGAAATATATTAATGATTACTCTTGGAGTGTCTGCTTATTGGTGGCAGTAGAGAAGATAGTATTTGTTCCTGAACTAAAGCCTTTGTGCACTCGGGTGTCTGGTGGGTCTCTGTGGTCACTACCTGCAAAAGCAATGGCAACTATTGTAGTTTTCCCCATAGCATTTTTCTTTCTTAAATCTTTTTTTTCTTTCTTTCTTAAATCTTACATGGAGATTTTGTGGCCATCAAGATCAGTTCCACTCAAGCATACACTTTAGGTGGCCGTGTCATCTGGCAAGAACATTGGGCGTGGAGAAGGGAGAACTGGACATCTTTACTGTCAGTGGGGTAACGAGGAGGAAGACCACAGTGGGCTCCAGTTTTGCATCTGTCAAAAGACATCTTGACCTAAATTGCTTTTAGGTTTTAGCCTTAAGTGTGTTGTACTCTGTGACTCTTGGTAGCAGAAGTGCTGACGCTAAGGAACTAGCCAGGCTTACTAGCAAATGCCTGGATCCCTAGCCTTTGGAAGGTCTTTCAGAGCTTGAGGCCCTGGGCTGACTTGTGAGTTTCAGGAAAGCCTTGACCACAAAGTGGAACACTCCTGTCTCCGTAAGAGGAACCATATTGACAAAGGATTGAAGAATGTGATTTCTATGAGTGTATCTGAGTGGAGAGGGTGAAATGGTCAAAGAACAAGTACAGAAGAGCTTCCTCACTGGTGTTCTGTTTGCACAGAATCATGCGTTTAGTCATTGGTCTGTACCACAGTTAATTGTATCACTCCCTTACTGAGATACATAAATGTATCTTTATCCTTTGAAATAAAAATGATATGACAGATTTTCTTTTTTTAAAATGGATTTAAAAAAAGAATTTATTTATTTATTTATTTATTTATTTATTTATTTATTATACAGTGCTCTGCCTGCATGTAAACCTGCATGACAGAAGAGGCCATTAGATCACATTATAGATGGTTGTGGTTGCTGGGAATTGAACTCAGGACCTTTGGACGAGCAGCCAGTGCTCTTAACCTCTGAGCCATCTCTCCAGCCCCAACAGATTTTCTTAAAAGGAGGAATTGGAGTTTGTTTGTGCCTTAAAATGTGAGTGAGTTCCAGAGCTGGGCTGAGTGAGGAGGAGAAGTGGCTGAGCATCTGCCCTAAGCAGCTGGCAGCATTCCTTTGAGCCCAGGATTTTCCCCATCACTGCTGAGCCTGCTGGAGCATCTAATCCCATTTGTTATCACCCTCTATTTCTTCCTGAAGCAGCTGGGGTTCACTACCTGTGAGACAGGGTGAGGATGGAGCTTTAAGAAGAATATGAACTACCACTGTGTACTGAGCATTGATGGGTTCCGTCACTACTTTAAATAGTTTACATAAATTATATGTAGGAATTATAGAATTCTCCTGAGGGAAGTCTAACTATCCTAGATGGATACAGGCTCTGGGAGCCTAAAACATTCCTAATAAAGGCCCGTGACAAGCAAAGAATTAAAGCTTATGTATGTAAGACTCCCTTGAAGGGCAAGGTTAAGGGGTAGTGCTAGATAACAGACCTCAGGCTCTGTTTGTAGTATATTTTCAGAACCTGATAAATTTATAGCCCCCAGTCTGGCCATGTCATATGGAGGTCATAAGGGAATACAAGCTATCCTAGAAGGCACCCCATGATGGCTTCTTGTTGTTGAGGACCAGGGCAGCTTTTTAGGCTCCTTTGTGTCTGCTTGGGTGTGTGGTGACCGTTCACAAAAGTCATGATAACTGTTTTAAGTTTTCTTGTTTTTTTTTTTCCCCCTGAATTTTACATAAAGACTCTGTAGTCATCAAAATAAATTCCTTCTAAGGGTGCATTTTAGGCAGCTCTCATCAGTGTCCACTTCTGGGATGTTCTGTGTCTTACTAATGGGGAATTGTTAGATTGTGTCTGTGACACTTCTTGAGTGCCAGGGCTCAACTGACTGACTTTTTACCTCCGCTTTTCTCACCTTCGTTGTCATCTAAGCCACTGTTGTTTTTCTGCTGTAGGTAGAGGCACTGGAAGTGCGGAGCTGTCACAGTATAAAGGGCTCTTTGGTTTGATTTGGTTGCCTTGGCCTCTACTGATGCTGCCTCTCTAGTACCATTTTAGGGAAATGCCAGAGAGAACTTTTGGGATAAACTCTTAGACCCAGGCTTAACAACTGATGTTCTACTGCCTATGGTAGGTTCAACTATAGCTCTTCAGTCTGTACCAGCCAAGAAGAGGAGGGCATTTAAGTGTGTTCCCTTGACTTCTCTGAGAACCTGGTGCAGAGCCCCGCAGACACACTGGCGTTTACATCAGGGAAGGGCCCTTGGGCATGTATTATGGCTGAAGAATGTTGAGTTTGTCTAGCTGCTGCTTCCCAGAACATTCTTTAGAATAATTGGTCTGTGGGGTTTTGTGTCAAAGGGTGTCACAGTCAAGTGAACTTGCATGACATGCATGTGTCAGACACTCACCTGAGCACTTTATGAGTTTGTCTTGTCATCCCAGCAACTTGTGGACTTAGGTATTATTATCTCTGATTTTCAGAGGGGGAGAAGATGAGGCACAGGAGACAGGGGGAATTTCTGAAGATCTTCAAGTCAGTGGACTGTGGTTAGACCTCAAACCCAGGAGTCCTGACTCCAGAGTCTCTGACTTGTACAGCCTCATTACGTTAATGGGGCTGGAAGAAATAAAGTGAAAGAAAATTGCTTACATCAAGATGAGCCTTAACAATGTATTGGTACCACTCTGCAGTCCATTTTCTTAGGCCAGTGCTTGGGGCTCTGATTCTCCAGGGAACATTCAGTGTTGGGCTTGTCTGTCCCATTTCCTGCCTCTGCTAGATGAGGACACAAATGCCCACACTGTTGTGATAGACTGAAACCCTGGGAAGTCCTAGGATGAGATGACCTGAGCCTGGAGCCCAGCGCCACTGAAGACGTGGCCAGCGGTCCTCCCAGTGTTGTCACGGTGCCATTTACTTATTAAAAATAGAGAAGGGAGGCCAGTGAGATGACAGTGAGTAAAAGTGCTTGTTGTGTGAGCTCAGCAGCCTGAGTTCATTCCCCAGAACCCACCTAAAGGTGGAAGGTGAGAGCTGAGCCCTCAAAGTCGTCCTACACACACACACACACACACACACACACACA
>OU015746.1:73886921-73897979 GCA_907169655.1 Acomys percivali | reverse complement strand
ACACACACACACACACACACACACTGTCATTCTAAAGCCTAATGAGCAGGCAACATACTTAAGTCATGACTATAAAGTATCAAAGAAATGGAGGATGGCCTTATTGGCGAAGACCACGGACCTGCTTTGCCCCAGTGATGAGGTATTCTGTGCATGAGTTTTACCTGAGAAAAGGGTTCAATAAGCTGTTCTGAGATGTAGGAGGCCAAGTGCTAGAAATGGGGAGAGGCCTCAGGAGCTAAAGATGCTCTCAGCTGCGATCCATGAATGGAGTCAAACCATCATTACGGTTGATGTGGTTATTGTCTTGAAATTATGTCACATGTTTGCTTAAAGGCTTTTGTGGTGCCATCTCGTTTCTCTCTAATATCAATGATGTACCAGCTCGCAAAGCTCTGAACACATAAGGTTGTTAGAGTGAGACTTTTTGAAAGGGAATTTACATGGTCGTTATTTGTGTGAATCTCAACTGTGGGGGCCGCTTCTCACAGGATTCTTTCGGCTAAAGGAGGGATGTGGGTGGGTGTCTCAGCATTTGCCCATTTCCTGTCCCGTCTTTCTGTGTAGGGATCTTGCCTCCACACCACGACTCTCATGCTCAGGTGATGGCCTATCGCAAAGATCAGTACTCCGATGTTCTTCATGCCCTCACAGTAGTTCGCTTCATCAGTGACGCCACCCCTCAGGCTGAAGTGTATCTTCGCATGTACCAGCTTGAGTCTGGGAAGCTGCCTCGAAGTCCCTCTTTTCCGCTGGTGAGTGGTCATTCTCCCTTGACATTTAACTCAACCCCTTTTTCTAAAATTACTTTGGTTGTGAGCCTAGCCTTTAACGGCTGAGCCATTTGCCGGGAGGTGGTGGTGCTCACCTTTAATCCCAGCACTTGGGAGGCAGAGACAGGTGGATCTCCATGAGTTCGAGGCCAGCCTGGATTACAGAGTGAGTTTCAGGACAGCCAGAGCTGTTACATGGAGAAACCCGATATCAAAAAGCCAAAAAAACAAAACCAAACAAAAATTACTTTTGATTTTGTCTGTTAATGTGTTTGCAGAGGCGTGTCTTGAACCTAGGTCCTCATGAATGCTAGGCAAGAGCTCTTATCACTGAGCCATGACTCTAAGACTTTATTTTTGCTAGCTTCCATTACGTAATGTTTTGTCTTAGAAACTTTCAGTGGGTCTGGAGAGATGGCTCAGCAGTTAAGGGCACTGACTCCTCTTCTAGACAACCCAGGTTCAAATCCCAGCACCCACATGGCTAATTGCAAATATATATGGAAAAATTAAATTATATATACAATTTATATGTAAATTTATGTATATATGATTTATATATCATATATTATTTACAGCATAAATATATAAAATATATAAATATATTATACATATAAATACATTAAACAGTACATATTTATTGGTCATATACAATTATTTATATACAATTTATATATTTACTATGTAATTAATTAATTAATTAATTAATTAAAACTTTTGAGGCAAAGGCTCACTCTGTCAGCCTGGCTGGCCAGGGACTTGTGATTTAGATCAGCCTGGTCTGGTCTTGAACTCACACAGCTCCATCTGGAGCTTTGAACGAGGTGTGGTGTCACCACCTCAAACCCCAGTCCTTAGAGGTTGAGAAGGGAGGATCTGGAGCTTGAAACCAGCTACATAGTGAGATCTTGCCTCAAAACATAGGGGACCTATTTTATATCTGACTTATTATGTATCTTTATAGATGTAGGAAGCTAATGATAGAGTGCCTGTGACAAATTAGTGCTAATAAAGGCCATCCATTCACTCTTACAATTACATTTATGAAGCGGGCCAAAAGCCCAAATGTTAAGTGGCTCTTAGGATAGGTTCATTTTCCTGTCACTCAGAGGCAGCACTGTGACACTGATAGTGCCACATGAGCTCTGTGGTTCTGGGACTGAATCCGTGGCCTCCTGGGCGCCACATCTCTAGCCCACCTGTGGTCCCTGTCTCACCTTTACTAAGCTGCCCAGTTGCCCTCCTTCTTCCTTAGCTTCCCCAGCAGCTGAACCTGCAGGCCTGAGGCACTAGAACGGCTGTGAGTTCTTGAATTACATGCTGAGTAAGGTTAGCTATTCTGTTAGTGTAAGGAATCTAAATCTAAGTTACTGGCATGACTCCCATCTCATCCCTTAAGTAGAAGAGCATTCTAAAAGTATGTGTGGAAGGCTTGACATAAATCAGATGTTTTGTGAGCCCATTTGGAGTCCCTCAGTATTTATAAGCTCTGCACTGACACATTGCAAAATGGTTTTTGTCATCACGCCCCTTTGAAGGAACCCTGATCTAGCATGGGGCCTGGCTGGGTGGAGAGAGACCCTGCCTTGCCTGTGCTTGCAGCAGACTCCACACAAAAGCCAGCTGTTGCTCAGCCATGCTGACTCCCATGAATTTTCTCACTGACACACTCTGCCTTCTGATCCCGCACTGACTTATTAATGTGGCCTCTTGAGGATGCAGGGGGCAGTGCTGCAGTTTCAGTAAAGAAATATGTTTTCCTTCTGCTGCCTGCCTCTTGAGATTTATTATTAATCTTTCAGGAGCCAGAGGATGAAGTATTTCTTGCCATTGCTAAAGCCATGGAAGAGATGGTGGAAGATAGCGTTGACTGTTACTGGATCACTCGATGCTTCATGAAACAGTTAAATCACAAGTACCGGGATTCTTTACCTCAGCTGGTGAGGTGTTGGGTTTGTTGTTGTTGTTGTTGTTTTCAATTGAGGACTAAGCAGTGTCAGAAGTACTCTTCCTCTGGTTGGTGTTGCTGTGAAGAGCAGACTCTGACCAGTGGCTGCTGGCAAATGTTTTCTGCAGAAGGCCAGGAAGTGTTTCCCATGGAATGGGCCCCGTGTCTCCTTTGTAGCCACTTGGATCTGCTTTTAGGGCACAAAGGCAACTCGAGAGTGTAGGGTCTCCATGTGGACTCACCTGCAGGCCCACCTGCTCGGAGTAGTCCCATTCCTGCTCCAGAACCACTGACTTATCTGGGATGGTCCCTCTGTGTTAGTTAGGGTTCTGTCCACCCACTTGTGTGGAAGGCCTAAAGGCAGAAGCTTGCCTTTTCCCACATAACCTCCGGTCTGGAGTTGGGGCAGCCAGACCTGGTGGACCTCAGGGCTCCTGTCATTTTGTTCCAGCTTGAACATAGGTACACTCACACACCTAGGAACACATGAAGTACATTACTCTACACCTGGGCCTGCCTTGTTGTTTGTGTGTCTGTAGCTCTGGATTTGCAGAACTTCTGGATTCATTCAGATAAACTGTTGGCTTTCAGTTCTGACTTCCCCTTAGTACTCGTGAGATTTTAAAAACTTCTCATTACCTTTTCTTGATTAAATCAGAGTCTAAATAGGTGTGAGGCCTAGAATTCTAATGTTTCAAATCCTTAGGCGATTCTGATTGTAACCCAGATTGACAGCCTCTCACTGAAAAATCACCTTTCCTACATAATTTACTCAGGGTTTCCTCTTATGAGTTGGCTGTAATTATAGTCTACTAGCCCCAAACCAACAGCAAACACACCCTTGCTTTTTGGATGAGTGTGTGCATGTATGACAGTGTCTTTCGCTGCTAGGGAGCGTAGAAGCCTTTATTTACTTCATGAAGAATTTAGAGTTGGGGGCGGGACTGGAGAGATGGCTCAGTGGTTAAGAGCACACGTTGCTCTTGCAGAGGACCTACATTTGATTCCCAGCACCCAGATGACAGCTCACAACCATCTAGAACTCCAGTTCTGGGAAATCCAATACCCTCTTATGGTTTTTGTTTGTATTAGGTTCTCACATGGTGCACAGACATATATGTAGACATCTTCATGTTTGCGTGCCCGTGTGTGTGCACACGTGTGCATGGGGGGGCGGTGGGTGTAGACCATTAGAGGGGGTTGAGAGTCCCCTATCTTTCTCCACCTGTTGCTTTTATGTGGCCTTTCTCCCTGGACAAAGGCTTGTGTTTTCTCGGCTAGGCTGGAAGCCAGCAAGCCCCTGATATTCTCTTGGGAGCCAGGGTTACAGGAATGCAGGATGCTTACCTTGTTACATGGGTGTTGGGATCTGAACTCCAGTCCCCTGATTGTGCAGCAAGTACTCTTAATCTCAGAGGGGCAGTTTTTCTAGCTCGTAACTTTTGGCTTCTGGAGACAGGCTCTCTGATGTAGCCCAGTCTGGCCTCAGACTCCGTCATTGTCACACAGTCTTAAATGCTGAGATTAGTGGTTTGCACCACCACAGCCAGCTTTCCCCTTTCCATCTCTCTATATGATTGGCTGCTTCAGATCACCAGTATCGCCATGCACCTTTTGTAGGTGTCCATTGTAACTGACTCTTGCTTTGGACTCGGCTTTCGCTGTTGGATCTGGTTAGGGCACTAGCAGGGTGACAGTCATTCCATTTTGTCTGGTAATTGTCTTATGGGCTGAGCACAGAAAGAGTTTCATGTCCTGAGAAAGCCCTCAGTTCCAGAACTGTCACCATCAACCCAAAACTGTTGTGCTATGACTGACTCCTCATGTTTTCCAGCACTTTCTTTTACTCAGCATGCACATTTTTTCATCATAGGTTGTAGCCTGACACCTGACATTCTGTGACAGGAAACAAGTAATCACTTGCTATGTAATCTTTAGCCCAAGGCTTTCGAACAGTACTTGAATCTGGAAGACAGTAGGCTGCTGAGTCACCTGAAGACGTGTTCTGCAGTGTCCAAACTTCCTTATGATCTCTGGTTCAAAAGGTGCTTCGCGGGATGCCTGCCCGAGTCCAGTTTACAGAGGTACGTGTTCCCCACTGCATACCAGTGTGTGGAGTCGGAAGGAGATCCTGGCCCCTTATGTGATCACCCCTCAAAGTTGGAATTGGCTTCAGAACAAGAAAGTGACTCAAAGCTACGTTCCCTAGCAGTTTCTGTAACTGAAATGTGGTCTCCTTATTGTTGAATACATGCCTATGAAGACTGCGGGCCCCTGGTGCCTCCAGGAGTTGTGTCTGAAGCAGTGTGCAGCAGCCTGAGTGGTTCTGTTCCAGACAGGTGTTGGATCCTAGCAGACAGACACCTTTGTGTTTCTTAGACTTTTCATGATAGCCTCAAACGAGCTGAAGGTCACCAGAGACAAACTTTGCTTCTCCATTCACTTTGAGACACATGCTAAGACAGTGGTTCTCAACGTGTGGATCTCAACCTCTTTGGGGTCAAACAACCCTTTCACAGAGGTCACCTAAGACCATCAGAAACAGAGATATTACATTATGATTCATAACAGTAGCAAAATTACAGTTATGTAGTAGCAACAAAAGTAATCTTATGGTTTGGGTCAGAACATGAGGAACTGTCGCAGCATTAGGAAGGTTGAGAACCACTAGGTTAAGAGTATTTCTCAGTCTGAGTCCACAACTCCAGGTCTTTGTGATGTTGTTTTGAAGAAAGGAAGTCAGCATATAGGAAGCATTAGAGGTAAATGTAACACTATTGTATCTAGAATCTGCTCAGAGGTTCATTTGTCATGTTGTTGGTACTGATTATTTCAGAGTTATTCTTTGAAGCATGCACTTAAAATGAGTGTAATTTGATTTTATTTTATAATCTGAGATGTCTGGGTAACATCAGCTTTAAAGTCCTCTAATTTGGTGATCTTTCTGTTTTGTAGGGTCTGGGATAAAGTTATAAGCGGATCCTGTAAGATCCTAGTTTTTGTAGCGGTGGAAATATTATTGACCTTTAAGATAAAGGTCACGGCACTAAACAGTGCAGAGAAGATAACAAAGTTTCTGGAAAACGTGAGTACTTGGTCTCCTTAGACTTGGGATCTGGAAATGAAGGCAGCTTGGCAAGCCAGCTGTCCTATTGTGTATTGTTACTCTACGAAAGCATTTTGTTGTGGTTGGTTTGAGCTGGTGACTTGTGCTATAACCCACACTGGCCTGGCATTCTCTATATACCCCATGTTGGCCTCCAGTTCTCAGTAATCCCCCTGCCTCAGCCTCCAGAGTGCTGGGATTATAGCCAAGCACCCCACTCCTGACAAGAAGAAATAGTTCTTTTTCACTAACCGCTGCCTCTCTTGGGAGGCTGTTGGTCAGCATGGCAAGCCCTGGGCCTGCAGCATGCCTCCTGCGGGTGGAGCGCGCTGCTTCTCTTGGGAGGCTGTTGGTCAGCATGGCAAGCCCTGGGCCTGCAGCATGCCTCCTGCGGGTGGAGTCTCATCCCCAGGGAGCCCAGCAGGAACCTGAGGCGTGTGAGCACCATTGGGGTTCCTTAGGCTTTCCCTGCCCTAACTGCCTCTGGTGTGATCCTAGCTGGATTGGTTAATGTGCCTGAGTACTGGTGTGTCCTGTGAAGGCCTCAGTGGCTCAGCTCCTCCTTCCTCTCCCTGGGAAACAGTAAAGAGACTGAGCCTGCATAGAGTAAGTACACTGTGGAGCAGACTCAGAATCCGCCCCCTCCCAACCCCAATTAGCCAGCTTTAACATGTGAAGTGTGTTCCAGTAAATAATAAGAGCTAAGGGAATGTGTATGTGTTCATTAAGTGAATCATTGTCATTATATTAATTAGAGGCCAACCGTGCTGGGTATGTGCCAAGTGAGGACTATCTTCTGTCACCCTGGGAACAGCTCTGTGAGTTTGGGCCATTGTTGCCTGCCTAGAGATCAGTGCTGAACTGTAGGCAGCTGAGTACTTGTCCAGGGCTAAGTGTGAGTGGGCAGGGCTGCCTGGCACCAGGGCTACTCAATGTGTCCCCAGGAGCATTAAATCACTTCACATCTGCAGTCACCCTCCAAAAACAGGAAGCTCTCATGGAAACAGGTCTGCGACAGAGGATGAGAGAAGAAACAAACATGGGAATTTCACTCGGACTCCTTTGTTCTTCACAGATTCCTCAGGATAGCTCGGACGCCATTGTGAGTAAGGCCATCGACTTGTGGCACAAACACTGTGGGACCCCCGTGCATTCATCCTGACAGCCCGTGACTTCGTGAGCAGTCTGCAGGCCCTCCCTGAGCATTTCGTCCACGTCACTTGGTCTACTAACTGGGTAGAAATAGTCATCTTGCTGTGGTGCTCAAAATGCAACATTCTCACCCTCACCCCACCCAGTAAAATAATTTAATCAGAATACCTGGTGTAGCCATGTTGGAATCTGCATCTCTTGAGGACACCGACATGCATCTCTGGGGTAGTGTCTTAAGGGGGTGATTAGGAAGTGCCTTCTGGTCATACATGGCTCAGTTTAGGTGCAGCCTGGGTATGCTCATGGATGGCACAAGTGAAGTGTTGCCCCCTCTAATGAGCACCAAGCATGTGTTAGCTACTTAGAAAGGCCTGTTTCTGGAAAAAGAACAGCTTCCTTTTCTTGACATCTTGGATTTGGCTTTTGCCTTCTGTTGACCTAGAATGTGTGTAAGTATGTGCTGATTGCTGTCTCATGCTCTGTCTTGCTAAACTGGCTTAAAAATGGTCTTTGCGTTTTCTTACATGTTTCATGCTCTTTGTGCCAACTAGAATGAAGTCCTTTCTATACCTCGATTTCTGTAACTCAGTATGTAGCTGGCCCTGAACTCCTGGCTGTCCCCCTGCCTCAGCCTCCTGAGTGATGGGGTTACTGTCATGAAGCTTTTATTAAATAAAACACCTCTGCATTTGCCTTGTAGGAGAGAGCGCTCACTTGATATTTGTAAGTTTCTTGGTGTTTTCTAACAAATCACTGAATGTCAGGTGGACTTCCTAGAGCCCTCTGCTACCACAGGATTAGGAGGGGTGACAGGTTAGGGCTAATAGCTGATGATCCTTGGGCCACGTTCTGTCACATAGTGGTCACCGTTCATGGAGCCTTTGGTGGCTTTGAGAGTGGTGAATGGAATGGGCCCTTGTTTCAGATTGACTCTGCTCACAGTCCTGTAAGAAGCAGGCGGGGGTGGGGGGGAGAGAATCAGAGATTTTGCCCCAACCCCCTACACAGTGATGGAGGGAGATGATGAGATTACAGAGTTACATTTCTGAGAAGCCAGTCCCTCCCTGACGTGTGAGATAGCTGGCAATAGAGTTGAGGAGAAATGGAGCCCCCAAAACCAGCTAGTCAGTGAGTACAGACAGACGGAGTCTCTTAAGAGGGACTAGGAGCTCTGCTCAGAAGAAAACCCTCTGGACACACACAGCTACATGCAGTTCATATTTTAAAAATGATTCTCTGCCAACCATCTATTTAGTAACTGTCCCAGTAACCTGAAAAGCTTTGGGGCCATAGGGAGAAAACATATATATGCAAAGGAAAACCTGCCCTGGTTGCCTTCTTCCTAGTGATTGAGCAGACTATGAGGATTCGGCAGAGATATGATAACTTGCATTCCTTCTCTTGTGCGTGTGCATGTGTGTGCGCATGTAGACGTGCACATGTGTGCAGGTATGAGTGTGCTTGGCTACATGTGTAGAGGCCAGAGTCAACCTCTGGTGTCTTCAGGATGATCATCCACCTTGGTTTTTCAGACAGGGTCTCTCACTGGACCTGGAACTTGCCTACTAAGTAAGCTAGGCTAGATGGATGTGAGCCTCAGGGATCCTTTGGCCTCTACCTCCCCAGGTTGGAGATTTCAAGCACATGCTGTCATGTTCAGCTTTGTATCTGGATGCTGGGGGTGGCGCGTGCGTCCTCATGCGTGCATTGCAAAAGTTGTATGGACTGAGCTATCTCCCAACATGGGTTACTTTTCTTCAGGGGTCACATATCATTTGAACACTTTTTGTTGTTGTTTAGTAAAATAGGTATGGTGAAATCCACTGATGTTAGTGAATCCCAATCCCAGGAGCTGTAAAAGAACTAGCAATGTCTAAGCTGCAGAAGAGGAGTTGAAAGTATGCAGCTCTGGGTGCTGGGGAGGTGGGCTTCTCTGAGTGGGTGTGAGGAACCAGGCAGGACCTGCGGCTGGGGAACAGATTTGGGGGCTGCACCTACTCTTCCCTACTGTTTCTCCAAGGTCTGGGGCTCTCATGTAGAAGCTTCTGCTGTACTATGTGGACCCACACAGCACCTTGCATGTGTGCACTGTCAAACCCAGCTCGGTGAAACCTGTCCATAAATGATAGAGAGGGATTTAAAGAAAAAAAAAAAGTGAGTCAATGTGACACCATGCATATTTTTCTTATTAGAAACTAAACAGCCAAGGGCTCTCTGAGAACTGTGTGAGAGCTGACAGCACACAGGGCCCCACTATTTCATGGTGGGACTATCTGGAGAGAGCTTGGGGTTTACCTTCTGCCTCCTGCCTTCCACCCCTAGTAAAAGTGCCCCTGTATTCTCTTTCTCCAGAACATAGTCAACATGTGGGGGACTGTTGGCTCCACATTAAAGGCCAGGGTGCTCGGCACAGCCGGAGCTGGAGCTATAATGGGGATTCTCCATCGTCTTTGCAAAGCTGGGATTTACCATGATGAACTCAGTTCTGTTCTGTCTCCTCTAGAGACTTTAAATACAATGACAGAAGCTCAAAACCCACTAGAACTGAGGACATAAAGGAAAAGGGATGAGTGTGTGGGTGTGTATGTTGGGGAAGCTGGTGTATTTGGTTTGTGTGTGTGTGTGTATGTGCTTATGTAGTGTATATGTGGAGGGGGCTGATATATATGTGGTATGTATATGTGGGTAGTTGTATATATATGGAATGTGTATGTGGTGTATGGAATGGGAGAGTATATATGTGGTATATGTGTGAGTCAGTATGTATGTGGAGTGGAGCTGATGTCTATGTGGTGTGGGGGGGGTAGATGTGTATGTGGAATGTGTATTTGTGAGTGTATATGTCAAGGGGGGCTGGTGTATATGAGGTGAGAGTGTATGAATAGGTAGATCTATGTGTAGAGTGTGTGGGGTGAAGCATGTGGCATGTGTATGTGTGTTGGGTATATGTACATGTGGAATGTAGAGCAGATGTACAATTTTGGTGTGTTAAGTATGCCTTGTGTATGTGGGGGTCTGCATGTGTGTTGGAACATGTGTGGCTTTTCCCTTATGACAGTTGGTACTTTGAGGGAGGCAGCAAGCACAGTGCAGAGACTTCGGATGATCTGATTCTAAATGTTGCCCCTCCATCTGCGGTGTCCCAGCCACTTGGTGTCTGCTTCCTTACTTCCCTTTATCGTGACATCAGTGTGAACTCGCTCCTTTAGGAGAGGCACCAAGCGAGCGCTGGGTTTCTGGAGCAGATGCCTGGGGCCTGCCCTCTGGGAGCCGATGACAGACTGGAATATAAGCAGTAACTGAGTCTGTTTCCTTCTAGAAGCCAAGAGTACCTTTCACCTCCTGAGCTGGCATGCAAGGGAAGGATACACTGACTCTGGGATGCAAGGTAGCAGTGGAAGAGGTGTCAGCATAGGCTTCCGGTAAGGAGCGGGGCGGGAGCCTCTGTGCTCTCCCCTGGTTCTGAGCCCGTCACTCAGCTTAGTTTTCCTCAGCCTCACGCTTGGACTCTTCTCCACAGCCTATTGTGTACATGTTGGTGTGCGTCACACATGGTCACCGAGAACACCAGGTCACATCTAGGTGTGGTGGTTCATAGCTCCATTCCCAACTCTCTGGAGGGGAGGATAATGAGTTCAGGGCCAGCCTGGGCTAAGATGAGACCCTGTCTGATGACAGACATTAAAATGAAGCAAAAAGGAAAGCGAAAGGCCCAGAGCACCCTGGAACGTGAATACCTACACCCACAGTTAGGTAGGGAGAGTGGGCCTAGATCCTGTCTGCTGAGCCACTTTACCCATCAAGGTCTGTCTCAGCCTGTCTATCCCAGAAGACACCCTTGTGAACTTCTGGACCAAAAGCACACTCCACTTCCTCTGTGCTTCTAGTGTCTAAGACATCATCCATTTTTGAAGGACTGGCTTGGGCTATCAAGCCAGGGCCTTGTATATATGGTGAGCAAATGCTGGGTCACTAATTCCTATCCTAAAACATAAAGAAACATACACTTAAAATCCTTTGTGTACATATGACGTGTGTGTGTGTGTGTGTGTGTGTGTGTGTGTGTGTGTGTGTGTGTG
>OU015746.1:73855973-73868227 GCA_907169655.1 Acomys percivali | reverse complement strand
ACACACACACACACACACACACACACACACACACACACACACACACATTATCTCAGGCAAACACCTCTTATAACGTCACCATCTTAGTATGAACTAACCTATCACAGACAAATTGGGAAGCAGATTGCAAGACGTAGAAGAAGGGAAACCCAAAGACTGACATTAAAAAAAAACACACACAAAAAAAGTACATTACCGTATTAAAATCTAGGAAACTAGACAGCCATTAACATCTTAGTATTAATCAGTCTATTGGAGACTCAACTTGAAGGCCGACCCCAGGCAGCTAGCTATAATTGTAGCAGGGTGGGAAGGAAGGTAGCCTTGTAGTCTGCCCCACAGGTAGATTGAGGGTGCCATGTTGAAACTTAGAGACCACATAGGCTACCACTCTCGGCTTCCAAATGAAGTCATGAAAGACCCTAGGGAACGAAGCCACCAGCCACACCTGACTCGGCTCACCAGTCAAACAGTTCAGACCTCTGCTTTTTCCTGCTGTCCCAACTTGCTTTAGGCTGGTCCTCCTTCTCATTACTGGGTCTGACCTTACTCCTGACCTACAGGCCCCTTCCGAGCCATGAGGGTGGATGTTGGGTGCCAGAGATGACACAGTGTGAGGGCCTTCATCTCCTAAGTAGGTTCTTAGGCCCCTTAGAGGGGCGGGTCATAAACTACCACCTATGGTGTCCATAATGTTAGCTCAAAGCCATTTACAAACCCAGTGTCATGGATTCTCAGGCAGAGGATACCAAGGCAATCCTACTAGGCAACTGAGAAGAAAGACCAGGAAAGGCCAGTGATGTCATCGTCATGGTGCCCACTCCCAGAGTTCATTATGTGCTCAGATGCACATGGGGCCTCATTGGCTACTGAACAAAGAGAGGGCTTGCTTAAGAGGCTGGGCTGGGTGGGGCTGCAGACCAAACCTGGCCTCTGCCTTCCTAAATCTCCCAGTTCCTCTCCCAGTTTAAAGGCCAGAAGTTAAGTTTTAGAACCGATTATTTGGGGGGATGTTTGCAAATATCTTTTGAGATGTCTTATATAAGAACTAAGTAGTTGCAGGGTATGGTGACATATGCAATCACAGCACCTGGGAGGTAGAGGCAGGGGACTAGGGGGTTCAAAGTTTAAGGCCCTGCCTGGGCTACAGGAAACAAACAGAAAACCAAAACCAAGAAGAAAAAAAAATGAAACAACTCTCTCCCAAGTAAGAACAGGACCAACAAAATTCCACACAAGTAGATTAAATAATAAACACAGAAAACCAATTTAGAAAGACAGAAGCCCAGAGCGCAGGGAGAACAAGTACATCTCTGGAAGGTTCTGAAACGGAGAGATGGTCAATCTGTTTCGATTTGGTTAGGCAGGGTCTGAATTAGCTTCTCGATGAGGAAAAGGCTGAAGATATTTGATAATCCAATCGCGCAAATTTCCCTTTAGTATCCCTGGGCTGGTTAGACTCAAGCAATCAACAGTAAAACAAAAGTATAAAACAAAGAGTGCCAGGCATCAGCGGGCTTTGGTCTTCTGGCATCTGGGCCAACTGGAGGTGGGAGCCACATGTGAGCTGGGGGATCCTCACTCCCTAAGCCTTACTGCTTCTGAGGGAAACAGTATTTACAGAAACCCAAGCAAGAGGCAGCAACCTGCTTGCAGCAGCGGCTCAGGTGGCCAGAGGGATGGAGGAAGTGCTCAGAGCAGTGGAGGGGTGGAGGAAGCGTGTTTATCAGATTTCTGATTTGAGGAATCAGACTTCTGTCTCTACTTTTCAGTTCTCACCAACAATGGCAACTTTATAATGGACCAGCTGTCTGCATGGGACAAAAAGGAAACATCCTAAAAGCCAAGACTTCCCCAAGGGTAGCAGTCTGTAACAGAGTTCTATGCCGTTTACCTCACAGCAGAATACGTTTAGAAACTTTTGTTCTGAGAAAGTCTTGCTATGTAGCCTAGGCTGACTAGACCTCACAGTATGCTTCCTCCTTTCCTCACAGTCTTTGAATCACAGGATTACAGGTATGTGCCACTGTGCTCTGGCAAACTTAGGACCTTTGAAGGACACTCACTGGTTTAAAAATAAATTAGGGGTGGGGGGGGCGAGAGATGGCTCAGAGGTTAAGAGTACTGTCTGTTCTTCCAAAGGTCCTGAGTTCGATTCCCAGCAACCACATGGTGGCTCACAACCCATCTACAATGAGATCTGGTGCCCTCTTCTGGTGGGCAGGCACACATGTGGGCAGAATATGTATAAATAATAAATAAATAAATATTTAAAAAATAAATTAGGGCTGCTGAGATGGTTTAGTGGATAAACCTGCTTGTCACTAAGCCTGACAACCCAGTTTGATGCCCTGGACTCACTCGGTGGAAGGCAAGAATGACTCCTGAAAGCTGTCCTCTGACCTTCCCATGAGTGCTGTGGCATATGCCCTCCCCACCAATCAGTTAAAAAAAAATCTACACCCAGATCCCCAGACACCTCTCTGTTCTGTAAGACATGCCCCGGACCCAGGATAACTGGTCCTGAGAACAGCTTGCTCTGAGTTTGGGAGGGTAATGGTTGCCTTGGAGAAAGGATGAAGGACTCTTGACAGGCAAGCAGATGAGCACCCAGTGGGCTGCAGAGCCTGTCACAGCCTCCCCAGGCAAAAGGCAAACATCCTCTCTCAGCACATCACTGAACGCTGGCAGGTCACAAGACCATTGGGAGGAGGGGTAGAAAGTGCAGCCAGAAACCAAATGATTTAAGAGGAAATATCCAGTCATCCAGAGCAGCAAAGCCTGCGTGCGTGCGTGTGTGTGTGTGTGTGTGTGTGTGTGTGTGTGTGTGTGTGTATGTGTGTGTCTGTGCGCACATGTGTGCGTGTACACCTGTGACTATAAGATAGGCTCTAATATCTAATTCTTTTCTTCTAGAGAGAAATTAGGGATTTTGGGGGCTAGGAAAAAAGAATCACATATTAAACTAAACATTATTTATTGGTTGTGTTGAGAAAACGGGGTAAGGAAGGCAGCAAGGGTTCTGTTGGATGTGGTTTGATTGATAAAAATTGAACACCCACTGCTAAACTGAGCTGTACTGGGGATCCTGAATGCTGGTTTCTTTCGTTAGTTTGTATTCTTTAATTGTTTTAGTACCAAGTGGATTCTTTGTACAAATTCAGATACAGTCTGTGTCCTGAGCTGAACAAGAGGCCCCTTTCCCCCTGTCCACAGCCTCCTCACAGCCAGTTTTCCCTGAAGGAGAGCATCCTGCAAGCATGCCACCAGTCCCTCCAGCCTCAGGAGGACAAGATGAATGTTCAATGGGCAATGCTTTCTCGCACTTTAAAGCCGGCACTTGAGGGGCTGAGGCGGTCCACCAACAGCAGCCAACTGTTTTCCAGCCCACACTTTCAAATTTCCCTTACACTATCCACCGAAGTGCAAGCTGGTGTTTTAAAGCCAGTTTGGGTGTAAAGGTGACACTGGTTCTCCTTAAAAAAAAAAAAAAAAAAAAAAAAAAAAAAATCACCTTTTTCTGGAAAGTGCCTCAGTTTGGTTATCAGCTTTTCTCTTAGCTCAGCTCTGCCTTCAGCTGGGAAGTTCCTAACTTACACCTGGGAAGCCAGTGGCCCAGGTCAGCTCAGCTGCGGAGAGGGCGCAATCCTCGGTCTCTATGAGGGCTCCTGCAGGAGAGGTTTCAGAAGCTCCGCGGACCCCGGGAGAGACCGGGTGAGCCACTGTGGAGCTACCAGGAAGGGTGACCCCGAGTGTCTGGCCACCCTGGGCTTAGTCAACTTACGTTTCAGAATGTTCCTTTGCTCCAGTTCCTCCGCAGTGGGTCTCTGGCTCAGCCGCCTACGAAAAAAATCCAGGAAGAGTTTTTGAACCATGTCATAGCCTTCTGGGGTCAGTGGTCTCCACGGCGCTAGCAGCTGCATCAGGCAGAGTCAGCAGCTGGAGTCCCCGGTCCATCCTGTGCTCTGCACACACTGACTCGCTGCCAGGGCCTCCTTGGTTCCTCAATTTCAAGGCCAGGAAGGGCACCCTGCGTCAGGTCACGCAAAAGCTGCCCTCCCTCCCTCCCTCCTTCGGCTGGCCCCTCCCCAGTCCTGCTCCTCCAGTGCCCCCAGGCCAGGAGACCGAAACTTAGCCTGGGCTTTTCCTCTTCACAGAAGTCCCTTTCTTTCCTTGTAGCCTCTTGACTGTAAAGGCTGTGTGGCCTCTCGCCTTTCTCTCTCTGCCTCCAGGCTAGCGCTGGCTTCTTGCTACCTTTGTGCACACCCAGAACACTGAGGCCGGTGGCCTGGAGGACGTGCAAGAGAGGGCGTCTGTCTCCAGAAAACAATGGTTAACTCTTCTTCCGGGCTCCACCCATCCCCACCAGAGCCTTATTAGACATGGAATGCCAGATGAACGGGCACAGAAATGACTCTTATTACCGGGTGCATAATTAAGTCATAGAGAACGCAGCAGCATAGCAGTGGCAAGAGCTTCTGGTGGTGCCATGTGGGGAAACAGGGACAGACGCCAGTGACAGGTAATGACAGAAGTTACCAGACAATGGGAGTGGCTCACAAAGGGAGAACCGCATGCTTAGACACCTACATAAAGTTCCAGGAGGATAGATGCCACACTGAATGGACCTGATTGGAAACAGGGACATTTGTGTTTGTTTGTTTGTTTTCAAGCTTTTGGCCGTCACTGAGCAGGCCCGCAGTTATTCAGCATATCTGCTTCAGCCATGAGATATTGATAAGGTGTGTGCAGGATGAGTGTTATAGAAGGGATTCTAGGCTCCCAAGAATCCCCTACTAGGACATAATAGGTAGAAAGGCACAAATCATACAGCTCTAGTCATTTCCCAAGTTCCTGAAACTGAGGTCTGCAGTTGGCTAGATATTTACAGCAAGGAGTCTAAAGAGAGACCTGAGAATGTGAGGAAGTCCTAAGGATCAAGATGGAGTTGCTTTGGTCATGCCTTAGCAAGAAGTTAACCAATTAAATCAAACCTGGGTGCTATGGAGACTGCAAAAATCACACCTTATACAAAGGTACCACATACATCTATCAGGACATCTGCCCAACTGTGTATTCAGTGTTGTATCAGACAACCTTGATATTTATTCTTATATGAGCTAAAGCTTATTATTTTTAAAGTTTATTGAGCAACGCCCACTTTGTCTTTAAAATCTTTCTCCTGCCTTGGTTTCCTTGAATGTTCATAGCTTACCATGTCACCTACATTTTCACTGCAGTGTTCTGCTATTCCCAAAGAAATACATTATTGTTTGGTGACTCTGATTGGTATCTAGGTTGAAAAGTGAAAATATGAAGTCCACAAAGCCTCCAAGTATAACAATTTCAAATTCAAGTCGTGTTATTTGTAAACTGACAATACCTTGCAACTGTTGGAAACTGTCTTCCAACGTGTTTTAAAGTTTGTAAGAACATTTTCACATTTTTTATTCCTTTTTTCTCTGTAAAACATTTTTGTAACATACTATGAAAAAGATATGTTCTTTGATTCTATTTCCTACCATCCTACCTGAACCCCTGGGACTTCCGACACTTCAAATGAGTCCATTCAGATTACATTTGACTTTAAGTTAATGAGGTAGGCTAGGGTAGGACCCTTAGGTAGTCTCTGGGGGGCGGGGGGACTGGACACTAGAAAGTGCATGTGATCGGAGGGTGGAAGCTCATGAAAACTTGAACAATGAGATCTGATGAGCTTCCAGGTTGCTGAACCTCTGGAGGAACCTTCTAACCTAACCTTTCCCCTACCCATCTCTCCATCTAGCTGCTCACCCATATCCCATTTTTCTTATTATAAGCTGGTCAATATAAGCACGGTGGATTTGCCATTCTAGCAAATCCAAATACACACACTGAATAAATAAAATGTAATAAAAAGATTGCTCATAGAGAAAATATCTTATTCTTCAAGACTTACCTCAAACATGAAAGTTAAAAACAATAGATGGACTGTGGTTGCTTAGGGCTAAAATGCCTGTGACCTTTGCATTAAGGCTGCCAGCATTCCTTTCCCATCCCTAAACCTGAACAACACACTTCATAAAACCACCTGATAGGTCAACTACAGACAGGAAATTCTTAAAAAGAAATAAGAGAACCAGTTTATATTTCTATGCTTAATTTTTAAACTATGATTAACCTTTTAACTGGCTGTAAATTATATCCTTTTTGGAAATCCACAGGATTGTGTATATAGCCCTTGGAGACACCTCTTTTTTTCTTTCTCTTGATCTTACTAATTATTGCTCGTTTTTCCTCTCCCCATGGCCCTCCTCTCTTTATCTGTCCACACAGACACATAGACACAGATAGAGAGACAGACAGGCAGAAACACACACACACACACACACACACACACACACACACGTGCGAGCATGCACACTTAAATTTAGTAAGTGAGACTCTCTAATCTCAACTTAATGAACACACTGACTTCACTGCACCCTGGCTTATCCTGAAATTCTTTCTTGTATGTACAAGAACCAGCTTCATTGAGTAGAGGCCCCTGATAGGATTCCCTCTGGCTTTGGACTGAATCTCTCCAATACTCCTGACAGACATGGGAAGCACAAATGGGAACAATAGTTTTTTTCTCAGCACTTTCTTCTTTGACTCTGCTTCCTGATTCCTACAACCACACTATCGTCCTTGCATATACTGCTCTTGTCAACACTGAGTCTCAGAAATATGTGCTGTGTATATAGCTGTGGCAGTAACTATTGATTGTCAATTTGCTATGGTCTGGAATCATCTAGGAGACAAGGTCTGGGTAGGCCTAGATTAGACTAGGCTCTAGGTACGCTTGTGAGGGATTAGCTAATTAGGTTAATCAAGGTAGGAAGATCTACCTTCATAGTGGGTGGTACCTCTCTTTGGGCTGGGGTCTTGGACTGAATAAAAAAAGAGAAAGTGAGCTGACCAGTCTCTTTCTACTTCCTGCCTGCAGATGCAATGTGACCAGCTCCCTCAGACTCCTGCTACCATGAGCTAATTCCCAGGCATGATGGACTGCATCTCAAACTGAACCAAAACAAACCCTTCCTCCCTTTAACTGGTTTTGTCAGAGCAGTGAGACAAGTAACTCATACAGCCAGCCCTCCTTATCCATGGGAGATACATTCCAAGACAACCAGTGGACGGTAGAAACTGAGATAGGTCTGAACTTGACCTACACTGTGTTCTCCTGTGCATATCTATCTATTATATAGCTTAATCATATATTAGGTACTCTAAGAAATGAACAACACTTGCTAATAGAGCAATTGTACCAATGTACTACAGCAAATGTTCAGGAAATGTGACCTTTCTCTTCTCAAAATGCTTCATTTGGTTGTGTGGGGTTTGGTGCTGACTTTGGGTAACAGAAGCCATGCAAAGTCAGACTGTGGGTGAAGAGGATTATCAAGCCTCAGGATGAGAACTCCAAGACTTCTTCTGAAAACACTGTTATTTCTTTAACCCTAATTTGCTGGTAGATTTAACTAATTGTATCTTATTTAGACTCACATTACATTTAAAAAAATGCTATCTATATCTGTATGTTTATGTGGTATGTGGCAAGGGAAATGGTCGGAGCTAAACTCTCACATGAAGTGAATTCTCCAAAGGTAAACACTTAGTATGCTTTCGAGTGATCTTAAATAGCTTTTGTTGGGATTTTGCTTCAGTCTGCCTACCTGTGATGTCATTGCCTACCTGCCATAGGGGCGTGGCCCTGCCTAGGTCTATATAAGAGGACAGTCCTACCTCTTACTCTTCCCCTCTCTTCCTGTCTCTGTCTCCATCCACCCCTCCCCCCGTACTCCTCTCCCCTTTCCCTCCCTGCCCCCATGCTCATTTAATAAACCTCATATAATCTAATACCTGGCACTTGGTATCTTATCATTTTCTTATCTTAAACATAAACGCTTTGATATTACCATGATTGTGACCCTGTTTTAGTGAATATCTGTGAGTTGCAAAACTGTTTCATGGGCCATGGCTAAACTGACCATAAACTGAACCGGGTTCCTGCTGACATGTCGTTATGCCATCAGATGACAACAGTGAGCCTTCTGTTTTCTTTCAAAGTTTAAAAATGTACCTTGTCTTTCTTCAGTCTGAAGATATTATCAAGGAAGGGCTGTAAGAAAAACAAATTAGGGGCTGGAGAGATGGCTCAGAGATTAAGAGCACTGGCTGCTCCTCCAGAGGTCCTGAGTTCAATTCCCAGCAACCACATGGTGGCTCACAATCATCTATATGTGATCTCATGCCCTCTTCTGGCCTGCAGGTGCACATACAGGCAGAGCACTGTATACGTAATAAAAAATAAATAAATCTTTAAAAAACCAAATTAATGCATGTTTTCCTGTTGGTGTGAAAAGACTACAAAAATAAAACAAAATCCAACTTCCCACCCCACAAAGACAACCTCAAATGGCAGGAAGATCTGACTGTCAGATGCTTTAAATATGCACAGAGTAGGGAATATCATCTTTTTGAGTCACAGCCTCTGCCCTTGTAGGTTTCACTAGTCTGAGTCCAAGAGGATCGGTTCTGCAGCACAGAGCTCATGAGGGTTCATTGCCAACAGACCATCAGGGCTACAGCTTTTCACCAGCACTTGCAGGTGCTTTTGTTGGGTCTGAGGGGTGCGCAATTAAAAAAGAGAGAACCACGGAAGTCTAAGTATACCAAAAAGCGACTTTATTCACTGAGGTGGGTTGGGGGGGGCATGTCGACTTTTAGCACAAAACCAACCTTTAGGGCGGGGACAGAGTCCAGTCGTATCCCATTCACAGCAATGGGAAGCTACGCACATGGAGATGGCACAGTGGGGTCAGGGAAAAGTGTTGAATCCCATCTCCTTCCTCTGTGGGTTTCATGGGGGTTGAGGCATTTCTACCTGGGTCTTAGTCAACACAAACTCCCTAGTCTCTCAGTCAGCATGGCAAACACAGTTGACTCTCATAAAACTATTCAACACAGATCCGTCCATCCTGATGTTGCCACACAGTCCGTGATGTTGTGCATCATGCCCAACTTCAACTTCCGTCAATATGCTGGGGACTCCAAATTCCAGCCTTTCTGTCACACTCGTGTTGCGAAGAGTTCTTGACCTCTTCCGGTTGTCTTCTTGTGAATTTGACAGCTCATCACATTTAAATTAAAAGGGTCCCTGAGGAATAATTAATTCACCTCTACCCTCTCTGGATAAACTACTCTCCAAATAGTCTTACATCCCATGCCCAGAGAGCCGCCTACTCAGGACCCAGAATCACTCTCTCTGGGCCTCAACTGCAATGGCCACCTTGTTTACTGTTGTTATGACTTGGATCTCAGGCTCGGTTAATTGTACGGACGCTTATTTAGCTCCCGGTTCTGGGGCATCACATCAGCAGCTCCTATCCAGCCTCTGGTGAGGGTCTTCCTGCTGGATCATGGGAAGTGTATGTGCAGGAAATCATCACGTGGCCAGACAGAGCAATCTGCTAACTTCCGTCTTTCTCCTCCTATGAAGCCACTTATGCCCTCATGGGAGCCACACTCCTGTGGTCTCATCTAATCTTAATTATTGCCAAAGGTGCCATTTCTAAATGCCTCTAGCATATGACTTTGGGGATTCAGTTTTAGCATGAGTTTGGGAGGGGATGAAAACAGTAGCCAGGCAGACACCAACCCTTCACCCTCCATCTCTCTTGCGATCTCCCCAGTGTGGGAAAGCCAGCTACCAGCATCTCTCCTGTTGCCAGTCTGTTCACTCTGGTCTTCCTTAGCCCAGATATAATGGTCCTAAGGAAGCAAATCTGATCATATCTTCCCTGCTTGAACGCTATGCCTGCTTCCCCACCCATCACATGACACCTCTGACCAGAGGCTCCTGTGCAGCTCTTCCCTAGCCTCCAGAAGACTGCTGCCTTCCTCTTTCAGCTCTTAATTCCTGCTTTTCCCCAGATTGCAGGCAGGGTAATACCTTCTCCTCCAGGGGCAGAGCTGTGCACACCGTGAGCTGCTTGGATTTCCTACTTATCAGGAGCAGAGCCTGGAGGCCGGAGAAGCAGCTGTTCCTTCTCTGTGCGATGGAGCAAAGCACCCTGACGGTCTTGATCAGACTTCCTCAAATTTGGTGCTGAGAACAGGCAGAGGAGGAGCAAGGGGAAAGCAAAAGTACAGCAGCTCCTTCCTCTGCTACCAGCCTTTCAGGGACAGATACTGACTGCATTAAGCTTTGAAAGGCGACTCCATCCAGCGCTGCCCTGCAACCTCAGTGTACTGTGGCCTCGATACTCCATCTGTCCTCCCTTCCTAGTTCACTGTTAGATAACCTGGCCACAAATTCAAGGGTTAGGAAACCTCAGATGTCTCTGACCCACCAAGCAGGACACCAAGGTCCTCTGTTGGGCTGCTGCTTTAAAGACGACCTTATCCATCCCGAGGAGGGCTTGTGGGAGGACTTTGCATGGTGAAATCACAGCGTTTGGTGTAACTCCTGGCATACAGAAGGGGCCCAGCAGAGTTCTAAAGAAGATGTAAATCATTAATAGCTAAGCTCAGATAAGTGTGGACTCTGGGTTTGTGTGGAGGCCTTCACGGTGCACAAGGGTTATTCTGGGAAGGCATGATAGTAGTTTTTCTGTTTACTTCAGAACCGTTGTCACTTCTCTCAGCAAATGAGGCAGAGCATCTAACTTTAATTGTAATTATCAACAGTATATGTGTGACATATATGTATGGCTGCATGGGCGTGCCATGCACATGGGTGCAGGTTAGAGGACAGCCTTAGTCTGGGCTCTGGGGATTTGAGTCAGGGTGTCATGCTTACACAGTGTGTGCTTTTACATACTGGGTCATCTCCCCGGCTTAGCACAGGAACTTTCTACCATTGCTATGTGGGTGTCAATTGTTTGGGAGCTACGGCAGGCAGAAAAAAAAAAAAGGCTCCAACTAATTCGATAATTCTATAGCTCCCCACACTCAATCCTGTCATTTTCAGTTTTCTCTCACTTTGTCATTCTCTCAAGCTATGAACAATTAGCCTGGCTACCAGCGAGAGCGAGGGCAGACATGAAGATGGACAGGTACCAAGCTTCCTGACCCGCTCCCACCACCCACCACCATCAGCTGTGGCACAAGCCAGTCAGGTATGTCCTTGACTATACTTCCACACCTGAGTGTCTCCCGGAGGCAGGTGGCATAGCAACATGGAGGCTCCCTGCTGTGAAGAATGTTGGGAGGGCGAAAGAGAACGGCATATGAAAGACTCTTTTAACAAACAAGAATAAAGTATGAAGTATTTTTGGCAACTAGGAAAAGCCCCTCACTTGAAGAGATTAAATAGGTTACAGTTAAGAGAGTATTTTTGGCTTTCTGTTCTGGGAGCCATGACCCCGGTATGACCCCGATGCGAGGCCTTTTATTGCACTCTGAATCAATAGCCAGGAGAAACACTGTACTAATGCCACTGGTGTTGAGTGGAAATTCATTCTGGAATAACAATATAGCTGTGTATGTTACTAGGCATCAAATCCATGAAAAACAAAACATAACAGCAAGAAAGTTTGACAGCCTGCTTAGTGGATGCTTCCAATGTTATTGGGGCCACTGGACACAGCCCTATATCAACAGGTAGGCAGGTATCACTCTGGAGGAGTATTTGAGTCATTACAACAGAAATTAAGCTAGTTAATATTCATATAGAACATATAGATTTAAGCAAGGCTATTCTTTTGTTTTGTTTTTGAGGCAGGATCTCTTTAAGTAGCTCTGGCTGTCCTGGAACTTGCTGTGTAGACCAGGGTAGCCATGAACTTGCAGAGGTTTACCTACCTTTGACTCTTGAGTGGTGTGAGCCACCACACCTGGCCTAGCGAAGGCATTCTTCATACAGTTAGCCAAGATAAAGGCCAAGGGTAGAAGGCAGGTACGGACATTTATCTTCCTGTATGAGTGTGATGCTAGGGATGCAGGGCCAGAGTCTTGTGTGCTCTGGGCACACATGATACCGCTAAGCTGCACCCGAGTCCAACAGATGCACAGGGCCTTAATTTTTGTCAACTTGACATTTGGAAGAGACTCTCTTAATTGAGAGATTTCGTCTATCTGATTGCCTGTAGGCAAGTCTGTAAGATACTTAAAAAAAAAAAAAATTAATGATTGATATAAAAAGGGTCCATCACACTGTGTAGGATGGGTGCCACCCCTGGGCAAGTGGGCAAGTGGGCAAGTGGGCAAGTGGGCAAGTGGGCAAGTGG
>OU015746.1:73808842-73840502 GCA_907169655.1 Acomys percivali | reverse complement strand
GTGTGTGTGTGTGTGTGTGTGTGTGTGTGTGTGTGTGTGTTGTGGGGTGGGGAGGTGGGGTGGAAGGCCATGGTATGCACAAGGAGGTCAGAAGGCAATTTGTAGGAGGCAGCTCTCTCCTTCCACAATGTGGGTCCTCTGGACTGAACTCAGGCTGTCAAACTTAGTGAGAATCCCCTTTACGCGCTGAGCCATCCCCCCAGTCAGGAGGTGGCATTTTAACAGAGAAGGGGGAGGCAGGCTGCTTTAACCCTCATCTGTTGCCAAGCTGGCTGTGGAGAAGGTCCCGTGGCTACTCTGAGGTGCTGCCTTTTTGTCTCTCCCCAGTGTTTTCTCCTTTATCTGTTCCAAATGGCAACAGAGACCCATGGGAGAGGCTAAGTGTGTGGGTCCTCTGTTGGCTAAGCTGGAATGCTGGCCCTCCCCTAGGGGCCTGAGGGCGGTGGGTCTTTGTGACCACAGTGAGGCCATGCTTCTGTGTTTTAGCTCCTTTGTCCCTGACAATCCCGCTTGCAGTGGTCCTGAACGCTGTCACTTTACCAACAAATCAGCACCCCAAACTACAAATAGGAGAAAACATGTTCTCTCTCTCAGGAGGCCACGCTGCCACGGCACCCTGTCTGTGAACTTTGAGAAGCATGGCTCCACATCCCCACCACTTCTTTTTGAAGTGTTAAGTTAGATTGGAAATAAAAAAAACTGAGTCGTGTGGATGGACTATCATGTGGTGGAGGAGATGAAGGAAATTAGACCTCTAAGATTCCAGAGTCAAGGTGATTTCTTCTTAGGGATCAGTCAAAGCTCCTGAGAAGACACCCAGAGAGGGTGTCACAAGGACATGCACAGTGGGGGCTTGGAGTGAGTGAGGACATGTCCTGAGGTCTCTATATTTCCCTTGACCACAGGCTACTGGGGAGAAAAGCATTGCTCACATGGCTCGGATAAGGACCCTTAGACCAAGCGACTCTAAGCATTCTCATTGACAAGAATCTCAGTGTGTCCTCAACATGATCAATCAGTCTATTGTTTATCTATGCATCTATGTGTGTGTGTATGTATGTATGTATATATATATATATGTATGTATCTATCTATCTATCTATCTATCTATCTATCTATCTATCTATCTATCGATCTATCTATGGTCTACCTACCTACCTATCAATGTATCTATCTATGCATCTCTGTATGTATATATGTATTTACGTATGTATGTATGTATCATAATCATCATCATTATCTTAGGGTCAAGTGTGGCATAGGCTGGCTTTGAACTTGTGTAGTCAAGTCAAGTCAAGGATGACTTTGAACTTCTGATCCTCCTGCCTCCATATCTCAATCTCCTAAGAGCCGGGATTCCCAGTATGTATCACCATGCATGACTGCATGCTATTCATTTATGGCTAATAAACAAGTAGGAACTACTTCATGGATGTGCCAAGCATATTATAATGAAGTCTAAATAAGGAAATTAAAAAGAAGAAAATAACTAAAAT
Source organism: Acomys percivali (assembly GCA_907169655.1). NCBI lineage: Eukaryota > Metazoa > Chordata > Mammalia > Rodentia > Muridae > Acomys > Acomys percivali. The sequence goes on along the minus strand of OU015746.1, from coordinate 73,839,006 downwards.
AGAAGTTCTGCCCTCTCTGCCCAGCTCCTTAGGGGGCAGACTTACTCACTCCTGTGCTTGTTGCATATTCTGGGATGTGGTACATAAGGAGCAGCTACAATGCGTGGCCTCTCACCCATGTTCCCATCTCTAATTAGAGGACTCTGTACTTCTCCAGCCATGGCTGACTGAAGCAGTAATTTGTTATACAAAGAATCCTGATGATTTCTCGACCGAGGGTCGAAATGTCTCCTCCAAAGCATCCTCAAGGTAATGCTAATAGAAATTGCACTGATGACTTGTCTCAGCACTGGGACACGATACCTTACAGAAGCAACAAAGGGAGGAAGGGCTTTGTCGGCTCCAAGTGACAGGCAGAGAAACATGGCTGAAGTCACGGCAGTGTGGCCTCATCTGTGGGACTCCTCCCGTCTCAGTGGAGCAGGAAGCAAAGAGCTCTAGCTGGAAGGAGAAGCTATGACCCTCAGCACCCCATTCCCTCCAGCCAGGCCCCACCTACTCTAAGGCTTCTGCAAACCCCCCACCCCCAAGCCCAAACACCATATGGAGACCAAGTGTTCAAACACTCAAGCGTATAGGGGATACTTTACATTCAAACTCTAGCCAAAAGACAGTAACTGTGCTTTTGGGTAGAGACACAACCTCCATTCTGGAAGGTTCTGCACAAACTAACCTTACTGCACTTGGCTCACCGGTCCTCACTCCTACTCTGGGATTATTCTTGGATTGTTGCACCTTTTCCTCCCATAAGCTATTCAAGCCATCAGGATAAAGTAAAGCTTTCTTTCTTGCTCACCCCATGAGGGACTGCAGACTTGGCTGGAGGGTTTTAAAGAGGTGATGGTTTCAGTGTGTTTCTGTTGCCACAGCCTGACAAGCTCAATAGACTTCTACATTCTTCTTACCCCACTTTTTTGTAATAACAAAGCACACAGTGTGTATGTACACAGTGATCAGAATTTTAGCCTGGGAGGTTTGTGGGGGTAGGAGTGGGCGTGGCACCAGTGATGGCTGACAACCAAAGCCTGAAGCTACGCATCTTGTCCTGGAACAGCTGGTCAATCTCTGGCCCAGATTTTCTGCCTTGGTTTCAGGATCAATGACTGGCTGGTGGAGTAGAGCTGGCTTTTCATTCTAAAGAGAATAGTCTTTAAAAATTTAAAACATTAAAGACTATTAAATATATTAAAGTAGTGCAAATCTGTGTCTACAAGGATGCAATGCGGATGTGGCCTCCCCAACTGAGTTATGAAACACTGTACAACCCTGCTGTTCCTCCTTTGAGCTCAGGCCCTGTAACCTGACTACAGCTCCCAAAGGTATATCATAGGAAAGAAACACTCCAGCTGAAAGCATGAAGTGCCTTGACTCTCAGCAGCACCACTGTCTCCACGACTGTCTCTTCCTTCATTGCTGTATCCTTCTAGCCACCAAGACGGCTGGGGCAAGACAAACACCATGGTTGGTCTTCAGTGCCCCTTATGGGTTCCGAGAAGTATTTATGCGTTGGCAAAGGAGAAGGATTATAGTAAGAGAAAGAATTTCTTGGACACAGGTTTGAACCTAGAACATTTCCAAACATGGACAGCCATGTCTCTTCCCCTTCTGAGTTTAGCCACGGCTGCCAGAGTGTTATGCTGGGTGGGATATGGCTGTGCATTCGGCCTGAGAAGCTGGGAGCATTCTCTCTTTGGGAGGAATGCTAGGGAACAAAAATGTTCTTTTCCACTTATCAGTCACCACCAGGAGGGCAGGACTATTTTCTGCATCCCCCATTTCTTCCTTTCCCTATTTCTCACTTTTTTTTCTTTCTGTCACTTTCCACCGCAATGTTATATTAAGCGGCCAGATGTGCTGGCATCTTATTCTGCCCATGGAGAAGTCACTTGTTGGGCCTTTGTATACTGCAGGCTCTGTCTGTTCTATAGCAAATTCTGGGAAATGGGAGCCAAAGGGAAAACAAAATCTATAATAAAAGATATGCACGGGTGGATCTGAACTCTGGGAAGGATCAGGGCCAACCATCTGCTCTGTTCCTTTTCCTCAGGCCTTCCCCACCTAAGGATAGTTTCACTTAAACTATGGTTATACTGGAACATGTTGTGTCAGAAGTCGGTTCAAAACCATGCACCTCAGGCCCCAGATATGGTTATATGTTGTCTGAGAGAATAGATGTGGGGATACCTAGGTCATTGTCGGACAGTGAGTGGATGTTGCCTCCACTCTAAGCATGGATGATTGGGGGAGGGGTTGTTTTGAGTAGCTGTTGAAGGCAGAGAACATGGATTGGGCTTTCTAGAAAGTTGTAACTATCATTGGGCAATCCAGATAACTATACTGTGGCCATGCCACTGCAATTCAGTGAGGTAGATAGAGATTATCACACACACACACACACACACACACACAGCAAATGTATGAGAAAATGTATATATGTGTGTTCTGATATTTTTGTTCTTCACACTTGAAGACTGTCACACAAAGCTAAATCATATCAGCATTGACTGCTTCACACAGCCCCACAGCATCACCACAACACAATCCATGAAGAAACCAAGTTAGTTATGAGAAAGAAGCCATAGATAGTAACACGCAACAATAGAAAAGTAACTAAGACAGTAACTGAAGTTCTCTAATCCGGATGTCCACAACTGTAAATTGCGCATAAACATGCATATTTTATAGAAATTTCAAAAGAGAAATAATGTAACTTACATAACGTAAGGATGCTTAGAAACATGCCCAAATAGCAAGTGTTCAATAAATGTTGCCGGATACTATGTAAACTGAGACTTAGATAACAAACTTACACAAGAGCTTAAGATAGCATTACAACATGGAGCTATGCCTGTGTCTTTAATAACCATATATACGCTATTTAAGAAGCATCCCAGAGTAGCAGTAGGCACCACTACCAAACACTTGACTTTGTAACAGAGAGCGTGCTTGACTGCCGCCATAGTTCACCAAATCACACCTCCTTTACATCCTAACCCTTGAATCAAGTGGAATCTCCAAGCCTTGGCTAAGCTGGAGATGGAGACTGTACACTTCTGCTGAGCCACAGAAGTCCTGGGCATCAGAAAGGCAGCAGTGGTGCTTTCCTACCTGGTGAGCTTGGTGCCAATCTGCTGCCTGAGCTCCAGCCGTTCCTCGTCGGTCTGTCTGGGGAGGATGTTCTTTTCTTCCAGCTCTCGCTTAGAGGGCCTGTTGCTGAGTTTGATGGCTAAGGAGTCCTTCCTGCAGACCTTCATGGCCAGAGAGCCTGCAGGAGGGACAAGTTCGTCAGTTACCAGAGACACCTACCTATGTGCCTGGAGGCCCACGAGGCCAACCATGCGTGGTTATAAAGCAAAAGGCAGGGATTCAGACACAGAGGGCTTACTACCCAAGAACGCTAAAGTCCAAGTTCTTAGCGCAGCTGCCATTGCCACACTTTAGACACCTGGTCTGGGCCATATTGGGAAGAGAAGGGGATCCTGTGACTGGGTCTCTCTCTTCAGAAATGCTCAGCATGTAGCAACATCACAAAGGAGGACAGGACCCACTGTGCAGTGCCATAGAGGGGAGAGGAGCAGACAGAGGTCGCAGCAGCTGGGAAAAGCTCCACAGAAACAGGCTGCTGCCAGAACAAGGTGGGATCTGTGAGGATCCATATCTACATATGTTCATTAGTGACATGGATGCTGGGAACCCTCAGGGGACAGACAAGAGCAGCTACCTGGAGCTCAGTGCATGCAAAATAACGCTGTGTGGTCAAGGTAGGACCGTTTGGGGTGAGGGCACAGTTGAGGACCCTGAAATGAGCAACATTCTGGGACTGCTTTCTTTTGAACACATGTTTCAGAGCGTCCAGGGCTGCTATAAGTCTGTGGCTTCACCCGGAGTTGATTTTGCTCTTTAGCAAGCAGCCAGAGATGTCTAGAGGGAATTTTGGTGGCTGAAGGTTAGGTGGGGATTGGGAGGACGGTCCTGCCGGCTAGCTGGTGGAGGCCCTGGAGGCTGTTAATCCCAGGGCAGTAGTCAGGATCACATTTACAACAAAGAATGCTCTGGCCCAAAGGGTCAAGAGTGCAAAGGAGAGAGACCCTGGCACAAAGGCTTCCGTTCTCAAGCACCACGTGACAAATGGGCTCAGCAGCTGCCCCCTTCCGCTGGGGGTGGGGGTGAGGGTGGGGATGTCACTGCAGCCTCTGCCTGCAGCTCTGTGGTTTCTGCCACATTACTTTCATTCTCTCTTCTCCATTTACCAGCCAAATGGGAGCATGTTGATTCCCTAAGATGGTTTTAAGATAGAGATATGAAAACATAATCATATCTCATTGGGCATATCCTATATAGGCAACAAATGGCTGCTATTACAATAAATTCATGTTGACCTCAAGTCAGCTATAGCTATCCTCACACCATTATACCTTAGCTATTCATGGCCACAGCGATAAATTATCAACTTGCTTTCTCTATTTTTTAATATAGTTAAATGTCTTCAGCAGAGAATTTAAATCCAGGTTTTCTAAAGCTGACGAGGCACACTTGAGCATGAATATGCTGTATGTACAGTAGCGAGGTTTACACACGCAGGACATTCTTTTAATCTCTCCCTCCCCTGACCCCTTGTTGTTTGAAAAAGAGGGTTACATTTTAAGAAAGTAATCAAGACAGATGTAGGAGGCGATGAAATAGTAGTGTGATGTGTATAGCTATGAAGCCATATAGATATTTACTCTTATTATTGCATAAGGAAGTGGAGCCTGGAGAAGTCACCTAAGCTGTCCTGTCACCCAGGGCCCAGTTAAAACCAGATCTTCAGGCAGCTATTCTGTGCTGTCTTTACAGTGCCACGCTTTCCCCACAGCCATGGAAAGTCTGCCTGCACGTACTGGTGTACAATGAGGCGTCATCATCGTCATCCTCTTCCTCGTCCTCCTCTTCCCGTGCATACAGGCAGGACGAGTCTTCATAGTCAGAGTCATGAGGCACATTTTCTTTATTGTCATCACATTCAATCACAACAGTTGGCACTTGTCTGATTTCCGGAAGGCCCATGGGTCCCGCTTTTGTGATACCGTCACTTGAGTGCAAACCAGAGCTGTGGTAAGAAGTGGAGCAGGGGACTCGTTGCTCGGAGCTGTTTAAAGAGAAAAGAAAGAGGAGATTCACCTTAGCCAGCACAGCAGATCCTATTCATGCCGTGGAGGTGCTTTAAAATTCAGTTGTCCCATTCTCAGAGGCAGAGTTCCCTAGGCAAAGTGATCCATTGCTCATACTTAGCTTGTCCTTTTAGGACAATACTTTCCTGGTGGAAGCAGTGGTCCAGAATAAGGCATAGGAACCCTACATAGTGGTGATGTCACGGTTTCATAACAACATGTAGCCCCTGGATGGCACACCTGGGTCTCATTTAGGCAGGGCTCCTCTGCAACCCACCTGCCTGCTAACTTGATCTAATAGAGGCTAGTGAGTGAGGTTCTAACTTTCAAAAGCTGTGCAGAGCAGTGGCAGGAACTGAGGGTGAGGATAGTTTGAAATGATTTGGGTAGAGATACAGAGGCAGAGAAGAGATGGGATGAATAAAAGGCTGAGCCCCGTGTTTGGACATCAAGGTGGACATGGCTATGGACCACCTACCTAGAGGACGTTCTCTTCCAAGGACGGGGCCAGGATTCAGCAGGCAGTCGTGGGTAACATTAACCTAACTCCTTGCCTGACCCCACTGGCCAGTTTTGTAAGAATGATGCTCTCGAAGCCAATGGGATTTAATATATTTTCAATTAAAACGACGCTTAAAGCATCCAGTATTTGATAATTGGAAAATACAAACCATTACAGTTCCCTAATAGTGCCTATGTGCAGATCTCATAGAAACATAGAGTCCTTCTGTATGAAGCCAAGGACAGTGGGCAAGAACACTGCCCATGGAATCAACTGACTGGGACTCAAGTGATCACAGAGATCAGGGAGCCTGCATGGGTCTGACCTAGGTCCTCTGCATACGTGTTATGGCTGTGTAGCTCAGTGTTCTTGTGGGACTCCTAACAGTGGGAGCGGGGGTGTCTCTGATTCTCTTGCCTGCCTTTGGGACCCTTTTCCTCCTACTGAGTTATCTCATCCAGCCTCGATGTGAAAATATGTGCCTGGTCTTATTGTAGCTTGTTATGCTGTATTTGGTTGGTGTCTTGATCTTTCCTGGGGTGAGAGGTCAAGGTGGGATGGATCCAGGGTAAAGGGGAAGTTGGTGAGGGGAGAGAGGGGAAACTGCAAGTTGGAATGTAATATATGAAGGAAGAATAAATAAAAAGGAAAAAAATAAATGTATTATAATATTAAAAAATAATAATGGAAATATGTAGCCAGAAAAATGCCATTGTTTCCTTCCTTCTTCCCTCCCTCCCTCCCACCTTCCCTCTGTTCTCTTTCTCCAGTGTTGGGGACTGAAGCCAAAGCCTCACACTTGCTAGTCAAGGCCTCTACCACTCACCTACATCTCCAGATCAGATAAAATTTGTATCCCTTTTGAGAGTCATCAAAATAGAGCTTATATCCGTATTTAAAGATTTCTGAACATAGGAAACGCAATATATTTTTACATCAATAGTATTTGACATTTATAAACAAATGAATTGTTAAGATATATTATATATTGAGGCATTAGATGAAAATTTTTATCCTAAAGGAGTCTTACTATGGTGTATAAAAACACGTTTCCGTTAGAGCTTTCAATTATACTTTAAGTTATTGCTGTGTCTAATTTAAATTCAATTAACTTTCTTCCTTTCACTGTTTCCAATGGGTTGTTTTCATCTTTGTATTTTCCACATAACTCTTCAATGACACAAATGGGAAATCTAGTTAACACCATATGAGTTATACTGTTCAAGGCAATGAACTAAATCAACTTAAAAATAACAATTACTGAATAGGATAAAATCATGTATTTACAAAAATGCAGTGTTTTAGTAGAGATTAGTGGTTTGAGATGGCCCATTTCCTAACTAATTGCATAGACACAGCAACCGGAGCAACGTGTAAGTAGAACACATTGGCTGACGGTCTCTAGGGTGACAAACACAATGTTTAACCATAAATTGGACTGAGTGGGCACCTTGTTGTTCTGCTCATCCTATGGAGCAAATATAGTTACTAAATTCTAGATGTGCCTGGATCTTTGGGTATCATGGAAAGTAGGGGATACAGAAGAGAAAAAAATGTATATATACATACATACATACACATACATAAATATATATATGTATCTAAAATTTCATGGCTAGTGTTTTGTCCTAAACTTGCCTTCTCCTCTTTCTTCTTTCATATTCTAATTAGCATGGTTCCTAAAAGGCACAGAGCTTAGACTAGACTTCTGGGAGTTAGGGATGGGAAGCAGACAAACAGCTATTCTTGCTTGGTGTGAAGAAATGTTGGCAGCTAGAAAACAAGAACGTCTTAAGGCAGGAATCACCAGAGTGAATTAGAAGGGAAGAAGAGAGGGGAATGAAGGAGATAAGGAACTCGACCTTATAGATAGTGTTCTGGTTTGAATGAGGATGGCCCCCATAGGCCCTGTATTTAAATACTTAGTCCCTAGTTGGTAGGAGGTGTGTCCTTGTTGGAGGAGGTGGGTATGTCCCTGGGGGTAGGCTTTGAAGTTCCAAAAGCCCACACCATTCTCAGTTAGCTCTCTCTCTGCCTTCACCTTGTGGATAACAATATAAGCTCCCACCTATTGCTCCAGCACTATACTCACTTGTCTGCTTGCCCACTGCCATGCTTCCTGCCATGATGGTCATAGACTCGAACCCTCTGGGCTTATAGCTCCAGAGGGTTCGAGTCTATGACCATCATGGAGGGATGTTATAAGTTGCTGTGGTCATGATGTCTCTTCATAGCTATAAAAAAGTAACTAAGACAGGTGGTCTCTGATTTAAAAAAAGAAGAGTCTGTGATTTTTCTCTTGAAGATAAGAGTATGAGATGAGGAGCAGGACTGATGAGGAGAGCACCTAGCTGCAATGATTAGGTATAAAGCATCACCCTGCCAGCATTGCAAAAGAGGGACCCCCATATAGGTGGTTAATAACTGCCTGGTAGTGACATTACAAACACAGCTGGAGGCTGACACTGGCCTCTTCCTGAAGTGTCAATCTACCACGCACCAGAATGCCTCCGTTTGTATAAGTAGGAATAATATTTTTCTAGGAATCTACATGAATCCATCAAAATGTCGGAATGTATTTTACTAATCAATATCCAACCTGGTGCTTATGGTGTGCAAGTGTGGATGATCTCTTGGAAAGCTGAGGCAAGAAGATTGAGAGCCCCGTACTAGTCAGGGCTACATAGTGAAACTCTGACTTCATAAACCTATACCAAGTATAGGTTAGGAAATGTGCTGGGAGGAAGACAAATATCTGAGGAGATAACAAGCAAGTGGGAAGGAGGCTAGCAAGGTTACAGTGAGGCTCCAGCTGGGGGAATCTCGACTTAGATTTGAGCCTATGTTTTTCCCATTTACTCTCTTCTTGATATTGGGTAAGTTATTCAGTGTCTCTGAGTCTCAACTTCATCACATGCAAAATTGTGCAAATCACGCCTTTTGTGGATGGTGGTGTGCTACCTGGCCTTGATAACATGGCCTTCAATGAGATATTGCCTTTTTAGTTACAGGAATGGTCTTTCAGAAGGTTTTTAATCAGTGTCAGCCCACCCCGCCCCTCACATGTTGGGGGCAAGGCTCTAAAAAGCAGAGATAGTTGCCTTTCTCATGGGAATTCTGAACGGCTCCCAAGTCTTTGAAAGTGAAAGGACCAGACAAACTCCATTTTGAAAAAAAGAAAACCTCCATTTTGTGTTAAATCTAGCCAAGGGCTGAACCCAGATTCCAGAAAAACCACAAACTAGTCTAAACAGAAAAATATGCCTTAGCAACACAATCAGCTCACCTTGGGAAAGTCCAAATATACTCTCTGCTGGTCAAGCTGACCAGCAGGTTGTCTGGCACATAGCAACAACCAATTAGGAGAAGCCAGGCCAAAGTTCCTAATGCCCCCATGACTGCTTCAACCAATCTTTTCTATAGGCCAACTTACCCCTACACCTATATCACCCAGCCATGAAACGCCAAGGCTTGTAACTCCTTGCTTGTAGCTTTTCTGCCCAAATGTCATCCAATCATATATTATAAAACCCATTTCTTTGCCTAAAACCTATAAAAACCCCTCTCAATTGAGACTCGAGGCCACTTCCCTGCATCTGCTGTGCCAGTGCATAGGAGGGGTGGCCCGGGTTTGAACCTGCAATAAAGACTTCCTTGCCATTGCATTTGGACCCGGCTCTTGGGTGGTCTGTTCGGAGAGTCTCTCAAGATTTGGGCATAACAGAAAGCAGCCACACAAATGGAAAAATCCAGATAGTAGAGTGTGAGCTGTGTCATCTATGGCCAAGAACCAAACCCAGGAAGTGCAGCATGTACACGCCCTCTCCCATGTGGCAGCAAAGGAGGTCTAGAAGGATGGCGGTCTCAGTAATGCTTGTTTTATATGATAGAGTTGCCCCCAAAATTTGCCTAAAGTAAAGATGCTCATCGCCAAAGAGAAGTAAAACCTATTAGCTTATGTGTACAGTCATTCAATCCTCCCATGATGCTCCACACCCCACACAATGTGGTCCATGTTATTAACTGCGCCTCCCTCTCATCACCGATGTGTCTACACAAAGCTTGCCACAACTGCACCGTCAGTGCTCTCGGCCTGGAGCACGCTCCTAGCTCGTTTTCACTTCTTCCGTTCCCATTTATTGTTGTCTCCAGCAATACCTTACCCATGTCCCCAGAAGATCCCTCAGTTGTAAAACATTATAAGCCTCTATTTGCTTACCCTCCTCCCCTCTGTTATGGTTCAGATATGGGGCCCCTCCCTCACAGGCTCATGCCTTAAAAGTTCACTGTTTCAAGCAGAGTTCAGAGGTGGGGCTTCAGGGGCAGTGCCTGGCTCGTGAGGGCTTTGCCTTCATCAGGGGGACTGGTCACTGGTAGAGTCACAGTCTGAACAGACTATTGGGAGGTTGGGGAACTGTGGAAGATGGAGTCTATGTGGATGAAGTGGGGCCCTGGGAGAGCATCTTTGAAGGTTATCTTGCCCTAGTCATTTCCTGTTTGCCACTCTCTCTGCCTCCAGGCTGCTGTTAGGTCAACAGTGTCTGCCCCATGTTCACAAAACCGTGATGTTCAGCCTTGCCTCAGGCCACTGCCATGGCTGGTTATAATAGTTCCTGTTCTTGCTGCTGTGACCAAATAGCTCACAGTTTTAGAAAGGATGAAGCCCATTACAGTGAGGAGGGTGTGGCCATATGAGCATGGGGGTGATGTATTAAATGTATTAAACTGTATTAAGTAGATTTTATAGATACGATATATATATTTTAGTACACATAATCAGACACTAAAAGTTTTATAACATTTGTGAACAAGACAATCTTTGTATTGGGGTCTGCCTTGAGCATTTGTAGAAGATCTGGTATTGCCTCTGGCCTCTACCTATTAGATCTTTTGGAGTCTCAAGAAGATAAGAAAGGAACTGTGCCTCAAAAGAGAATGTGCACTTGAGTTACTGTGCTTGCTCCAGTAGGAATCTGCCCTGTTCCAATGCTTGACTGGTTATTCATTGATTTTCTGGGTAACTAAGTGTGGTGGGCACATGCCTATAAACCCAGCAATATGGAGAGAGAGAGAGAGAGAGAGAGAGAGATATTATCTCAAAACACACACACACAGTCACACACACAAGTAACACACTCACATACACACACACCTGTACACCCCACACTAACATACCCCTAGTGGATATATAACAATGAGTAGTGTTTGATAACCTGCTGGAGTCCCTGTGTATGACTGGAAAAGACATCAATTGCCAGCATCATGTGTGAAAACCACCAGCATCTCCCTCTGACTTTGCAGCAGCCAATAGGCCAGAAAGCATCTCTCCCCATTTAACTGAGGAGGAATCAGAGAGTGGGAGTCCAGTTATTCACTGGCCAGCAGTCTTCCGTGCTCCATATCCTGGCTGCTAGCACCATCTCTGCTCCTCACAAAGTCAGGTACAAATACCACTACTGATGTCACCATCAGCAATGGAGAGTACTGGGAAGAGGTGGTCTATGGGTCAGCCTGTGTATCATGTATGGTGTGACTCATTACATACCAAATCCTAGACAGTTTTAGAAATATGGGTCATTGGTCCCTAGAAGGATAGAGAACAGGCAGAAAAAAAGAATCCATTTAAACCCATTACAACTTCTGGAAAAAGGAACTCAAAATACCACCTCTCCTCAGGAAGGCTGAGGACCCTTGCCTATTTAGGCAATAGTGCAGCTTCCTGCTGACTAAAGTCCAAGGGAAAACAAATATTCTAATGGATGCTTCTTATCTTAGCTGGCTAATCCGGGGCCACTGTACAACGCACACTCGCTTTCTTAAAATGAAGCTGATGAACTGTTTTCTTGGGCTTCAGTGGCTATTTTTGTCATTTTTCAGCCTCAGGCTCTGCAATTTGTAGCATAATTTCTCACACGTTTTTGATCTCCGAGAGGAAAAGGGCCGACTGCTCTGAAATCTCTCTTTGTAGAGCATGAAGATGAAATTACAGCTCATTCCTGCTGGAACTTAATTTCATTTTCCATGTCATATTTGTGGGTAATACATCTTCTCTATCCTTTGGGGGAAATAGATGTCTTCTTGGCCCATTTTGACCACAGATTTATGCCCGAAATCAACGTCCCTTTATTACGTTTTTATTTAGGACTGATGTTACAGTTATTCTCAAAAAACTTTAGGGAAATTAAGGCTTTAAGATAGTGATGTGTGCCGGGTGTGGTGGCGCATGCCTTTAATCCCACCACTCAGGAAGCAGAGGCAGGCGGATCACTGCGAGTTTGAGGCCAGCCTAGTTTACAAAGTGAGTACAGGACAGCCAAAGCTACACAGAGAAACCCTGTCTTGAAAAACCAACCAACCAACCAACCAACCAACCAAAAAGATAGTGATGTGTGTGTATGTGTGTGTGTGTGTGTGTGTGTGTGTGTGTGCCCACATCTTTGTGCAGGCACATGTGTGTGCCTGTGGATGTGGAGAGGCCACAGTCTTTGCTGTTCCTCAGGAGACATCTAGTTTGCTTTTTTTTTTTTTTTTTTTTTTTTTTTGAGATGGAGTCTCTCAGTGTCCTGTGCTCACCAAATAGGCTAGAGTGACTTCTGAGCAAGTTCAGGCGACTTGCCTGACTCACATTCCCAGTACTGAAATTATAGGCATGGGCTATGTCCTACTTTTTGTCACTTACATTCAGGTCCTTGTGCTTGCTAGGCAAGCCCTGACTGACTAAGCTTTCTTCCCAGCCCATGGCAGTGATTTTTAACTTCATACCTTGCCCACAAGGTCTTTATGTGTGCTGCAGACATGTTTGTTGACTAATAACTTCCCACTCATGGATTGTGTGTCACAGGTCTTTCTACCCACCAGCCTGTTGCCATTCGATGGAGACAAAGTGATGTCTGGAAGTTCTCCTGAAAGGGGACATTCTGATGAATGACCCCAACCACTTGCTGATATCTATACAATAATTTCTTTATGGATTATTAAAGATGAGGGGGTGTCAGTGTCTTAGTTCTTTCCAGTTCTAAATATGAATGGCCATTCTTTTAATTTTCAGAGACTAGAGAGTGATTTCTTGAAGACACGTGACCATTGGAGTGGTAGGAAAATGAATATTTGAGGGGCACCAGTATGTTCTTCTCTTGTTTATCATTGTTGTAAGTGTGTTTGGTGTAGTCTCTCCCTCTCCCTCCCTCCCCCCTCACTTTCTCTGTGCATGGATGCACATACACACATATGAAGAGGTCAGAGGTTGACATTAGGTATGTTAATTTCTCTCTACTTTATTTTTTGAGACAAGATCTCTTGTGTCCTACTTGACTGACAGCTGAATTTTCCAATGATATTCTTGGTAGAGGTGGGGCAAAGAAGAGAGGATATAGCTTTTGCTTTCCTATTGAGAGAGGAGGATACAATGAAGAGAGTTCTGCACATGGGCCTCTCACCAAAATAGAACAGTTTTACACTCAAGCTTTCCAAATGCCTCTCCACCTAATATTTAGTTTGTGAACATCAGGTCTCCCATTTTTGTCAAATTCTCTTGTCCATTGATTTTCAAAAACAAAGGCTCTCAGGCTGTTCTAGCTTCTAGGGAGACCCTGAGGACAAATCAAAGCATTGTCCTTGTGAGCTTAATTGTTAGCGAGAAAACAGATGATGAACCAATAGGTAATTACCCTGTAAAGCAGGGATGGGACACTGAAAGAAGATACATTAGGGTGGTAGTAGGATGATGGTGACAATATTTTATCACCCAAGGCTAGAGCGTACAGCTTGGTAATGGTTGGTACTCTCTCTTACATCTTCAGCCTGCTCCCTCTGCACAGCTACTCACCCGCCACCACGAGCTGTACTCATCCAAATGACCTAAAAACAGTCACACCACCCAAGTCTAGAATTCAAACCCACTGTATGTTTCCTAATAAACTCGCATCCTGGTGCTCCTTGCAGCAAACTGCATTGCAAAAGAATAGGTGGGTTGTAGGAACATCTGCTACCCGTGCTTTTCATTATGAAGATTATTATAGCCCACTGTTGTGAATTTGTTGTGTAAATTGCATCTCCTACCCAGCGTGCTTGTGGAAGAGAGAGTTCAGACTGGGTGTTAGGGGAAATAATGAGCGTTGTTAGCTTTTGGGGAGAAGGTAGAGACATGGTTAGTGGGAGAAAAAAATCAAGGCATGGAGGGAGAAGACTCAGGTTCGTATTGTTAATAGTGATCTTATGTCTTCATCTATGAAATGGAGATAGTCACTATACCTTTCTTAACACTGTACGGTTTGAAAATATTCATTTATTTGTGTGGATATATGTACATGCCACTGCGCCTGTGTGGAGGTCACAGGACCACTTTCAGGGGTTGGCTCTCTCCTTCCACTATGTGGGTCCCAGGGATTGAACTCGGGTCCTCAGGCTTGGCGGGAAGTGTCCTTACCTTGTGTCATCTCACTGGCCTGGTCTGCATGTTTGAGGGAAGATGAAACAAGATTCAAACACCGATGGCGTGTTTTCATGAGACACTTGGAGGACGGCCTGTTAGCTGTGAGGTTGTTTTGGGACACCTCTTTAGCGGACTTAAGTAGCAATGTGAACATGTTCCACACACTTATGTTTGTTATACTCTTTGGAGCTCCTCAGATGATGGAGAGTAGAGATTCCCCCTTTTCCTGTGGGAGACTAAAGCCTGTGGTGTCCATTTAAACACCACATGAGATTTAGAAACCTCACTGAGAGTTTCAGGCCCTATCATCCTACTGCCTGAGTCAGTAATGCTTGTTTCTTTTTAGTTCTGTGACCCTGGACAAATACTGTGGGCTTTCTACTGATAATGGGGAAAAAAATCACAATTTTATCTACCCATTAATGGTACTTTTTTAAAGCACAGATAGGTTCATGTAAATGTGTTAAATTCTATCATTATCTTCAATAGCACAGTGAGAATTCACAAAGGCCTCCTAGGAGGTTAGGATGGTGTGTCTTATGCTTATCTGTGCTGCTTTTTAGAGTTATTCAGCCAATGGGAAGAGGGCCAGTGCACACAAACCCTGAGCACTAATGTCTGTTTGACCCAGAAGTAACTAAGTGTTCCATGTTAAAGAGTTCTGAAATGAAGGTTTAAGACAGATCTGATGGCCTTCACCCATTCATCCTCAGAGAGAGGAGCAGGATGCTGGGAACTGGGGGTGACGCTTTGGGTTACTACATAGCTGTTGAGAAAACCATGGATGTGGACAGCATGGTGAGAAAGACTCAAGATCTAGGGTGGAACTCAAGTAATTAGCATACATTTAGCTTCCAGAAGGCCAGTCTAAGAAATTGCAAATCAGGACTCTACACAATAGGACCTGAGTGACTCTTTGTCACTCATGGTCCACTGCAAAATCCTGGGCTTTGTACTGAAGTTGCTTTTGAGAAGACTCACAGAGTACCACCCTGAGAAAGCCACCGTGGATGCTCCAGGTCAGTGGTTCCCAACCCAGAGCCATCTTGTCGTTCAGAGAGAGTTTTAGTTTCGCAACTGGAAGAGATGCAGCTGTGCTCATAGGTGTTGTCTTATTTCAGTGTGCTGCAGGCTGGCTGGCTTGCTCACTGTGCAGCCAGGAGAGGTCTTGATCATCAGATCACCTTGTACCGAGACCATATCACACCCCTTGGAATAGCAGTTAAAGCTGAAAAAACACTTTGTGTAGGAGACACTTAGGGGGTAAGTCAATACCTTGAGATCAAAGAACTAATGTGAAATAGGAGATTGATAAATCTGGCTTTCAAGAAGCAGGAACAAATGCTGAGCCAGAAGTGCGTGATATTTCGAAGCTCTCTTGAATAACAAATACTCCCCCACCCCCACCCCAAGAAGCACATTGCATGTAGTGACATGTGCCCTTCGCTGTGCTACAAACAAAATACAACTTCAAATCAGTGTCAGTTCATCAGTGAGTCACCCTGAGACCTTGGAAGTTTCATTTTGCTAGGGCAATGAGTCATGTCTGCTATTTGCCATGGGACATTCTGATCTGAGGGCAAGACATTACAAATGGAAACTGGGGCTGGAGGGATAGCTCAATGGTTAAGGGCACTGGCTGCTCATCCAGAGGTCCTGAGTTCAATTCCCAGCAACCACATGGTGGCTCACAACCACCTATAATGAAATTTGATGCCCTCTTCTGTCATGTGGTCATACATGCAAATAGAGTGCTTATAGATACAATTACGAAAATAAATAAATCTTTAAAAAAAAAAACACAAATGGAAGCTGATGCAGTCAATGCGCTATACTGGTAAGGCTGAGAGAAGCCCTGGGACCACCAAGTTCAGGACCAAGTTATTAGTCTTTCGAATTTCCTGTGACCTTGAGACAACATGAAGGAAAATAATACTGTGAAGTGAAATGGATCTGCCCTAGGGCTGTAAGTAGAGATTGGAGGAATTTTGTGGGCGTGGGGGGTGGGGAGGGTTATGCTGTGGATTTCAATTTCTTGTGTCTGTCCAATTTAAACATGATTCCCTTCTCATTAATCTCAACAAGTAACAATCTCATCCCTAGCTAATACGGAAAAACAAAAAGGGACTGCATAAACAAATGATGTTATATGTCTATAGTTATTAAATCTCAAACAAAATACCATGCCTTTTGAGGCAAGTTTCCACATAGCCCGATGTATCCTGGAACCTGCCGTGAAGCTGAGGATGACCTTGACCTGACACTCTTGGCTCCACTTCTGAGGGCTGTGAATACAAACTGCCCCCAGTTTCATGTAGTGCTGGGGATTGAACCTGGGTGTTTTTTTTTCTTTTTGCTAGGCAAGCACTCTCCACACAGAGCTAGACCCCTACCCTCTGTTTGATTTCTGTGTGTCTGTCACAGTAAGTGGCATTCAGTGCTCAATAGGTGTTGCCAGGAATTGCAGGCCTTCCTGCGAAAGGTTGGTCCTGTTCACTCTGGGCTGTCTGTGTTAAAACAGATGTTTCCCTTACTTCTGAGTTGAGGTAGAGCCGTTCTGTTTCTAATAACTTTCACACCAGAGTTAATAACCTACTTCAACATATGCAGAGTAAGAGACTGGAACAGGCCCTTAGCATATTGCATGACCTCACTGTTTTTTTCCTCAGTGCTAGGTACACTGGGAAACCCATTGGGAGCATTGTTGCTGGCAGGATATTTTATCTTCCTTCCCTCCCCCGCTTTTTGTTTTTTCTGAGACAGGTTTCAAGGTTGGACTTGAACTTGCAATCTTTTTGCTCTGCCTCCAGAGTTTGGGATTCATAGGTATGTGCCGTCTTCTCCTGCCCAAACTTTCATAGAGCTCTCCAATGTCCTCACCAATGGCTCTGAGGCTCTTACTTATGTGGGACGACAATCTTCTATTACCACTCCTTTACCCTCATTTTCTATGATCAATCTTCTAAAACCTTGGTGTGTAACTGCCAACTGAGCCCTTTTCCATATGGAAAAATCTCATTCACTCATTTGGAGAGAGCGTAGCAGTACACTCTGCTCTGAAACGACTAGAATGTTCTTCCCTTCCCACCATCTGGCCATACTTCTCTTTTATCTGTCAGAGAAGATGGACCCTGAGATGCCTTCCCCCTTAAACAACTGATCACCCTGTTGGAAGTGCTGCTCCTATCCTGAATCCTTCCCAGACAGGCTCCCTCAGTCCAACCTCCCAGGGACTCAGGCTCTGCTGAGAAGACCTCCCTATTCATTGTTTCATTAGCAGTTATTCAGCAAAGAAATGTTGATGGATCAGGCTATGATTAAATGTGTTCCCCCAAAGCAGGGCAGCGGTAGCACATGCTTTAATTCTAGCACTCAGGAGGCAGAGGCAGGCAGATCTCTGTGAGTTCAAGGCCAGCCTGGTCTACAGAGTAAGTTCCAGGACAGCCAAGACTACATAGAAGAGACCTTGTCTTGAAAAACCAAAAGAAGAAGAAGAAGAAGGAGGAGGAGGAGGAACAGGAGGGAGGAAGAGGAAGAGGAGGAGGAGGAAGAGAAAGAGGAAGAAGAGGAATAATAATAATAATATAATGATAATAATGATACTACTACTACTACTGTCCTCCAAATCCATTCATTAGAAACCTAGCCCCCAGGGCAGGCCTGTTGAGACATGGTTAGATCATGGAGTCTCTGCTTTCATGAGCAGATTGCCATTATCAAGGTGGTAGGGTCCTTAGCATGAGAGTACGTTTGTTATAAAAGCAGATGCAGCCCCACTTCTCACCCTTGACTGCTCTCACCCCTCATTTCCACCTTGAGATGACAGAGAAAGGCATCCCGTGTTGGATGCTGATCTTGGGCTTTCAGCTTTGGAGGTAGGAGAGAATATGTCTGTGTTGTTTGGACCGTGCAGTCTGTGGTACTCCGAGGTCACCTCTGGCAAACATGTACATGGACTGCCCGTGGGCCCCACTATCTCTTTGAGCACTGTGCTGGTGATGGGGTGAGGCAGCAGTGCTGGGGCAGGAGAGGACCATAGCAGCACAGGTGAGGGCGACAGAGGAGAGTGGAGTGGCAGAGGCAGTGGGCAGACTGCTGCTGTAGGCATCTCCGCACTGCAGAATGGATGGGATTTGCCGACAGTCAGATGTGGGGCTTACCATGGTTGACCCCAGCTTCTGTGTGAGTAACTCCAGGGGTAAGTCTGCCTTTAATCAAGGAAGAAAAGACTTCTCTAAAAGCATAGCTCCCTTGAGGATCTTGCTAGAATCCTTCATATCCCACTTCATTTTGTCCACAGGAAATGAGAGCACAGAGATCACTGAACAGACTGACCTCAGAAAAAGTGAGTGGCTGGCTGGAATGAAAAAGTACAAGTTCTAGAATCGATGCCAATTACATATCAGAGCTTACTATAGAGATTAAAAAAAAACCCTGCAAAATATTTAAAATGCTAAAAACATCGCTTTTCAAAAACATGCAGATCATCCATGGAGATAAATAAAGACCTGGCAATTCAAGGAAACTGGAACACATACCACACTGCCCCACACCACACACTGCACACCTCCATACTCCCCCCACCCCTCCCATAACACACATACACACACCACACACACACACCACATCCCCCATTACACATACACACACAACACACACACACAGCACACACACAAAGCACACACATATCACACATACACACACCACATACAGCACACACATAGCACACACACATAGCACACACACAAAGCACACACACCACACACGTCACACATACACACACACCATATACTGCACACACAAACACACACCACACATACCACACATACACACACACACCATACACACCACCACACCACACACACATATACCACACATATACACATCACACATACACACACATACCACATACACACCACACACACACGTACACCACACCCCCCACACACCCCCACACCATACACACACCACACCCCCCCACACCACACACACACCACACACCCACACACCATATACACCCCCCCAACACACATACCACACCCCCGCACACACACAGAGTCTCCAATAAGTCGGATCAAATCCATTTACAATGTGCCTTTTAGAGACCTTGAAGGATAATTTTATGTGCTATATAATTTTGCTTAATGCTCACTGCCATTTCTTGGACATTTATGGCATGTTGTGCAATGAGCTAACTGATTAGGACGGAATAAATCATTTGATCATCACAGAGAGCCCTAGTGTTAGTGTTATCCTTATTTTATGGATAAGGAGTGAAAGCTCACTGAGGCTATTCGACACACTTTTGGGTCCCACTGCTAATAAGCAGCATGTCTGACATCCAAATCCTGATTCTGGGACGCGCTCACTTGCCTGTGATGTGGGATAAATCTGAAATCCCTTGTGCCTGTGGATAAATACAGACCCTGGAAGTTTCCCGTCCCTGTGCTCTATGCCCCTCCCCCATGCCTGGTGAGGCCACATGGCTGCTTGCAACTGTTTGAAACTCCACTGCCAGGGAATTTGGCGCCCTCTTCTGGCCTCTGTGGTACCAGGCATGCACATGTTGCAAATACACTCATACACACTGAGTGAATCTTAATACATCACTTGGCTGGAAGGCAGAAAGGCGGCTCACAGTAAGCCTGTGTTTGCGTCTCTACTCTAGTAATCCACTAAGCCTTCTAGACAACAGTTTTTCTGTCCTTATGTCTCAGTAGACAGCCATCACTACCCTTGGCAATATACCCCCTCGCCTCAGAGGAAAACACTTTCTCCCTATCTTTAGTGAGCTCAAGGTCAAGCAGTGTGCCTTGGAGTCATGCTGTGAAATCCCAGAATTCCTTAGGCATGAGGTAGGGGGCGCAGCTGGTCCTGTCATGTCACTGTCAGAAAGGGTGTCAAACTGCAGATTTGCTGGGGGAGAATATTCTTTGTAGGAAAAATGTATGTGGACACAGTTTCTGGCAAAGGATGGGGTTATGCCAGTGGCTCCTCATATGCATAGCACCAGATACCAGTGCTTTGCTTCCTCCTTCAGCAGGAACGAGGGCAAATCTTTCCACTCTTCTATTCTGCTTACCCCTGCCATCCCCTCCTGCCAGCTCTCATCTCTTCCTGTTGCATTCAAACTGTTTTCAACATCACAGAATATTTGCAAAATTAAAAGTAAGCCATATAATATGGATATAAAGTTATTCTCTCCCTATTTCCCCATATTGGGGCAGGAAGAATCACTGTTAAATATTACATATGCACATTATTTCTCCAAATGGAGATTTAGAGAAACAATATGGCCTAGTATGTGTGAATATATACATGGTACTCGTGTGTGTGTGTGTGTGTGTGTGTGTGTGTGTGTGTGTGTGTGTGTATGAATGCGTGCTTGCAGGGTCATATACATGTGCACGAGTAGGCCAGAGTTGTCATTTCTTGGGCACCTCTCAGCCTGTTTTCTAAGACAGGTTGGCACTGGACTGAAATCTGCCGAGTGAGTTAGGCTGGCTGGGTGAGGAGTCCCAGGGATCCTCTGGTCTCTGGTTCCTCATTGATGGGACTGCAAGCATGTACCATGCCTGGCTTTTTTTTTACATGGTCGCTGGGAAGTGAACTCAGGTCTTTATGCTTGCAAGGGTATTCCTTACCCATTTCCCACTTTAAAAATGTGGTCACTCATTAGTTTGAAAATGGAATCCTGCTATTCCCTCATACGCTCCTTAATACCCAGTTCTGACTTTACTCTCAAGCCTTTTCATGTTCCTTCAAGGGAACATGTACCCCCAGCTTGTCCCCTGCTGAGGGAACCCCTTCCCGTCATCATCGTCATTACCTTTCCAGCCTCTGCATGGTCATAGCAAGCGTCTTGTTCAGCTCGTCGATCATCCTGCAGCCCGAGGGGTGCATGGGCAAGGTGCCGGTAGAGGACGGGAGGTGCTGGCCATGGCCGCCATACTGCAGCTGGTGCTGCATCTGGGAGGGCAGGACAGTGTGGTGGTGCTGGGCCACGGCCTGCTGGCTGCTCTTTTGGGCTGCGTAGGATGCCAGGGTGAGCTCTGGTCCCCCGACAGGCATACAGATCAGGACTTTCTTTGGAGGTAGCGGAGGCGACAGTTTCACTGGCAGACAAGGCAATTTCACAGGGGCGCCAGGATCTGCGGCAGAAGGAGGGTGAGAAGATGTGAGTCGGGGCACGTTAGGTGAAACTCAGAACATCACGTGTGTGCACCTTGCGACCACAGCCATGGAGATAGGCCTCCTGGATACCCACAGAGCATCAACTTAAGGCTTTAGCATAGTGAGAACGCTATTCAGTAAACATTTACTAACTTGCTTCTTGATCAGAGTATTCTGGGACCTGGATGGGATGAGAGATGGGTCTAAGGACCTATCAACAAGGCTCCTCGGCAGCCCAGGTAGGATGGCATCAGGAAGGCGTGTGCCATGGAAACAGAGGCTGATAAAGGAACCTTTCACAGGACCTGCCTCGATGACCACACATTTGCCATTGTTAAAGTCGCACATCCTTTCAGCTGACAGGGTCCAACTTGCCTACACTGACATGCAGCAGAATCTGGTACTATGCTCAAGTCCCTCCCTACAAGTGACCATGCTGCCAACCTTAATTCCTTACCTGTCACAGAGGAGCCGCTTTGTGAGACTTAGTGGTCACTGAACCTAACTTTGATGCACACCGAGTAGGGAAGGGGTGTGACCCTTGTTGCTGGGCTGGAGGATCCACTCATGACTGGTTACACTGCATGGGGCTGGGCAGATGGAGGAGCCTTTAGGACACACAGTAGTTTATCATATACCCCACACATGCAGCTGAGGTATAACTTTCCCAATATCTTTGGCCATGAACAAAAGGTTATACAAAGCAAACTACCAGGGAGTGACATATCTAGCTAGGCACAGGCTAGATCTGGGTACTTGGCGAAAGCAGAGGCAGGAAGGCTGCAAGGTCCTGGGCTACAGAGTAAGATCCTGTCTCAAAAACCAAGAGCTTGGGAGACTCAGAAAGACATACTGTATATTTTGTCTCATATGTGAAGCCCGGACTTTACTTTTTATAGATGTGTGTGAGTCTGTATGCATGTGCATGTGCTGAGTGTGTATATGAATGTGTATGCATGTGTGGGTGTGTGTTATAAGCATGAGTGCACATTTGTGAGTGTATATAGGTGTGTGCACGTGTTTTATAAAACAAGAAAGGGGACCATTGGGAGGGGAAAACAGTTTTGGGGATAGGGAGACATAAAAGGTAAAGTAATGTATGTAATATATGATGGGAAAACAAAAGGGAGGCAATCGGAAGAAGGCGGAGCAGTAAGAGAAGCACGGGAAAATCAGGGAGGGGGTGAGAGAAAAAGGTTAACAAAAGCAAAGTCTATTTGAAAATGCTCTAATTAAACCTGTTACTCTGTATGCTAGTTAACAAAAACTAATTAAAAAAAAAAACCAAAAAACAAAATAACACAACAGTAGCCCCTGCCCTCCCAAGGGCTGGGGATGTGGTTCACCGGCTCTGGGCGTAGAACAGCAAAACCAAATAGTGAACAAGCACAAAACCCAACAGTAGCGTCATTCGTCTCATCATGGTGGCGCTCAAAACCAAGTGGAACCAAGCCCTTGGTTCTGTGACGGAGCCATCAAAGCTTCCTAAACACGGTGCTTAGTAGGAGGGGTCATGGTCAGACCAGCTCTCAGAGAGCATTCTGGGAGAGAGCTTGTAGTTCTTCTCCTTAGTGTTCCCTGAACTCATCTGGCCCTGGAGAGGGGGATGGGGTGGGCTGAGCCTGTCTAGGTTGCAAGCTTGTCTACAAGAGTCATGCGCAGCAGGGTGTGCCGCGGAGGAGTGCAGCACGTGCTTGTCACACCCAGAGCGCCTTCTTGGGAAGCACTGCCTTCATGGCTCACTGACCACCTAGCTCACGCAATAGCACAAACAGGACTAGGTTGCTCCTTAGTTTAACACTCATCCAAGGCCTCCCTTAGGCTGCCTGCTGCTTGGTTCATGTCTTCAGGTCCACACTTTAAGTTCTGACCCCTCTTGTGGTGAAGCATGCTCCCTAGGGTACCCAGAAAGCCTCTGGGCAGAGTTATGTCAGTGGTACATATCTCTACCCTCCAGTATCCACCTTCACTAGGATCTCACCAGTTCAGGTCCCCACCCACTGCAAGGGCTGCCAAGTGGCTTCTGTGCGCAGTCATGAACTCTATGCACCTGCTGAGGTCTCCTTCAACCTCCTCTGGGCTCCTTTCCTGCAGCACACTGTCTGCTGAGGAACTGGAAGTAAGTGCTTATGGCGCCCCTCCTCTCCTTGGAACCCAGTGGTCTCACCTCAGCAAACCCCTTGTTGCAACTGCTGCTGCCCTTGACTGCCAGGGGGTTCTGTACCCTGGACCTTGGTATATTGTGTGGTTTGGCATATTCTGTTATGTCTTTTTGGCCAATTCCTACTCTCTCTTCCAGATCTAGCGTACAAAAACCTCTCCCAAACTTTCTCTGTTCATTGTTTCATGCCATCCCCACTACACAGAAAACATACGTTGAATTGGCATGAACAATCACAGCAGCAATCACAGTGCCAGACTTTGAGCCCAAGCTCAGATCAAGCTGTTCTTATCCAAAATGCTTGGAACCATTAATACTCACATTCTAGATTGTTCCAAAATTTTGAATATGAATGCATACACGCATGTATTGGGGATGGGGCCTAAGTACAAACATGAAGTTCATTTATACTTCATATATATCTTTATATATACACAGCAGGAAAATAATTTTATAAATTCTATGAAGATTCATTTTAAGATTATGAGTGTGTCTGCGTGTGGCTGTGTGCATGTGTGTACAGGTGCTCACTGAGGCCAGAGGCATTGGTTCCCTCTGGAGCTGGAGTTACAGGTGGTTCTGAGACACATGAAGTGGGTGCAGGGAATCTTGTGTACTCTGCAAGGGCAGTGTGTTCTTTTAGCTGATGAGCCCAATTTCAGAGATTTTTTAAAATAACATCATTCATGAAGCAAGATTCCTATGCAAATGAACCACCAGGAAGTCAAGTCATGGCCTTGCATCTGCACTAAAAATGTTAGATTTTCAATCGTCTCAGATTCTGGATGTTTGAATGAGGACTATTCCACCTGTGCCAAGTTTGCTAACCCATGCCAGGTAACACTTTTCTAAGTGAGTTTTCATACAGCAACCAATACAACCACCACTTCCTGTTTATGTAATTGTCTCCTTGGCTGGAGCTGTACAGCAAACTAACTTATGGCATTCTTACCATCTTGTGTAGTGTCCTACTTATATGACAGAAGGGACAAAACACAGTTTCCCCTGAGTTTTTGCTGTTAGTTAAGATTACTGACTCCCCTTTTTAAAGTTGTGTCTTCTTGCTCTTCTGGTTCTTCTTCTTGTTCTTCTTCTTCTTTGTGTGTGCATGTGTGTGTGTGTGATGTGAGGGAAGGGGAGGTATGTGTACTACAGCAGAGATGTGGCAGTCAAAGGATGACTTTGCAGAGTCAGTTCTCTCCTTCCACCGTTCTGTGGATTCTGGTGATCAAAATTGGGTCTTCAAGCTTGGATGGTTAGGTGGCAAGTGCCTTTACACGCTGAGTCATTTTGCCAGCCCTGAAACCTTTCAATCAACTTGAGCATTTCCCAAACATCATAGACTCGTGCACAAAATAATATTTGCTTAAGGTATGAGAAAATAGACTTTCTGAATGAAAGGGGGAATTAATTTTTCTGAGGAGGAGTTGTAGCAAATGGCAGCACACCTCCACTCCCTCTGCCCCAGCCCCTGCTGTGAAGAGGTTACACACGCTTTCTTTACTGCATTTGGAGCTCTGCTGTGTCTGCTGCCCGAGGCTTCATCTTCCCTGAGATGGGATAGATCTGAAGGGAGCTCACTCTCAGGGAGCGAGAACGAATGCTGTCTTGTTTTCATACATTCAAGCAAATGTCCCTTTTCAAGGTATAGTGAAATATGAAATAAGACCCGGATGGAAGGCCAACGACTGAAGTTAAAGTAATTTACCTACAAACATTGAAAAAAATTCAGCTTAAACGTTAAATTTTTAGAAATGTTTTTCTTTCAAGGTACCAGCTTCTCAAAGCTGCGTTTCTTTGGCCGCACTGGGAGGCTTGGTAGAGGCAGAGGCTCGCTTCTTGGCCTCCCCTTCATGGCTCAGGCACTGAGGGTATCCCTGTAGACATGTGCACGGAGAGCACTTGTGTCAGTGGAGGTGACGCTTTGTAAGAGTGTTATAAGCAGAACCCAATTTTCTTAGCTAAAAATGTTAAGATGAGGGGCACCACCAAAGCTGTGCTAGCTTTAGCAAACTGCACGATCATCTCCTTAATGTTTAGTCATTCAGTCCGTGAGATGGGGCGAATCAACCTGTCACATGACTTAGGGACATTCAACAAGGTAGGCTGTAGGAACTGGGTGGCATGGCGCCCAGGAGATAATAAATGTAGTTCCTGCTACCACCACCATTACTACTGAACATTTCCCACAGGAAAGGACTCTTCTTGAGGCTAAGCCTAGGACCCTGGTAGGTCCTGGGCCTCTCTCCATCCCAACAGTTTGCCACAGTGCATTTTTCTTGACTTGTTACAGATACTGTTTGCAGTGGGTAGTCGTGATGTTGATCAAATCACACCGAGTGTGGCCATTTTCCTCACCCATCTTACTGACCACCAGGAACTGAGCCTGGCACATAGTAGATGCCTAATATTGTTTTGGTTATCTTCTCACTGTGTCTATAGGTCACAAGGAGACATGGCACATGGCATTCAGCCTTTGCTCCACTGATGAGGTCCTAATTGAAGTGGAATCTATATTTAAGTGGGCCTGAGAAACACCCTCTAAGTCACTTTCTTCCCCAATTCTGTCCGCCCCCACAGGTGAAGTGAGAATCCTCCAAGACTTCCCCAGGAGGAAACTTAGCTGCTGCTACTCTCAGAGCACAGGACAGGCTGGCTTTTAGAGGTTTCTGCTACAGGCTGTGGGTGGAGCCACCTGGTGAAATCACTCCTGGGAGAGCACTCAGAAGACCTGAGCTCTACCACCAAGAACTCTGCCCAAGGCATTTAATACTCTCCCTCTGCCTGTACCCTGCAGCCTCAGTTTCCCCACCTGTGGAAAGGCTATATGACCTATAATACAGCTTTATTGCCAGGAGTAAATAGGTTAGTATATGGTGCCTTACTGTTAGGCCCTGAGGGAACAGGAGGGCTACAGGTCAGCCTGAGGCCTGAGCTGGCATAGAGCTGAGAACATCCCCCATAAAGCAGCTGTATCTAATTTTACAAGGCCTCCACCCCAGTGAGCAGATGGTCCATGATAAGAGACCCCCAATGAAGTCCTTGGAGTACCATAGGAGATCACCATGGAGACCTGACTCTGCAATAAACACCGTAATGCATTCTCCGCCTCTCCTGCAGCTTGCTTTGAAGGTCAGACACTATATGACCTTATCTGGGAAATATACATCATTCTCAGTGATACTCTCAGGGACTCTTGTCATGCCTCTGAAAACCCACAGTGCTGCTGCTTCTCAGCCTGAGGTGGGACAATGGGGCTCAGGGTCCAGTGTGTGCTAGCATTTCTCTCTTCAGCAAGCAGGGGGGAGTCTTGGTGGTGACTGGAAGGCAGCGCTGTCATCCATGATCCAGTGTGTGGCTCTGATGTACACTGTACCTCATGCTATAAAAAGCTAGCGGTATGGAATTAGGAGATGGGAGTGTGGACTTCAGTCCCATTAGCTGGGAAAATGCAAGAATAAAATTGCTTCTTGCACCTGGATAGCGCTTGACTCAATCAAACCCTTTGCATCTACTAAGACGTGACATTCATCCTTTTTTTTTTTTTTTTTTGCTAGAGGATACACTCTGCCTCTGGCATTTATGATGACGGATCTGGGGCTGCTAGGAGATGCAGCCTTGCTCGCTCACTTATTTCTGCAGCCAGACTGATTGAGATGCAGCATATCCATAAAGCTGCCTCTGCTGATGGAGTGGAAGAAGAAAAAAAAAAAAAAAAAAAAAAAAAGACCAGTTCCAGGAACAGAGGAAACCAACCCAAATTGTGAGTGTCGTGGAGCCTTAAAACCTGAGAGGGTCAGACTTCCCACACACGAGCTCCGGCTTGTGATTTCAGACAAAGAAATGAGTATGGGAGATTACTTCTGCCATCAGGTCTCTTGATGGAGGACTGCAAGCCGTGCATGTGAATCAGTGGAGGCTGAACAAACCCACACAGAGTAGCCCTCATTCAAAAACCTGAGACGCTCACACACTTGAAATATTCCACACCCGACCTTATGGGATGGATCAAAGTGAAAAATGCATGTCCACTGAAGATTCTGCATTCAATTGCCTTCAGGCTATGCACACACGGTCCATTATGGAATAAATGAATTTTGTGATTCTAAGTGTTCTATTGCCAAGATGTCGCATTACATGACATACATGAAAATATTACAACATCTCCAGTTGCCAAAGCTGGAGCACTTCTGGTCCCAAGTGTTTCGAAGAAAGGATGCCCCAAGCCTTCTACTCACAGCCTCTTTTCTCACGGCTACCAATGGACTTTTAAACTGGCACCTGTTACAGGAGCCTAAGTGTAACCACTAATATATGAGCGGTGCTTGTGAATGATACTGCACAAAGAAGACTTTCTCAGTCATTTGTCACCTGGTTGCAGCATGTTAGATGCCCTAAGATATAAAAGACCCATAAGATGCCTACTTAGGACTTAAATCATAGTGCTGCGTCAGAGTCCTCCTTGCCTGAAAGGGGGAGCTAACAGGGACATCATCTATTCCCTGAGCACATGAGACCACCCTGGGGGCTTCACGGTAGCCTGATATCTTGTTTTGGTCAGGAGGAAAATGTTCCGACAGACCCCTTCTAAGGACCAGTGATGCAGAGGGAGGTGAGAGGAAGTGTTCAGTGCCCCACATCAGGCCAGGATGTGATAACTATAGCATGCATCAGGCCTTTGGGAACAATGCATCCAGAAACATCAGAATCCTGCAATTGAAGGCTACCCTAGAAGACACCAACAGCAGCAAATGAATTTGGTTCAAACCCCCCATCTATGAGCGAACACTTTCATTCTTAAGTATACTTTCCCCAATTGTGAGGATGACAACGGGGTCTATGGCTCATTGAAAAGAACTGTTGGGTAGTGGAGGAGGGTCACTCACCCACTGAGCCACTCAGGCCTATCACCCTGTCAGGACATGCAATTCAATTAGGTTCTTTGTACTAGAGTTATATGTGATAGGCAGGTGATTCATCCCCAAAAATGGCCACTGCAATAGAGCAAATACCACCATCAAATGCATGCTGAGAAGGTGTGGGACTCTTTTGCCAGACATTACAAATCACCTATATAAAAACACATGATATTGTTCATTTTTATAACAGTGGACAAGTGCTGTCATTGCTGGGGAGGGTTGGATAGAGGTGTCATGCCTTCAAGCCTTCCCTGGGACAGGTAAATATTATGAAAGAAGTCTGGAGATAGATAGCAGCAAGGGAGTTCCCCTTCATGGTGGGCAGTTAAAGGCTACTATATGTGAAACAGAAACAGAGAGGGGCGCTGGGTGGTGGTGCATGCCTGTAATCCCAGCATTTTGGGAGGCAAAGGGAGGTGGATCTCTGTGAATTCAAGGCCAGCCTCGTTTAAAAGCAAGTCCAGGACAGCCAAGGCTACACAGGGAAATCGTGTCCTGAAAAGCCAAAAACTGAAACCAAAACTTAAACAAACAAACAAACAAACAAAACACACAGAGAGGGGATTTGATGAAAGTCACAGGCATCAGGATGAGCAAAAACATTCCCTCTCTTCCTAAAATACTAGAACCAGAGAGTGAAGTCATGGGGATCAAAGCTTTCAATTTAGAGCTGATAGAAGAAAGAGAATAGAGGGATCTACTATAAGAGTGGGCATGCATGGTGAAGGTATTAATTAGTTGAAACTGGGGATGCAAAATAGGACTTTGTGGAGGAAGAGTAGGAGGAAGAAGAGGAGGAGGAGGAGGAGGAGAAGACGATATCTCTAGCCTCGATTCTCAGATTTGGTACACGGATCCCTCACAATCCCTACTCCAGCAAAAAAACAAAAACAAAAACAAACAAACAAAAAAAAAAACCTCAGCAACAGGGGCTTCTTGTCATCCCAAGGTGAGCATCAGTAGGACACAACAGACTAAATTCTCACCCTCATGAGATGTATCACTTAGGTAGTTTTTAAAAAACGTCCAAAGAGCTATAGGTTTTGGGAACCTGTTGAAGCCCACTAATAAATTGGGGCAGAATCTTCATTGATTATATCAGGGCACCCTGTCTGTTTTTCTGTGTGAACTGTGATAGGCTCCCTGCCAACCTCTCACAACTCATCCCTGCTCAGTTCACAGGCACCATGGGTTGGGCATTGCTTTTTACCAAGGTAGTTTAACTTGCAGTACAGTGAAGCCCAGGAGGGGGCCGTGTCTGCTGGCCACTGCGTGGTTTGAAATGTGGGCCACAAAGATCACAATGGCAAACTGGGGACCATCTATGAGCTGCTACTGAGGACAGACAAAGTTCCAAGGAAAGTCATACGATCCTGGAACTCACTTTAACTTGGGAGAGTGAAGGTTTGAGGAGTGTGTACCATCTGATAACTCTTGAAGAATAAGAGATAAATAAGTCCATCCTTCCCAGATCTCCTTCACTGAAAACAAAAACCTACTTGCATATGCTGTCACCAGAGCATCAGGGTCTGATCATGAACCGTGGAACAAGAGGTTGTAAGAATCCAAGATAAAACCGTTCTTGTTTTAAAATAGTGTCTACTGTCCTCCCACTGCAGTTTGTAGGGAGACTACTATGTGGGTGCAGTTAGCTCCCCCTGTGTGCACATTGATGCAGAGGAATCTGTGCAACCCTTAGCATAAAAAGGTGTATTCCATGTAAATTTTGAGGGGAGGATATATGAACAGCATGGTTTCAAAACTTATTTGGGCTTAAATTTACACACACACACACACACACACACACACACACACACACACACACACA
>OU015746.1:73792586-73807054 GCA_907169655.1 Acomys percivali | reverse complement strand
AGAGAGAGAGAGAGAGAGAGAGAGAGAGAGAGAGAGAGAGAGAGAGACAGAGACAGAGAGAGACAGAGAGACAGAGACAGAGACAGAGACAGAGACAGAGACAGAGACAGAGAGAGAGCTAGAGCTATAAATAGGAACATTGTTTTCAGCTTAATGACCGAGGCATCTATTCTCATTAGAGTTGCTTAAGTGCTGGCACTGGGAAGTTCGGCAGAACACAGATGTTTGTTAGGCAAAAATTGTAGTTGCAGACACGGTGACACACTGAAATTTGCAATCACTTAATTTTGCTGAGACTACAGTCACTTCTCAGTGTCTGAGGGGTATTAGTACTAGGAGTTCTTGCTATAGCGACACCAGCAGATGCTTGCGTTCCTTACATCAAATGGTTAGCATGCACACTGTCTGCATACATCTCCTGCTTACGGTACCTAACACACTGGGAATGTTTTATAAGTACAACAGAGATTATATGTTTATATTTGTATTATTTTCTATTATTGTTACTTGACCTTAAATTTCAGTCTTCAAAACTGAAAAAATAAAATTTCTTTTAAAAGATTAAAAAATGTATTTTATGTGTATGAATGTTTTGCCTGCATGTATGTATATATGCCGTGTTTGTGTTTGGTGCCTTCAGAGGTCAGAAGTGGGTGCTAGATTCTCTGAAATTGTAGTTGTGGATGGTTGTGAGCCACTGTGTGGATGCCGAGAACTGGACATGGGTCCTTTCCCAGAGCAACAAGTGCTCTTAACCACTGAGCCATCTCTCCAGACCTGAAAAAAATTAAGTTTTTCTATATGAGACATCTAGTCCATATTATCAACAGACTAATATAGTTATAATGCAGGTTTTTCTAATTTCTTAAATGGATGAAAACACACAACTCAGAAACCAAGAAAGCTGGTGACTCACTAGTGGTCTAACCACAGTCACCATCTTTCTGTCTTTGTTGGTCATCTTCTGTGAGGAAAAGGCAGGAATGAGAATAGTATGTCCCTCAAGGACTAAATGGTACCTGTTAAAATTCTCAAACAATGCTAGCTATCCAATTGCTACCCAAATGTGATAGTCAAGCCGTGAAGCCAGGACACCAAGGATTTTTCTTTGAAGCCATGCTTTACTCTTCATTCATCTACCATGTATGGGGTGCTTGCTCCTCACAGGCTCTTCATGCAGAAGACACTCGGTAGTCCTATGATGCTTATCATATAGCTCCTGGGTAAGAATGCTTAGGGAAGCCATTGGTGGAGATTTAGAAGGGCAGGAGACAGTTTTGCTAGATCCTACTTTTCCCTCTAGGGTCACCCATCATTTCAGTAAGAACCTATTTTTCTGAGACTCTTTCACCTAGGATCACATCCACAACATAGGCAGCTCTATGGGGGCGGGGTGGGAGTGGGGATGGGGGTGGGGAGGAGGCTGTGCTTCCAGAATGGCAAGACTCTGATGCCCAACAACTCCCAGCTCTGGCTCCTGTGCTGCTAATGGTGGAGAGGAGGAGGAGGAGGAGGAAGATGAGGAAGATGAGGAAGAGGGGACATGAAGAACACAGGGAGAATGTGGGCCTTTCTCCACTCAGCTGAAGAGCTGAGAAGAATTGTAAGACACACATTCTCCCAGGCCACTGTTTTCCTGATAATGTGCAGTGCATCCTAAGGAGAGAGAGACCTGCACGTCACTCTCTGTGCAGTTGGGCACTACTCTTGGTCAGGCTCCTTTTTCCTCCACATTTTGCCAGGCCACGACCCGCTTCTCTTAATCATGCTTGGTGCCTTTCAATTGTCCAGCATCCACCCCCCCCCCAAACACACGGATAGAACAACAACAATGAGAACATAGTAGCCACCCACAAATCTTAATTTAGAGCTCTGGGATTCTTAGCTGATGAATTCCTTCTGACATGGCCCAGATGTCTCTAGAGTAATGAGTACCAGAGCGGGGTTAGCAGAGCTCTTCACGCTGATGCAGATTCATTATGACTGATTGCTCATTTATGAAAATTAAGCAAGTCTAATGGAGCTTAGACCCAAAAGGATAGCTCCAGTGCCACAGCCCCTAGACACCAACATCTTTCCCGCTCTTATCTTTATCACATTTAAGAGGCAACCACACACAAGAAAAGGTTGTAATGTATTTTTATGCATTTGCTCCAAGTTATACGGTGTGGATGCTCATAGATTGCATAGATGCATTTGGAGATGTCTTCAGTCCCTCACGTACAGGGTCCTGTGAGCAGGTGTCCCACTTAAGCTCCTGAGCTCATAGTAAGGTTGCCATGTTTTCTCATCTATGAGATGACTAAATAAATTAGAGTATGTTGTGAAATAAATATTCTATAGCCATTCTTGACTATCTACTGGTCTACACTCCCTACCATTGCTAGTGGATTCATGCCAGCTTACATTATAATGACAAGAGAAGCCTTCCTGCCTCAGATCACTGTGTTCAATGCCGCTAGTCATGCTGAGGTGCAGAGCCCACAGGTAGCTTTGTTGGCATCTGTGACAAGTCTTCAACTTGTTTCCTATTTCTGTTCATTCTACACAGTGACCTGGGAAAAGTTGTTTTTTTGTTTGTTTGTTTATTTTGTTCTGTTTAAAGACTGGGCCTCAATACATAGCCCTGGCTGGCCTGAAACTTCCTATGTAGACTAGGCTAGACTCAAACCTAAAGAGACCCACCTGCCTCTGCCTCCCAAGTGCTGGGATTAAAACAGGTGGCACCATGCTTGTCATGTGGGAAGATAATTTAAAAGCTCATTGCATCATAATACTGCCCTGCCCTCCCAAGTCTTGCTACTTCCTAGGGAATAAAATGCAAATCTTGGCAGGCCACTATGCAGTGAACCCTGTCTCTCAGTGGTTCTAATACAGCCATCCCTCGGTGTCTGTAGGTGCTTGGCTTTGGACTCCTGCGGACAACCAAATCCATGTATGCTCAAGTCCCTTCTACAAAATGGCATGGTATTTACATAGACCCTACACCCACACCCTTCCCTATACTTTAAATTATCTCCAAGTGACATATAACGTCTAATTCAACGCATATACTTGGTAAATAACTGCAACATCATGTTGTTTAAGGAAATGACAAGAAAAATATCTGGGCATATTTAGTACAGAATTTGTAATAACTATTTTTGATCTGTGATTGGCTGAACCGCAGATATAGAACCTGCGGATACAGAGGACTGTTGGGATATGCATTCATTAAACTCACAGAACTGTGTCTACTTTGATTATAACACAATATATAGTGTATGACTTTGACTTTGTAGTTTTAATCCTAGAAATGCCCAGGAAAACCTTAACAGGACATGGGCAGCCTACTACAGATGCTTGCTGTCACGTTGTTTACAGTAGGGCATGCAGAAGAATCCCTTGATCTGCACCAAGCAGCTGGTAAAACTACACTGTGGGATAGTTACTAAAAGGAGATTCAGCTCACGTTGTTATGTGCAAAGAGCAGGTGGGGAGACAGCACCTAGAGCGACGTTTGGTTTTTATTAGACAGTGGGCTTATGCCTTAGAGTGTTGGGACACTAAACTGATATGTTATTGATGTGTTAAATGGTTCTTAGACAATGGCTCATTTATGCCAAAAAACACCCAGTGGAGCTGAAGGGGGCATTGGCATAATACAGTGTGGCATAAGTCTCTGTTGGAGCTGGGCTATAGAGAGAGAGATGTCCTGTTACTGTGGGGATAGTCACTGATCTGCTAGCAGGTGGGACACCTAGGATCCAGTCATGCCTTCCTCTGCAGGGTCCTGCTAGCCTGGAGAAGCCACTTCCTTTTCTTGTCCTACTGTAAGTGAATATGTTCCCCTACTCCCTCCCCCATTACATGTAAACATTACAGAGGTCGCTTAGATACTATTTGTAAAAGCACCACATATGCTGTATAAAAGCAGTTAATAGGTGTTTGATTATATCACATGGCGAGATGCAATCTCATTACACACAGCCAACTGCATAGCTGCACACACTCACTAACCACACAGAGTCAACATACAAACATATGGAAATAATGTTAGAGCAATTCTGCTGAGCCTGTGATTCCTCTAACGGTGTTTCCCACACACCTGGTTGGTTATTCTATTGTTGCTGCTTTTTGAGATAGGGTCTCACATAGCTCATGCTGACCTCTAACTTGCTAAGTAGCCAAGGATGCTCTTGACCTCCTGATCCTCCTGTCTCTACCTCCCAAGTGCTGGGCTTACAGGCATGCACCACCATGCCTAGCTTCTTTCTTCTTTCTTTCTTCTTCTTTTTTTTTAAGGGAACTGGCAGCAAGTGAATTAAATTAGTTTTAATTGCATAAATATTCCAGACTTTAGATCAATAACTTACAAACATTTAAAGTCTTAACAGACTCATTATGAACGGAGCAAAGCACTTTTCTTCATCTGTGTAAACATTTTGACATTGATTCTAATTCGCCCAGATGGGTGATAATCTTGAATCAGTCACATAAATACAATGTACATATTTACGGAAACACATATGACAGATAACACCAACAATTCTTGGCATATGGCTGGCAATTGCATATCAAACGCTTCTTGACATGGAGACATAAACCCTGGTCATGACCTCATGTACCAGCACACACATACAAATACCCAAACACCCCGTGGGGGCCATCTTCCCAATGATGCCTGTTCAGGCCTCAGATAAAAAGACTGAGAGAGAAAGAAACTATCCTGTGAAGGGAGGGAGGGGCTGTGCGCCTCACAAGATGCTGGACTTACCTGTTAAGTGGTTGGCAATCCGGGCAGTGGGTTTGGGAGGCAGGGCCGGGGGCTGCTTGAGGAGGGACAGCTGCTTCACTGGGGTCTCCTCATGGTCTCCAGGGAAAGCAGCAGGTTTTTTTGGGGGCAGGAACAGAACTGGTTTGGCTGAAGGATCTTGGGACAGGAGGACTCCAGACTCACTGGCAGAGGGACTCTCTTCAGACACTGAGGGGACAACCACATGATACACAGGAGACATTACACGAACGCAGTGCAGGCCAGCCAGGAACACAGGACAGGGACACTGGCAGGCCAACAAGACAGCAGAGCGCGACCTGCTGCAGGCCATCATGGGCACACGGAGAGCTAAAGCAAGGACAAGAGAAATGGAAGAAAGCAGGTGGGGTGTGGAGGGGCAGAAAGGGGAGGCAGAGGAAGAGGGAAGAGAGAGGAAAGGGGAGTGAGAGGGAGAAGGGGGAGGGGCAAGGGCATTTCCTCATGAAAAAGGTCACCACTTTCAACTGAGCCTGTACCATCCAAAGAATGCAGATGCTCTACCATGTGACCCAGGGGCCCACAGGCACAACTAACAGGACAATGAGCAGGACAAGGATTTCGGGTCCCCTAACGGGACAAAGAAGAGCTAGCATTTTTCTTTGATTCTCTGGGCTCTTTCTCTGTTGAGGGAAGAGAGAGACCCACCCGCCACAGACTGGGAGAGAGTATCGGTGCTGTCCACAAAGTTTTCCTCTTTGGCCTGGGATATCAGTGGTAGCTGACAAGGTTGACACGCCAACAGGCTTTGGTAGCTACTCCTCCAAGCTCTGGAACCGTCAGGACTGAGAGCCAGGCTCTCAGTGAGGGCTCCCTCCCTCCTCTGAGGAGTCACTTGCCCTGCCTGGCCCTATATATTCTCACAAGGCAGAGGATGTGCAAAGGTGACACCTTTTTTTTTTTTTTTTAACTGGTTCAGTCCCTTTACTTCCTGCTTGCCAGAGTTTTTGTCTATTTATTTATTTTTTCCTTCCTTCCCCTCCCTGTTCCTCTTCCCAGAGTCTCATACATTCTAGGCTGGTTCCAAACTCACTATGTTGCAGAGGATGACCTTGAACTCCCAATTCTCCTGTTTGTACTTCCTGAGTGCTGGCATTCCAAGGTGTGTGCCATCCCGTCTTGGAACTAAGTACACAGCACTAGGGATTGAACCCGGGGAACCACGAATTCTAGGCAAGCCCTGCAGCCACAGGCTCCCATTGTCTTATTTCAACCCCTCCTCCATCTCTTCATCTGGGCTTGATTCTTTGCTGAGTTGCCATGGGATGGTAGCTTGCTGCTTCCTACTGTGCTGGCAGCTTGGGTAATAACAGTAAAACTCTGTGACTCTGACGAGGTGGTAGACTTCACTAAAACAGTCTAACTGCAAGATTCAAGTGGTACAAGGGACGTTGGGTTGAAATGTAAAAATTCAGTGTTCTTGTTTAAAATTCTAAAGGACAAAACATAGCTCAATTGTCTGTCCCCCTGCTTGCCACGGCTGCCACAAGGAGGCAGTTCATGAAGGATTCCTCCCCTTTCTTGCCTTCCTTCTCCCCTGGAGGAAATAATGTCTACATAACAGCACAACCTTGCAAAGAACACTGGACACCTTGAGTTTTTCCCACCACAAGGGACATAGTTCTCCTCAGCACTGAACAATAGCAGGCCAGGTTCCACAATTAAGCGTGGGAACCAACTTGGGAAACCAGCCCCTCTCTCTTCCTCCCACATGAGCAAAGTGTGCGTGTAAATGCTGCACGCAGGGCACCAGGACAGAGGCCTTTCTGCCCACGCTCCAGGAAGTCCCAGAGGCTCCCTGCCCAGCCCATTTCTTGACGTGTACTGCTCCTCTCTGTTGGTAAGGACTGGTCTCTGGGCTGATTAGGAGGGTGCTGCACCCCCTGAGACAGGGAAATTGGCCACTTGGGTGACAGTGAGGCAAATAATGAGGGAGGCAATAATCAGAAGGCATCCAAATTCATCCAGAGGCAGCCTCCAGCTAAGCTGGGACATTGTATACAATTTAACAGCCACGTCAGTTGGCTATATCAGTAGATTAACCAAACTGACATAATTATTGGCGTGTAGATTGGCACTGGAACTTAAATCGTGTGGCCAGGACTTTGGAGCAGGTGGATTAAACAGGTTTAAAGAGGAACAGGAGTCTTTTGGTTTATCTTAACAAAGACGAATGTTAGAAAACAAAAGTGTTTTAAGCCATCAATATAAAACAAGTTATAACACCTTTACGGTGATTTAAATCACAAAAGTGTTTTTTTGTTTTTTGTTTTTGTTTTTGTTTTTTTTTACAAACTATAAAACACCATCTGAAAATAGCATCTGTATTTTCTTAGATTCAGTTATGTACAAAACAACCATGACATTAGTTTCCCCCACATTTCCGGGTCTTCATGTTCTGGATGGTTAAAATAGGCATCTCAAGTCCTGCCAAGAGACTGTGACATCCTGGGGACCTAGCCCAGGCCTCTTCCAGGTCATTACCTGGTCCATCCATGATGTCTGAAGCTTGGAGCACCTCATATGAGCAGGGGTCCCTGGGCATCGGGACAGGCTCCATCTCCGACAGGGCAGGCAAAGACAGTTGGCTGGAGCTCAGGGACTGCCCATTGTCCAGGGAGTCATCTTCATTGGATATGGAGAGCTCTCCATCTGTGGGAGAGAAGGAGGTGGTAGTGTTAGACGAGGTCTGTCCTCACAGCGACACTCAAGGATGCTAAGAAGTCTAGATGCTCTGAGCCATCTTTATCAAGGCCAGTACCCGCACTTGACACCAACTTCTTGCTTTTAAAACACGCACGTTTAGAGAGCGTCTGGCTAAGCTTTCTAGCCGCCCACGGCAGCTTGTCTGCTTTCTCTCCATCATTCTCATCCTCTTTCATCTTGTGCTCTACATGTGTAACTTTCTTTCCCTTTTAAAAGACATACCGAATTTCTAATGATGTGTAGTTGCGTCTATGTGTGGGTGTGTGCATGTGAGTATAGTCCTAGGAGGCCGGGTCAGGATATGGTGACAAGAGCCGTTTCTATCTGTTGGCAAGGATTCATCTTTGGGCCCATTAGGATTGCTCTGCATCTTTCAAGAGAGGCACAAGAGTGGATCAAAGAGGGAGGCCCTCTAGCGGGTGGCACTGGAGCTGCAGTAAGAGGCAGCTGTGAGCCGCCCAGTGTAGGTGGGAGAACTGAGCTCAAACCCTCTGCAAGGACATTAGGAGCTCTTAGCACTTACTTTTTTCTTAATAAAGTGAATGAAAATTATATTTTCCTTTTAATTTTTAAAAGGTTAGCAAGAGAGTCTGGAGAGCAAGAACTGAGAATTTCTACATTAGTGAGAATTTCTACATTATTAAAAGGCTCTTGGTGGCCTTCCACAAATGGATAGTAAGGCACTATTGCTGGAGACAATACCTACACAACTCATTGAGCACGGAGAGGTCAAGCTGGTACCTACCTAGAGTCTTCGCCCCTACTAGCTAATATTCATGGTACTGGGAGGTACTCTGCACTTTGCCGCAGGAGAAAGGTAATACAAATCCAGCTACAAAACCTTCAATTTACAGTAGTGACCGATGCAGTAGTGGCACAAAACTTATGGAAGTAACCAACCAATATCTGATTTGAGTAAAGGCCCATTCCATGAGATGGAATCCATACCCAATGCTGCTTGG
Organism: Acomys percivali; assembly: GCA_907169655.1. NCBI lineage: Eukaryota > Metazoa > Chordata > Mammalia > Rodentia > Muridae > Acomys > Acomys percivali. The sequence continues at coordinate 73,798,594 of OU015746.1, read as the reverse complement.
GTGACCAAGAACCTGAGATTAGATAGGACAGTGACCTGGGGGAAACCTAGATACAATTGCTCTGATAAAGGAATGTAGCAATAAAATGACTTGTAATGACATTTTTTTCTGTATGTATAGATCAGAGTCTTGCTTAGTCGTCATCAGAGAAGATTCTTCCTGCAGCAAGTGGGAACAAATACAGAGATGCACATCCAGACAATGTGCAGAGAATGAGAGACCTTTGAACACTCAGACCTGAAAGAGATGCTTCCCTCAAATCCTTCTCCTCAGGGCCCAAGGAACCCTTTGGAAGAGGAAGCAGAAAAAGCATAAGAGACAAAGTGGATAGAGGACACCAAGGAATCAAAGCCATCTAAATACATAGGGACTGACATGTATTTGAGCACATAGACTGAGGCAGCATGCATGGAGCTTGCACAGGTCTGCATCAGATGGGGTCCTGGCGCTGAAAGGAGGAGTGGAACCACGCACCCATCCTGAATACAGAAACCATCTCCAATTGGTAGCCACTTGCAAATGAAAAATTAAGTTTTGACCAAGGGAGTCTCCCTGGGGAAAACAAGCCACTCTTAAGGTCCCATGCCCAGTAGTAGATGCCAACACAAAATCAACTCTGTGGTGTTTGGAGGTTCCTTGTCACATAATGCTAAGTCAGGGAATTTTCTGCTTATGGGTCCTTTGCATATATGCTATAGCTTCTGGTTTAGGCATTTTAACAGGTTTGTTTCAAAGATGTTGCAAAAGGGATTGTCTCTGTGTCTGTGTGCATTTATTGTGCTTTTTCTTTGGCTCTCTTTATTGTTTGGTTGGTTTGTCATAGTCCATTTTTTTTTTGTTTTTGACTTATTTTATTTTATTATTATTCCTTAGGTACTTGTTTATTTTCTAACAAGAGACAGAAAGAATGTGGATTATGGGAGAAGAGGTGGGGAGGAATTGAGAGGGGTAGGGGTTAGGGAAACCATAATCAGAATATGTTGTATGAAAAAATATATATTTTCAATAAAAGAAGAAGAAAACAACAACAGAACAAACAGACAAAAAGCATTAGGGAGCAAAGAAGAAGTGGGAACATGCAATTCCAGGAGCAAGGAAGGAGATCATCTGTGTGTACACCTCTGTCCTCATCCAATTCTTGAGGTGAGTAAGCACTTAGGAAAATCTATAATCTCTGCCTAACAGGCTGTGGCAGCCCAAAGCAGCTGGGAAGTTCCAGAATTCTTTTGGTGCCAACCACCAACCATGTCAACTTTGATCTGCTTGAAGATCAGTCCCCCCCCAAAGGGCTGAGGGCTGAAACCCCCCTGATTGAGGATCAAAGACTCCTATACAGTGGTCATTTGTTAAATCAAAACTCCCCACAGCATGGTTTCATCTTCACCCAGGGAGCCTTAGATAGCTGAACGTTAAAGCCAAATTAATTTTTCAAGAGGACTTAAAGCTCTTTCAGGCAGATGAATAAACACCCAGATGCAAGACAGAGTCAGAAACAGAGCCCTGCAAAGCAATGGCGAGAGAGAGAGAGAGAGAGAGAGAGAGAGAGAGAGAGAGAGAGAGAGAGAGAGAGAGAGAGAGAGAGCTGTAGAAATAAAAGTGAGATGAATGAGATGAAACTGGGATTAATCATCCCTTTAACTATGTTCCTGTCTATGTTTTGACTTTTTACATCTATGATATGTGATAGCACTGAAACCCTTCAGGTCACCCCTTTAGAGCTTCCTCCAACAAAATGTATGTTTGCTAGTGTAATTTATGAAACCAGCAGGCTGTAAGAAGTACATGGTTCAAGGACCTATAGTGTTTGACCTGGATCTTCTATAAACTTAAATATGTGTGTGTGTGTGTATATATATATATATACCAGTTGAAGTAGACAGTCCTAGCTTTTGAAGGCAAGGTTGGATCTTTTTTCTTTTTTTCATTCAACACTTCGTAAACCCTAAATAGCAGTAGATATTATTGTCATGGAGATGAAAGCTATGATTACTGCTTGTCAGTAAGAATACAAGAGCAGGGCAGGACCTTAAGGCCAATGCTGTGGAGATTACAAGGCTAAGCTGCAAATCTGCAGGATGGGGAGAGCTGTGCTGGGTTAATGCGACCTTATAGAAGCCCAGTCCTCTCAACACGCTTTTGTTTATTATGTCCAAACTGGTATCATGGGAAGTGGCTCTGCTGAAAGTCCTGTGAGTGGGATGATGACACAGCTGTCATTCAGTTGGATACATCTTCAGGAGGCCACTCTGACTCTTGATGCTCCAGGCATATTTACAGCCCTAGAGAAAACAACCTGAAGTAGGAATGGTCTAAATGCAGTCACCAAGGTTTGCTTTGTGGACTACTGATGCTGTTGAATTACGGTTGCCTGATTTAAGAGTTGAAATCACCACGTGAGCAACTCTGGGACAACAGATACAGCTGCATCTGGGTTTGTCTGGGTGGCGCCTGTGACTGGGTTTCCTTAAGGAAGCCAGTTTACAGTCTTGCTAGGGACTCCCTTCTCTTGGGATGCCCTCACTCCCTCAAAATGGAGCTCCTGGATGATGAAAAAAAAGACCTCTTCTAGGCCACAAAGTCCCAAGCTACTTTGCAGAAGGATCAGTCTTGGGGATTTCATTGTTGTGACTGATAAATACACATTTCCATTAAAAAATGGACATAGATGTTGATGACACCCACAGCCTACCTACCAGAAGCAGTATCCTCTTTCTGTGAATATTTTTCATGATGGAAATCTTACTGTGTTTTAAAATTTTGTGTGTTGGGGCTGGAGAGATGGCTCAGTGGTTAAGAACACTGTTATTCCAGAGGACCCAGGTTCCATTCCCAACAAACCACATGTTGGCTAAAAATGGTCTGTGACTCCAACTGTAGGAGCTCTAACTCCCTCTTCTGGCATCTGTGGGCACTGTATGCATATGGTAAACATACAGATAAAACAATACACATAAAAAACTTTAAAAACGATTTTTATCTTACTATTATGATCTCAACTACAATTCTCTTAGCAATTATACTAGATGTTTACTTAGTTACCTCCCTCACATCCCTACCAACCATTAAAAATTCCAAACTAATTGCTTAGCTTGAAGGCAGTATAATATATCACATTGGTTGCACTGTTTCCCCTTAAGTATGTGTTAGAAAATGTAATAATAAAGATATTTGTATCATATACCATTATGAAAACAATTTTGAGAAGGATTTTTCTGTAATTAGAGTTCTAATGTCTACTGACACATAAATGGCTTTTGCGAAGTTGTCTAAAGGTTTTCTGTTTTAAAGTTATCAGGAATTTGTAGATCACATTCATCTTAGTTTCTGGGAAGTTCTTTAATATTAACAATGTTAACTATGTTTATATACTGAGGTGCCTATCTATCTCTACTCAACATGGCATCTACCTACCTATCCATCCATCATCTATCTATCCATCCATCCATCTATCCACTCAGCATCTATCCTTATTTCCATCAACTCACCTATCCATCACCCATCTGCATGTTTATCTACATAGACATATATATATATACATATACACAAACATACATATATATATACATATATATACAAACATACATATATACATATATATGAAGCAAAAATTATTTAATAGACAGGATAAATCCACAATCATATTTATGACCAAGGAGAGTAGTTACAAAAGTGAGAATTACTTTATTTGGAGACATTCATCCTTCTTGAGGAGTGAATATGGTAAAAAAAAAAAAAATACTGTATGAATGTATGAGATTTTTCAAACAATAAACAGATATTAAAAAGAATCATGCTGCTAGATCTTAAAGTAATATTTAATATTATTTACATTATTATATTTTACAGCACACACAGTGGAAACAGCACAGCCAATATCATACACTATAGTACCTTCAAGCCAAGCAATTGCCTGGGAACTTTTAATGCTTTTAACGGGATGTGTGGGCATTGTGGCTGTAACATCTCTCACTCCATTGATGCAGCTGGGTTGATACAGCTGATCTGGCTGACTGGGTGGGTGTTCTCTTCCTCCCTCACCGTTGTTTAACTCTCCTAAAGTTGTATGCTCCGTTGAGAGGATGACCTTCCCTGAATAGAGAAGGACTGGCCTTCACATGTAGCTGTGCTCCCCTCCTAGAACCTCTAAACAAACTCAATGCTTATTAAGTTTGATTAATTCTAATACTATTTTGGTTCTCCACGTCTTCTTACTGTTTGCAAGGACTCATTATCAGGCACTTTTACCAGCATTTAAAAATCGGCACTGTTAGGAGAACTCTCCTGATGTCCCATTCCCAAGAAGAATCATCCCACCTCCACGACTAAGATGAAGCAGCTAGGTTATTTGTGCCTATACCTATCCTGATCACCACTATGTCACTTATCATGGATAACATACTGAACAGGCCACTAGAAATTACTTAATGTTTTATATCACCTTTTAAAGGCATCTATGTGGATGGTTAAAATGGCACATGATGATCTACAATCATGTGTTTCATAGGAGAACTAGTAAAATGTGACCAGGAGGAGATGGAAGGACACAAGATACTGGTATCTCATCAATGCGATGGGCTTGAAATCACCATGGAAACAAAGACTGAATGTCTATGATCAAGATTTAGATTAGGTTAACTGGGATAGGAAGATCTACCCTAAATGTGGGAGGTACCGTTTCATGGGCTCAGGTCTTAGACTGTAGAAGGAGGAGGGTTCTTAGGAGGAGGGTTCTGATCAATTTAATTTGTTCAAAGCTAAAGACAACTGAAAATTTATTTCTACATGAATGTCCCCATGGAGAATGGGTGACAGAGATTCAAGTACTCATGGACACTGACATACCAACAGCTTCTACTTTTTCATAAAGTTACTTGGACACTGGGTCTTTTGTTTTGAGAAGGTGCAGGGTTTATGATCCTTTGAACTTTGAGATAAAAAAGAGTGCTACTTTTAAAAATTAAAAACTTGATGTCCCAGTTGCAGCTTCCCCTCCCTTCTCTCCTCCCAGACACTCTTTCTCATCACCCCTGCCTCCCACTCTTCCAGTCTTCCCTTTCTCCTCAGAAAAGGGGAGCCCTCCCATGGATATCAACTCATCTTGGCATATCAAGTTGCTATACAAGACAGCCCCGTTAGGGCAAAGGGATCCCAAGGCAGGCAATAAAGAGTCATTGTTTAATAAATTACTGTTGAACATGAGTATGGAGTAGAGTCACTGTGTTTATACACATACACACATAAATATATTGAGCCACTACCTCAATAAGTTTCATATGTATCAACATTTTAAATATAAAACATCAAACTAGAATGAATTAAAAAAAAAGAAAAAATAGAGCCTTCGAAAAATATATATTTATTCAGGCTGTACAAGAGGAATGCCAGATGGATAGGTTTGACTCACTTATACAACTTTCTGATTTTTAATTTACAAACTAGGATTCTGCAAAAAGAAGGAAAGATGCAGAATAGTGAGAAAATATGATCTAAATAATGTGGGTAAGAGAATAAAGTCATCTAAATAGGCTGAGCATTTGTGCAGGTAAATCAAAGCCGATTTCCAGGAGATACTTTGGAAATGTGAAACTGGCCTGGGAGCGAGATCAGTGTGACTGAAATGACCATGTGGTGACACTGATACATGAGAGAGTGGTTGGAATGATGCCAAGTACAAGTGCAGGAACGGAGAACAGTGTGCACATGTCGGTGATAGTAAAATGAAATTGAAAGATGCATGTAGGAGGCTGGAGTTCTGAGGGCAACTTGGCACAACATAAGTAGAGTTTAGTGAGTGGCAACTTTCCCCCTATAACGATGTCTTATGTTGTTGGGTTTTTTGGCTAGTCTGTACTGTATGTGAATGATTATTCATGTGTATGTGCATGTGGGTGTGTAATGTGCATGTGGAGGTCAGAGGTCAATTCCTTAGGCACCCTCTATCTTGATTGATTTGCCTTTCTTTCTTTCTTTCTTTCTTTCTTTCTTTCTTTCTTTCTTTCTTTCTTTCT
>OU015746.1:73766172-73786154 GCA_907169655.1 Acomys percivali | reverse complement strand
ACCCTACCCTACCCTACCCTATCCTAATCCTACCCTACCCTACCCTACCCTATCCTAATCCTACCCTACCCTACCCTACCGTATCCTACCCTACCCTACCCTATCCTACCCTACCCTACCCTACCCTATCCTAATCCTACCCTACCCTACCCTACCCTACCCTACCCTATCCTACCCTACCCTACCCTATCCTACCCTACCCTACCCTACCCTACCCTACCCTATCCTATCCTATCCTATTCTGAGGCATGAGGAGGCCACCGAGCTGCTTCAATGGAGCAGGTTAGGGACCAAGAGTTGCAAATGAGGATTGAAGGTGGAAATGACCCTGAAGGCTGGTGTATTTGGGCTTTCTGAGTTAGTATTAAACTAAAAAACATTCCAAGAGATGAAAAAGGTGTTTTGTATCTTCTCTACATAGAAAAGGAGAACCAAGACCAGAAGCCTAGGGTGCATCTCCTATGGGACTACTAGTATCTGTAGATAGATTTTCACGTAGGGAGAAAGGCTGAAAGTATCAGTGGCTTGTCTAACTCTACACAAACCCTAGGTAAAAGTCAGGGAAAATTTTTCTAAGTTACAGGCAACTCCCTTCTCATCCCTTCCTTTCCATTCTGTGTAGCCTTGGCTGTCCTAGACTCATGTTGTAGACTAGGCTGGCCTCAGATTCACATAGATCCACCTGCCTCCACCTCCTGAGTGCTAGGATCTTCCTTCCTTCCTTCCTTCCTTCCTTCCTTCCTTCCTTCCTTCCTTCCTTCCTTCCTTCCTTCCTTCTCTTCCTCCAATCATTCACACATGCAAGAAACATCAAGCAAACAACAACAAACTCTAAGCCTCGATCAAGGTACCTGAGGCACTCTAAAGGAGAAGCTTGTAATGTATAAAGGACAAAAGCCTTGTGAATGCTCCAAATTCACCTCCTGTTTGGGGATTTGTGAGTCATTTTTGTTGTTGTTGTTGTTGTTGCTGTTGCCTACAGTTAGAACATCCTAACTTACACCCTGCTGACTATATATTGGCTTCACATGTAGCTGAGCCACAGCTACAATTACATAGTGTGCAATGATGAAAGAACTCTTTCTGATCTTTCTCTTTCTCTCTCACATTGGCCTTTTGGAGCATCGCCCCATGCATAGGTAAGCCACAGTCTCCGCCATGGCTTTCACAATGCTGCCCATTTCTGGTTTACTTTCGTTCTTTGGCACCTTCTCATCCTAGGAAGGTTCTCCTCACTCTCAGATTACCTTTTAATGCCTAAAACATTGTTTGAGGCCCTTGGGGTTTTCTCTCAATGTCTTCACTCCTTAACTGTATGCTGTATTGGAAAACTACTACCCATTTCCCCGACTTTCCAACCGTGATGGTTAATTGTCACCATTAGCTTGTCTGGATTTAGAGTCCTCTGGGAGACTCACCTCTGGGTGGGTTTGTGCAAATCTTCCAGAGAGGTTTAACTGAGCAGGGAAGACCTACCCTGAGGGGTGGCACCATTCTACAAACCAGAGTTCCAGAATGAATAAAAAAGGGGGAAAGGAGAAAGCTGGATGAGCGGCAGTGCTTATCTCTCTCTGGTTCCTGGCTGCAGACACAACGTGACCAGGAGCTCCATGTTTCTCCCACTACAGCCACTCTTGCTGTCATGTATTCCCCACCATGATGGGTGTACCCCCAAGCCAGCAACCAAAATCAATGTTTTCTTAAGTGGCTCTTGACAAATAATCATGGATATACATACATACATACATACATACATACATACATACATACATACATATGTGCCAGACCTCACTCTGCAGCTTAGTGTCTGTCTGACAGTTTGCTTGGGCAGCTGGATACCTCAGTCAAGGAAGCCAATCACCACAGTATTGTATGCTTTAAATTCACTTGGTTCCCAGCTCTGGGAATGGTCCCTGTACCCACCTACTTGGTTACCTAGGCCCTTTTATTCCTCCCCCTACACACTCCCCCAAGTCTAGGTGGTTCACCGGTCCTTCTGACCTCATCTCTTGTAACTTTCTAATCTGATGCCTCCCTTATGCCTATGGCTTTTATTCCTTCCACCCACTGCCACGGCTTCTGAATCCCCACGACTATGACTGACTGGCCTCCCTGACTCATGTCTTGGACTCTGTTCTAGTCATCCTCTCCTGCAGGATGGACCATGAGGCCACGAATCTGACTGTCTGGAAAGCTCCCCTAAAGCTCCCCCAAATGCCCTTAGGGAAACAGACATGGAAAGATCACAGTGCAACCTGCCTGACTCTTTAGTGGGTAGACAGGAGGACATTAATTACTTTTTAAATTTTATTTTTAATTTTATTTGTTTTATATCCTGACTGCTGCCTCCTCTCCTCCTCATCAAATCCTCCTCTGGCTTGATAGAGAGTGACCAATTGTGGCATATGAAATTGCAATAAGACTAGGCATCTCCTCTTCTCTTAAGGCTAGGCAAGGCAACCCACTAGGGCAAAAGGGTCCCCAAGACAGGCAACAGCACCAGAGACAGCTCCTCCTCCCACTGTTGGGAGTCCCACTGGAAGACCAAGCTACAGAAATGTAACATATATGCAGAGAGCCTAGGTCAGTCCCATGCCGGCTCCCTGATTGGCTGTCCAGCTTCTGTGAGTCCCTATGGGCCCAGATTAGTTGATTCTGTGGGTTTCCTTGTGGTGTCCTCAACTTTTCTGGCTCCTACAATCCTTCCTCCCCCTCTTCCAAAGGAGTCCCCAAGCTCCACCTAAGGTTTGGCTGTGGCTCTTTGCATCCATTTCCATCAGTTCCTGGGTGAAGCCTCTCTGATGACAACTGGGCAAGATGCCAATCTGTCCTTCTGACCAGTCTGGCATGGAGGGTGCTAATTCTAATTCTTTCTTCATTTTTTCAACATGGTACCCCTAGCTGTGCTGGGCCTTCATCTTAAGCCATCCTTTCCCCTTCCCATATTCTCTAGGATGATTCCTGGTCAGCATCCCCGAGCACGCCTTGCAAGGCACCTTACAAAAGTCCCCACTCTGTGGAGCGACACTTCCATGTACTGTGTGAAATTTAATTACTTTTCCCACTGTACCTACTGAGCCATCTGTGTCTACTGTTGGGGCTATAAGTTGGGTTAGCCTGCCCTGTCTTACTAGTACTTTTGCATCCTTGAGTAATGCATGCAACATGACAAGGTGGCCAACAAGCCCACGATGGATATGAGTCCACTCATTGCTAATGCACACCAAGGAATAACACTAATTCATTCGTCCTTCTGGCTTAGGCAGTGGTTTTCTTTTCTGAGATTTATTTGTGTGTGTGTGTGTGTGTGTGTGTGCATGGGTGCATGCGTACATGCGTGCGTGCGTGTATGTGTCTAGTGCATGCAGAGACCAGAAGAGGGAGTGGTTAATCTTCACAGATGGTGAAGTCAGGGTAAACTGGTGGTATTTCTCCATGACCTGGACCTGGATTTAAGCCCTCTGTGAGCATCTGGGTGCTGGGAAACAAACTCAGAAGAGTGATGGACAGCCCGAATCTCTCACGTCACCTCTCCAGATCCAGCTTAAGGGAATTTTTAATTACAATTTCTTTGTCTTCTTTATCATTTAAACCACTTCTCATGCTTGTCAGCTGAGTACCTGTGACACATTTATAGGTGGATATTGTTTACAAGACTCCAGCAAACAAGCCTACGCGGATTTATTACAGGAAGTCCTGAGTGGCTGCACTTGGTTTTAGGTTGCAGCTGCTGAAAGTAAACACTCTATCTTTCCACAGAATTACTCCAGATCACAGCTCTGTGTAGATGCTATTTGTAGGTACGGCACCAGTAGCTAAAAATGGGACAAACCTCGATACCTGGTAAAGGTTATGAAAAGCATTGCCCATACACTGAAGTCTTTAAAAGTCCATGCACCTGGGGTGCTGGATAAATAAAGGGATTTAAGAAGGCCACAGGCAACATTTGTCTCCTCTAATACAGAGAAGAATTTTTACTTCCATTTTGAAAAGATGACAACCTTTTAATTTAAATATCAGGCTTGAGGCAGGAGTCGTGGTGGGAAGCATTCAATCAGAAAGCTCCTTTCGTGCATATAATGCCAATGTCTAAAGTAGTGGTTCTCAACCTATGGGTCGAGACCCCTTTGGTAGGGTCACATATCAGATGTTTACATAATGATTCATAACAGCAGCAAAATTACAGTTATGAAGGAGCATCGAGATAACGTTATGGCAGGGGGAGGGAATCACCACAACATGAGGAACTATGCCAAAGGGTCGCAGAATTAGAAAGGTTGAAAACCACTGTTTCAAAGGTTTTTCTCACATGAACAGGAACAATAAAACAAAACAAAACAACAACAAACCCCCTAAACTCACACCCTGATGTGTTTTTATTATTAACCGCTGCAAAATGTCACCTTAAATTCTACAGTATTCTGGAAAGCCACGTGGCTCACAGGTATCCCGTCAGCTCTACTCTTTCCTGGAAGCAGACACATCCTCTTGACTTCCTTTTCCCCTCCATGTGGGATTCTCTGTCCCCAGGGATGACAGAACCTTCTGAGTGAGCTATGGCAGCCTCAACTCTGTCATTTCAGACTGCCACAAGAAAGAGGCAGGTCTGTCTGGCAGCACAGGCTGGATGTCGCATCGTTCAGAAGCAGAGAGCTAGACTCTCTCCATCCCTCCCCCTCCCCTCCCTTTCTTATTCTTTTCTCTTCCTCATCCCTTTCCCCTTTCCTTCTCTCTCTCTCTCTCTCTCTCTCTCTCTCTCTCTCTCTCTCTCTCTCTCTCCTTCCTTCTCACAAGAAACACATTTCTGGGAATCAAACATGCTCGTTCTACATGAAGTTAGTCACAGCAGTAATGGAAACTCCAGCGACAAATCACAGCATCATGCCGCTGGAGTGTCTTACATTACGCAAGTCTCATTCTGTAGTAACTATGTACATTATTTAAATGGCTTCTAACTGCAGTATTTTTGAAGTCCCATATTTGCCAAAACACAAAGCCTCCCAGAGTTCCTGTGAGTTCCAAGTGAGTGACAAATGGTCTTGGTGAGGCCATTTTGACCCTGTGCTCACTGGGTGTGAGGTGGGTGTGCCAGTCAGATTTCTACTGTCACAGACTCATGTGAAAATCAACTTTAAGGAGGGAAGGTACGTTTGCCTCTCAGTTTCAGAGTTTCCTTCCACAGGTGTAGCTTTGGGCTTGTGGCATGGAAGCTCACCTCAGGCTGGCTAGGGAGCAGTCACAGACAGGGTAAGTGGCTGGAACTGCAAAATGCCCTTCAAGGGTGCAGACCTGGTGGACCTGTATTCCTTTAGCCTCACTAGGGAGGCTAAGGTGGGATAAGCTGGACTTCAGAGAGAGAGAGAGAGAAAGCGTGGCTCAAAGCAAACAAACCCCACAGACCCCTTAGCGGCACCCCTTCAATGACCCTACTTCCTCCCACTACGCCCCATCTCCAAGGCTCTACCACCTCCCAATAGCTCCAGGATCTAGACTCGAGCCTTCCACACATGGACTTGTGGAGAACATTTGAGACCACAACAGTATCAGTGGGAGGCCAATGGCCTCTCTAGGCTTCAGCCGCCTTGCCTCTGCTTTGGACTGACAAGTGCAAACAAGACTAATAGCTAACACAGGGCCTTGCTTAGTATGTGGAATAGAGTCACTGTTTTACTAATGGCCTCTGTGTGTGTGTGTTCATGTGTGTGCAGGTATATATATGGGAGTGTGGATGCATATGTCATGTAGAGGACACATGACAACCTTGAGTGTCATTTTCATGCACTATCTTGTTTTGAGACAGGGTCTCTCACTGGCCTAGAATTCACCACACAGGCTAGACTGGCTACGGAGCTCCCTGCCTCTGACTTCTCAGAGTGGGACCACCAGTGTGTACCACCATACCTTCCTTTTTCATATGGGATCTGGGGCTCAAACTCAGTCCTCATGCATTCAAGTCAAGCATTTTGCAGACTGGGCTGTCTTCACACTCTACTACTCAACAGTTCACACCGATGACACAAACAATATCTACAAGTCAGGACTGGCATCCACATGTAGACAACAGCAGGCACAAGTTTACCTATTCAAATAATTGGCAGTACCATTTCATGGACCAAAGAGAAGGATAAATAAGGAGGGCTAGTGTTTCCAGGTGAGTCGCCATCATATGAATGTGCAGATGGAGTCCTGTGTTCATATTTATTGTTCTTTCAGTGTCTACTGACCACCAACTATGAGCCAGGCACTGTTGGGGGGGCATTTAGGCTACATCTCTGATAACAAAACAAAACAAAACAAAACAAAACAAAACAGACATCCTATCTGGAGGCACGCACTGTCAGTGAGGAGCGGTAGGCAAGACAAAGTTAACTTGATGAGCAGGCAAGTTATAGAACATACCGGAAGGCGGGAAAGAATGAAAACTGTTGAGTGAGGTAAGGGGCTAAGAATGTGGGAAAGAGGTGGGTTTGGTCTTTGAGAAACTTTTATTGAGAAGATGATCCAAGTCTTAAAATGAGGAGCTAACAGGGCTAAAGGAAGCATGTTCTCTAAGAGGGGGTGACCAATGGAACTTCAATGACTAGCAAGAATATCTAAGTGGGGTTTGGGAGAGAGACCTACTGGGAGGTATTTAGGGAGATGAATGTCAGGGGTCAGAGGGCAGATTGGGTATGCTTCTCGATTGTACAGGAAATTAGAACTTCCCTGAGTTAAGCAAGGGGCCACCATGGACTCTGAATAGTTAAGTTGTGTCAGATTATGAAGAACACTGAGGTGGGTACAGAGCAGAGGACAAATCTACCAGAAATGCTCAGAGTCAATGAAAAGAATGGAAGGCTTGTGTATCAGGCCCCAAGTTCCTTTAAAGCACTAGCAGTGTCTGGTGTTAGAACAGGGTGCCTGTGCCCTCCTTTTCCAGCCATCCGCTGGCTTCATCCAGGCCTCTCAGGAAAATGTCGCAGGTTCTCTGGGATTGCCTCATCCAAGAACCATGCCCACCATCACGCTGCCTTCTTGTCATGCTTCCCAGCTTCCTTCACATTGTTTATTGTTCTGTGTCAGTATGAACCCTGAGAAGGTGAAGTTTTTGCCTTATCCATTGGCACTGCAGCCCCACCCCTCGGACAGCTAAACGCTCACCAGCCATATGATTGAATGACTGAATCAGTGAGTGAGTGAATGAGTGAATCTAACAGAACTATTTTATTAAACTTTAGTTTGTTTAAATTCAATTCCCATTTAAATTAAGAAGGCACGAAAGTAGGGAATAAATAAAAAAGATGTCTAGCTACAGATTATTTTCTACTGCTGGCTACTTTAGCATGCTTACTACTCATTTTTATGTTTGCATTCAAAGTTTTGAGATTCACTCTGTCATTTTAACAGAGGTGGTGTTGTACATCATCCCAATTCATCCCTCTACCCACTGACACTCTTGCTCCTTTTGCCCCCTTCTTGCTGATCTCTTTTCTTCCAAATATTCCATCCATTGCTTCAACGGAACTTGGGTTCCCTTATCCCTCTTCACCCTCTGTCCTGCAGAACTAGAAATCACTATGTTAACCAGAATAGGTCAGATCCAAAAGGATAAATGCTGCAAATTGTCTTTTATATGTGGAACCTAGATTCAAATATAAACTTAGAGAGACACAATGCAAATATGTGTATGTACATCATGAAGCGAGTAGATTAATATTTAGAGTGTTGCTGGGTCATGGTAATGTTCACAATGCAGCCTTCCCAAAATGATTACAGCCACATCATAGGAAATTTGAAAAGTGAAGAGTGAAAGACATTACAGTTTTATAACCTCACCCCTGTGTAAGTAACAGAATCAGAAAGTTCCCTTTTATGTAGTTTTCTGTGTTTGTTTCACAGATGGCCTTGAGCTAGCTAGAACTCATAGTTTTTTAAACTCTGAGCTGAAGTTTGCTTGAAAGGTGAATTATGTGATTAATTGGAAAAACCAATAACAAAAGAGTAAGCCATTGGACAACTGAACTCTTCACTTCCGACACATTTCTTGAAATGATTTCCAGAAACATTTGAGAATTCTATTTCTGTTAAAAGATGAGTATGTGTGTATATGTGTGTGCATATGTGTGTGTCTCTGTGGGAGTATGTGTTTGGGTTGAGGTGTTTACTGCTTTCAGTAAAAGACCAAGGAATACTCTAAACCTTAGTCTAGACATTTACACATGTTTCCATATGTGTATATATGTTTATATTTGATTCTAGGTTCCACATATAAAAGACAATTTGTGGTATTTGTCTTTTGGATCTGATCTATGCTAGTTAAAGTAATTATTCCTATTCTGTCCATGTTTCTGCAGGAAAGGGTATGCCCAAGAATGTGCATACAGAGGCTAAAAGAGGATGGGGAGTATCTTGTGCTATCCCTTGAGGGCAGGGTCTCTCCCTGAACCTAAAGCTTGCATTCTTTGTCTTTTTTGGCTAGGCTGGTTGACCAGTAAGCCCAATGACTCTGCTGTTTCTCCCCTTCTCCCAGGCCTAGGGTTCCAGGAGTGTAAGGCCCTCCCTAACATTTTATGTGGGTGTTGGGGAATCTGAACTCAGGTCCTTGTGCTTGCATAGCAGGAGTTCTGAACTGCCTCCCAGCCCTTGAGATGCCTGCCTTCCTGGTTCTTGGGTCTAGCAACAGTATTGGTGTTCTATAGCCATTTCCCTTGAATCAAAACACTCCCTGCAGGAAGGAGGTAGGACATCCACAAGACTCAGAAAGTAATCAACAAGATTCACAGGCATCCCTCCTCAAGGTTGTGAAAGCAGTAAACACCTCAAGATTATGGAAAGAGTGTGGAGACTCCCCGGAAAAGCTGCCTGGAGGTCTCTGAACTTTCCAGCTGCCTGAAAGTTGTTTAGATGGTTCAGAGATGCAGATTTTGTAAGTCATCATTCATACAAGGGGGCACTTTTCAGTGATGCAACTGCCTCGGAGTCATCCCTGTAAGTATCCTCTCATCCATACTCCTGTGAAGAACTCCAAAATCCTTACCCATTCATTAAGTTAGACTTGTCATCGTTACTGTGGTCTGTTGTGGGCTCCCAATGTGGATGAGGAGATGTGTGTGTTGTGTGTCACTAGTAAAAATATCACACAATAGTCAGCTTTGTAAAGGTATAAATGGCTTGAAACAATGTAAGATATGGTGATGGGGAGACAGTAATGAGAGCATGCTAACATCTCTTGAGGATTTGTATATTTACCATGGTTCTAACTCATATTATCTCCTGCAATCAATACCCCGACAATATTATCCACACTTGGAGATTAAAAGACTAGAAGCTCTTGGAAGTTAAGAAACTTGGCTAAAGTCACTAAGGTAGCCAGCCTAGTGTGGAGTTGCAGTTGGTTTTGTGGGGTGGGTGAGTCAGGATCTCACTATGGCATCCTGACTGGCCTCAGACTTGCACAGATGTGCCTGCCTCTGACTCTTCCTCTCAAGTGCTTGGAGTCCAGGTATGCACCAGTCCACACCCAGCTGGAATCAGAGCTGAAGCCAAATAACGTAGATTAGGACTCACACACCTACTGATAATGTGATGCTATATAATAAAGTCATAAATCAATAAGACAAATCAGAATGGGCCCCAAGAAACACAAATCTATATACTACTATATGTTTAGTGGAGTTTAAATCTTCTTCTTCTTCTTCTTCTTCTTCTTCTTCTTCTTCTTCTTCTTCTTCTTCTTCTTCTTCTTCTTCTTCTTCATCATTATCTTCTTCTTCTTCTTCTCCTTCTCCTCCTCCTCCTCTTCCTCCTCCTCCTTCTTCATCATCATCATCGAGATAAGGTCTTATGTAACTTAGGGTGGACTTTTCTCTAAGCAAAGCTGGCCTTGAACTCCTAATCTTCCTGCCTCTATCTCCCAAGTGCTGAGATTATGGGCTTGTGTCACCTTCACTATGCCCAGCTAGAATATTTGAACATGTACATTCGAGTGTACATGTTTGCAGGTATGTTTGCAATGTAGCCAGACTTTTAACTTCTCTCTCTCTCTCTCTCTCTCTCTCTCTCTCTCTCTCTCTCTCTCTCTCTCTCTCTCTCTCTCTCCCTCTCCTTCTCCCTCTCCTTCCCTCCTCTCTGTCTCTTTCTCTTTCTGTCTCTCTGTCTCTCTGCCTGTCAACTGTCTGTCTGTTTCTGTCTCTCTATCTCTCTACCATCATGAAAGTAATAACCATGACCATTTGGGAGAGTCTCTTCTCCATCTGACATTGTTTGGAGGCTCTGACACTGGCCTTCTGAAGCTCCCGGTGTCCAGGAGTTTACAGCCAGTGTGGAAATTAGGTCAACAAGCTGGATGAGAAGACAGTGCTAACTGCAAAGAGGAAGCTGAAGAAAAGCTCTTATGCCCAGTGACACAGAACTAGACTTGATCCTTTCTAAGCTAGTTACTTACTGAGTGCACATCATATGTCACCCTGTATCTGCTCATGGAGACACAGCTATGGTTCTGGCATCCCTCACTCTTGACCCCTGACCGCCGGTGTCATCCTGGCAGACCCTATCCCCACAGCCTTCTGCTTCTTTCCTTACAAAGCACAATTTCTGCTTCAACCATCTGCAGTTCCTTTGATGAAGTTCTGGAATCCACGTAGGCAATACTCCCCTTGATCCATAATCAGTGCTATAGTGGGAAGTGTTCTGGGCTTCAGTGCCTCCCCAAGGCTTTACAGACAGAGGTGTGAAGGTTGCAGGAGACAGGAGGGAAGGAGGCAGGCAGAGCTGTTTATCTGCACTGGAGGTGGCCTGGGCTGGGAGCACAGTGTTTAAGCACTCTCTTGCTTATTATTTTATATTGCACCTGCAGTCAGGCCTCTGCCGCCTCTCCGGGGGAATGAATGTGGAGAAGAGCTGGTGTTGAAGTGTGCTGAGGAAGGTTAATATCGGGCAGCGTTTGGAGACTGTATGGAAAGTGAGACTTCAAAGGAAAGTGACAAAATGAAGGATCTTCACTCCTAGGGAGAAGATGTATTCCGCTGTTTAGCCTCCTCCAGGTAGAAGTGGATAATGTACCTCACTTTAGGGACTCAGGGCCCCAGGAAGCGCAGGTACTTAGCCTAGTTTGAAAGAGTGCGGTGTCATATCTGTCTTGTGTCTCTTGTCACCAGGGCAGGGGGTAGGGTGTGCGTGTCATTTGCTACTTGCATTTGAGACGAGCAATTTGTGCTACAATAAAAAGCTTTCAGATGTACTGCTGAGAAGGCCCATAATGACAATGGATGAGGTGACATGCCATGGAGGAGTTTGTTGGATAGTTTTATGTCAACTTGACACAAGCTAGAGTCCTCTGAGAGGAGGAAGACCTCAACCAAGAAAATGCTTCCACAAGATCAGGCTGCAGGCAAGCCTGGAAGGCATTTTCTTAATTAGCGATTGATTGAGGAGGTCACAGGTCATTGTGGGTGGGTTCATCCCTGGGCGGGTGGTTCTGGGTTCTCTAAGAAACCAGGCTGAGGAAGTCATGAGGAGCAAGCCAGCAAGCAGCACCCCTCCATGGCCTCTGCATCAGCTCCTGCCTCCAGGTTCCTGTCCTGTTTGACTTCCTGTCCTCACTTCCTTAGATGGTGAACAGTGATATGGAAGTACAATCCAAGGAAACCCTTTCCCCCTCCTCAGTCTCTTGGGTCTTGGAGTTTGATCACAGCAGCAGCAACTCAAACTAAGACAAGAATTAAGGCCCCGTGAAGAAAGAAAACTAGAACAGCGGAATCAGAGAGATATACCAGACCTCAGAAACACAAGCTGTCTTTATACCCTGGAACCCACAGGGCTTGGAGAAGACCCTAAAAATCATGGCAACAGCAGCACCCCACTCCCAGAAGCATTTGACTATCATGAAGTCAAATATTTCATGATCTGGCCTCTCCAATAACACCAATTAGAATAATGTGCAGACCAGACTCAGACTGCTGCGGAAGAACTGAACAAGCCCGGAAGCAGCGGCTGGCTGTCTCACATACAACCCTGGGAGTAACTGTGTTATCAGAGTCAGGGAAAGACAAGGGGGAGGGGAGAAATAGAGAGCAGAAGAAAGGGAAGACGGGTGGGGGTGGGAGGGTGGGGGGGTGGGGAGAACTCTAAGCCAGAAGGCTCAACATTGAACATTCAGCTCCTATGTTTGGTTATAAACTTTCCATTTCACAGTTTTTCCTATTGTGGAAAGGGACTTCAAGGTTCCAAGAGAGAAAAAAAAAATCTGCTAAGAAAATCCTATTGGGTTATGACTTTTAAATATTTCTTTTGGGAACCCCTAGAGATCACACAAACATGGGCAATTACATTTGTCCCAGTTCCAGGGCCTACGTGTGTGTGTGTGTTTATGTGTGTGTGTGTGTTTATGTGTTTATGTGTGTGTGTGTGTGGTTGATTTGGGAAGCACCATATTCTTGCTTCTCATCCAGCACTGTAGTGCTCTCTGCTCTCTTCTCTCTTCCCTCTAGAATCAGCAGGTTTTACATGTTCAAATCTTGATAAAGCGATGCACAAAGCAAGATGCGAACCCTAAAATGAATCTGTACACCTTGCTGTGTCCTGGGCCTGTGGACAGGAGACAGGCTCTTACCTTTATCATAGATTTCCTTCAAGACCCCTCGCTTGATCAGCTCTTCTCTGCTCTGCCTCATCGATATCTTCCTTTCCAGAGCTGTAAGCAAGTGACAGAGAACAGGTGTGAATGGAAGCAATCGTCTTTCTCCTCACCCACGAAGGATCCCCATGTTAACAGACACTGTGATCTAATGAAAGAGCCTAGGATTTATGTTTTGGTAATGGTAAGCTAATGACACACCAGTTAATATTTTAACATTCTGAAAAGACATTTAACTAGATTTTTTTTTTAACTAACTCTTCAAAATACTCTTTGAGTTACCTCTAAGGGGGGTATATTTATTGGACTTGACTCCTGACTTCTTGAGGTATGCGTTTGGATATCTATCTCTTGAAAAGCATTCTGTATTGGCATAGTCCCCAGAACCTCCAGGGGACTATTTGAGGGATGGTGGGAAACTTCAGAGGAAGGTCTCTGCTTCATCTCTCCATGTAGCTCCACACAGAGAAGCCACACGAGGAGAGAACTGTTCCCAAGCCAGGTGCTCCTCCAGCTGAGCCAGCTGTGTGGTAGGTGTGGCTGGAAGAAAGATTTCCCATGGGAAGAGTAGGTGTAATGAAGTCAATGATGAAGAAATAGACACTAAGGGCCCATAGGAGGGATGCTGGGAGCCTGTGGAGGGAAAGAAGTCCCTTCAGCACCTGCGATTTAGTCTCTGGTAAACACGTACGGGGGAGGGAGGAGGAGCGATTTCGTGGCTTGTGTGAGCCTGAGCATTTCCACATCCTTTGGGAGCATAGCTACTTATAGGAGAACATGCTAGTGACACAACAGAGGTGCTCTGTTGTGCAAAGCCATGTGTGGACTAGTTAGGCACACACTCGTACACACTTCAGCAGAATTTAGAATAAGAACTAAGAAAGGGTGGACAAGAAGTGAAGCCCTGATAGGAGCCTGTGATCTCTGGCAAGTCAGTCAAATCTTGGCTGGTCTGGGAAAACAGATGCCTCACCCCAGCCGTTCTGACTTCACAAGCCGAGTAGGGCCAGGGCACCTTGATTTTGATAAACAGCTCACTGGGTCGTTATCAGGCATAGATAGGCTCACACGCTCTGATACTATGTTTTGGTAAGACATTTCTTTAGTGTGTGAAGTGCTCTGGTTTCAATCCCTGACACTATAAAGAAAACTTAATGTAGAGTCTACATAATATATACACTCCAAATGAGAAAATATCCTTTCTCCAGCCACCACCAATTCCCAAGTTAAGGTGACACCCCAGAAAGCGTTGGCTTATTTATTCTGTGGCTCTGTTCATTTGCTGGCTCAGAACGCTGTGCTTACAAGGACCATGCACACAGCATTTGAGAAGGGTTAAAAGTTAATGCCATTAACTCAGTCCTTACCATGATGCAGAGAGTGTTCATCACTCCTGCTCCATAGATGGGGTGCCTGAGGCTTGCTAAGCCTGAACTGCTCAGGGACAGACCACACAAGTGGAAGAACAGAGACCCAACCTTTCTGTCTTCTCTCCAGGACACAATTATGTCAAGAGGATAATTAATTATAATGGTGCATGAAAACAGTAAGTCTTTATCAAGGGAAGACAAGGTTCTCTTTAGAATCTTGTGCATGAAAGGGGGGAGGGAGGAGGGAAGGGGGGAGGCATGGAGGGAGGGAGGGCTTAGATAACCTCAGGTATAAGTCCTTGCCCTCCTTGTTTGAGGAAGGATCTCCTGTACTTGTCAGCTTGGACCAAGTGGTCCTCACAATGAGCATGCCTACTGGGGAACATTTTTATGTCACAGGTAGATCATAAAGTTCCTCACAGGCTCACGCACTAACAGTTTGCTTCTAGAAACAACTGGTCGTGCTACTAGCCTATGAAGGAACATGCATGGAGGGGGTGGAAGCTGGTTGGGTGATTGGGGTGTACCTTTGAAGGGGACATTGGGATGCCAATCCCCCTTCTTTGTATTTGTTTTCTAACTTCCATGATAAAGTCAGCTTTGCGCCATGGCACATTGCCTGTGATAAAGTGACGCTCTGCCACAGTCCTAATTGGGTCAAGGAATCTTGAACTGAGAAACTCTGAATCCGGGAGCTAAAACAAGTCTTGCCTGATTTTTAGTTGATTTTTATCAAGTGTCTAGTCAAAGTAACAGAAAGCTAAATCCATGTAGAAATCCAATACAGAGAATGAGGAGTAAGTGTTCTTGTCACATAATAGGTCCAGGTCCCGGTTTCTGCTCTGCCAGTGTGGTCTCACAGCCCCTGCCTTAGCTTTATGATAGCAACTTCAGCAGAATCCCCAGCACATGGGTACAGGGATCCAACAGTCCCGTTCTGGTAGTTTGAATAAGAATGATTCTCATAGGCTCGTATATTTGAATCCTTAGTTACCAGGGAGTAGGACTGTCTAAACGGATTAGAAGGACTAGGAGGTGTGGTCTTGTTAGAGTAGGCATGGTCTTGTTGGAGGAAGTGTGTGGTTTTGGGCTTTCAAAAGCCCACAGCAGGCCCAGGCTTTCTCTTAGCCTGACATCTGCAGATTGGGATGCATTTTCACCTCCCATTTTTCTCTCTCATTCCCCTGACCACTGGCACTCTTCTTCCCAGCCTGCCTCCATCCCCTCCTTTCACGACAGATCTTCTTCGGTTTGGCCACCACTCACTCTACAATACCCTATAACCACTGTTACCCAGCATTTGCATTGCAGTCAGTATTGTGTGCCCATCCAGCAGTGGAGTCAAGGGCACAGCAACAAACCTGCGTGTTCTATGAAAGCATTCTGTAGAATGTAAGAGACTAGACTTTGGCATCTTCAGGTTCTGGAACCATGCCCCAAGGGTGCCAAGAGGTGACTGCAACCACACAGGAGTGGGTCAAGCTCTTCCTTCTAGTCTTAGCTGGAAGATCCTAACGATGAAGGTGACCAAGTATCTATCTCCATGTATGCCTGCAGCTGTGCCGGCAGCCTGAGTTAGTGGAGTCCCGTGCTGCAGTGAGTGCTCTAGGCTGGATGCTCACCATGAATTCAGCTCCAAGGCTTTCCTCAACATGCGAAAGTGTAGAGTCTTTTAACCTCAAGAATGAATCCTAATACCACAGAGCACGTGCCCATTAACAATTCTGGTTTGGTTGTCACCGAGACTGAGCATGCTTATTGAAGCTTATTGATGGTAATTCAGATAGTATCTGAGTCGTATCTGGAGTGACAAGGTATGAGACTTGACGATGCCACTAACAGGTCTGTTTTTCTCTTTGCTACAGGAAAAGAGCCTCCCAGCTGGGTCTCATGCATGCATATGTGGAAAGGGAATGGACACAGCTATGTTGCAAGCAATGTGCTTGAGAATATGTTATTCAGAGATTTTAAGTGTATCCACGAGTTGGTATGAGCCATCTGGAAAAGCATTTGGGAGCTAACTAGGCAAATACAGTTCTAGAAGGGTATTGGAGCTCATTAGGGGTTATTCTTGGCTTCGCTACATATGAAAATGGCCCCTTCTATGCATAGGACAAACTTCTCATATTTTTAGAGATGCGTAATGAGAGGTGTGTGATTTATTTTCAAATACCGAAGAACAGGGCTGGAGATATGGCTTAGCGGGTAAGAGTACATGCGGAGCAGGAATGAGGACCTGGGTTCAAGTCGCCTGCATCCATGTAAAAAACATGAGCACCTATGAACTCCGAGCTGTGATGAATTGAGACAGGAAGGTTGCTAAGGCTTGCTGGAAGCCAGCCTAATCAGTTCAGACAGACACAGGCAACAAGGTGGAGAGTGACAAAGTAGTGCACTCAATGTCCTCCTCTGGCTTCCACACCTGCACACATATATGTGCACATACAACACACATATGCACATACTACTTCAGAAAACAAGTATCATACACCACCAAAGACTAGTTATAAAACCATCTCTCTCACCTTCTCATGTGTTTGGACAGTTTCAAAATAAGAAGCAAACACACAAGTGGATCTTACAAGAAACAGTGAGCAAAGAAAGCGAGACGAAGAACACGCATTATGATTCCAGTTCTATGAAATTCAAAAGCGTGTCAAAAGCTACAGATGTGATTCGGCCACAGATCTAAGCTTGTAACTACCTAGAAATGCAAGGAAATGCTTTAGCGATAAAAGTCAGGACAGCAGCCACCACTCATGAGGAGGGAAACTGACATCAGAAAGGTGCACTGAAGGGCTTCCAAGGGTCAGCAGTCTTTTACCTTTTGGAATGCAGTTACACCGTGTTTGCTTTATAGCCTTCTCATGCATTCCATATGGGTGCTTCACCCACTTACTCAATGCATGTTTTATTTCCCCAAACAAAAACATTCAAAGGATGCTCTCACTAACTCCGCTTCTCTTTGTAACTTTGCAATAATCTCCAAAAGGGAATAAAGGGCTCAGCCAACACATGACAAAAGCATAGTTGTCCAGCAGACTGCCTCCTGTAATGAAGGGATAAATGCCACAATGCTCCTTTTCTTGGCTATTCCCTCAAGAAGGTCCAACCATGTGCACAGCAGGGTACCTCTTAATGTTCACTTAGTTTTTCCCAGGGCTCCAGGGAGCCCCACGGAGCCTGCATGAGTGGGTTAAAATCCAAGCAGAAAGTTTCAGAACTTAAGTAATTTTACAGAAGGAAAGACTGAGGATTTGGGAAACAGAATGAACTATTCTTGGGGCCCACTATTAAAAGAACAAACCAACTGAGAGGAGATAGTTCCACAAGGAATGATATGGTGAGGGCAACAGAGACCCTCACTCCATAATTTGCATCTCCTACTTTCTATCTTTAAGTTAAGCAGCACAGGGAGCTCTTCACCAAATTCTACCAGGATGAGCATGACTGTCTCTTCTGAGATCAGTTAGATGCATCATCATCACCATCACCATCACCATCATCATCATCATCAACATCACCACCACCACCACCACCACCACCATCACCATCACCATCATTCACTGGCTCCCTAGTATAGGAGCACAGTAGAACATTATGTTTTTCTTTTCTTTTTGACAGTTTCATACATATATGCTCACACTGCCCTCATTACTCTCTGAGATTCTTCTCTCTTTTTTCTCCTAGTTCACACCAGACTGCATAATTAGAAGACAAAAATCCCCTCCTCTAGCAAATATCAGCTCCTTTGGAAGGGATGGGGGCCTCATGCACACCCACCCATGTCCAGGATGGAAAGTGGGGGGGTCCAATGTCATGCAAGTCTCCATTGCTGCTGGGTATAGGGTGCGATTTAATAAAAGAAGATCCAAAAACAAATGCACATGACCTCTGTGACGGCAGATGCTTTTCACTGAATGGGAAGACCTAATCCTTATAGTGACAGCAGACATAGTGACATGAAAACAGATGTACACAAAGCTCTATTCATGACTTCTATAATGACACACTTTTTCACTGCCTGTCAAGTGTTAACCCTTGCAGTGACAGCAGATACAGTGACATGAGTGTTGGTATTAGACACAAAGGCTGGCGGCTTTGGGGCCGGCTTCCGGTGCTTGAGAGAGTGGGAATGTCTGATTTTCCTTCATGATTGTGGAGTTCTTCAAATCCACACCTCTGTTCTCTGTTACCTCTAACACTTTGCCCTGCCCAGGAAGAAAAAACAGCTTTGTAGATTTAGGGCTAGTTAAGTGAATTTAGCCTTCCAGATACAACATGTACAATGTGCTACTGTGTTTTTACTATAAATTCCTAATATTATTGGCTACTCTGTGATAGGAGCATATAACCTCAAGCAGCCAAGAGTAGAAATCTGACATTTTACCCAGAATAGTTTAATACCCTAGCTACCACCTGTTACCCAAAGGATCATAGAGCCCTTGTTCATGCCAGCTTCGTGACTTGCTTTTTCAGAGTGTCATGATCGGACTGGCTCTGCTGCAGTGAGGTCAAGAATACAATGTAAACATGGAGAGGTGCTTTCAAGGTTTTATTTCTCCAACCCTTTGAAGACAGGAAAGGATGGCAGTGTCTGGTTGCTTGCTTCTTTGATGCTGCGGATGGAACCGAGGGCTTTGTGCGTGCTCAGCATGTGCCCTACTGCTGAGCCACACCTTCCAGCAGACCGGGTGGGATCTCTTCTTCTCTACTGCCAGGACTGAAGTTGGCTAATAACTGTGAATCAATCATAACTATACATAGCTATGCCATATTTCTATTTCAAGAGACATTTTGCCTAAAAAGGACATTTCTCTGACTTCCTATTCCTCTCTGGACTTTACCCCATGTTGACCACACTAATACAATGTATTAGGAATTAAGGGCTCAGTGCTCACCATGTAATTATATACATTTCACAATAACTCCAGGGCCTCGGTTTCATTATCTCCACCTGGCAGATGAAGGTGGTGTTAAGTGTAAAGCTGGACTTGAACTCAGGTTGTGTAATTCCTGTGCACAATTACCAATGCGCGGCATTCTCCTGACCTGAGCCTTTACAGGGTGGGAATATGCCATAGTTTGTCAAGCCTTTCTGAAAGTGAACACACTGCATAGGCTGTCCCTAACCAGGCAGTTTATTCCTCTGTCTTAAGATAGAGTTTGTGTATGATATATTAGTCTACTTGGATTGTCATGACAAGATACCATGGACTGTTTACCTTAAACAGCATAATTTATTATTCTCAGACTTCTGGAGTCCAGATGCCTCTCAGCCTAGAGGACTAGGAACACACACTTATGATTTCATTTAACTTCCCTTTAATACATCACACGTGGGTTAGAGATCCACCATAATGACTTGAGGTGACCAATCCAGTCATGTGTAAACTATGGCCACTTCTTAACTGCAGGTAATTGTTTCTGAGCTGGAGTTTGCACTTGAAGACCAACTTGACTGACACGAATTAGTGACCAATCCAGAACTATGAGCATGGGTTGAGGACTCTTCATTTGAAATCCTGGGGCCCAAAAGTGTTCAAGATTTTGTCTGAACACTTGTCTGAAATGCTTACATATACATAGTGAGCTATCTCAGGGTCGAGGCTCAATTCTACACACATGATTATGCTTCACTTCGATCTCACACATACAGCTTCAAGGTAATTTCAAGCAGTCTCTTTCAGCGCAGCTTCATTCGGATGTAACTCATCTTTTGAGTTCGGGTGTAGAATTGTTCACGTACTGCATAATGTTGGCACACTAAAGTTTAGACTCCTGAAATGTTTCTGATTTTGGATTTTTAGGTTCAGGGTGCTTGACTTGTATTTTACTGTTATTCTATTTTAGTAAGAAGTCCAACTGTCCAAATAAAGCATCCCCTCCTCTCTTATCTCTCTCCTTTCTCTCTCCTCCTCCTCTCTCTCTCCCTCTCTCTCTCCCTCTCATACACACACACACACACACACACACACACACACACACACACACACACA
>OU015746.1:73756077-73766162 GCA_907169655.1 Acomys percivali | reverse complement strand
ACACACACACACACACACACACACACACACACACACACACACACACATCTACCCACAGTTCGGAAGGCAAACACCTGCTCTAGCCTTTCCCAGCCGGCACTGTGGGTGGTGAGAACTCTTCATTGTGCTTTTGTTTCTGATGCCTGGCATGATATTCTAAGCTACACTGACTTTTATACCATAGCACAATAGAAAGGCTCCCAAGGAGAGAATGCAAAGCTGCTTTGAAAAAAGTTAATCAACTGAGAATCAATCTTTCCGCCTTTGTTGATTCTGACTTCTGTTGGCTGGATATGTGTGTGGACATAAGCCCACTGCTTTCTTCTACCCCGTACCATTCCAAATCCATGTGGCCTCATGGTTTCTCTTGGCATTCAACCTACCAGTTCAATTGCCTTTGCTATTCTTTATCTTTGAATTTATGCATACAATTAGAATGAGCTCATGCATTTCCATTAAAAAATCCTATATGAATTTTGATTGAAACTGCATTGAAACATCTTTACAATATTGAGCCTTCTAGTCTAGGAATATGGTCCATGTCTTCATTTGTTGATGCTATTATAAATGGTATTTTACAAATTATATTCCAGTAAGTGTTGCAAGTAAGTAAGGACTTTTCTTTTTCCAGGAAATGACAAGTGTCCCAGTTGTTTTGTTTTTGTCAACTTGACATGGGTTATGGTCCTCTGAGAAGGGAGCCTGAATTAAGAAAGTGTCATCATAATATTGATCTGTTGGTAAGCTTCTGGTGTATTTTCTTGATTGATAATTGATGTGAAAGGGTCCGACTCTGCGTGGGCAATGCAATTCCTGGACAGATGGTCTGTAAGAAAGCAACTGGGCAATGGAGGAGCAAGGCAGTAAGCAGCATTCCTTCATGGCCTCTGCTTCAGGCCTCCAGGTCCCTGCCCCAAGTTCCTGTCCTAACTTCTCTCACTAATTAAGTGTGATCTGAGAGTTGTAAGATGAAATAAACCCTTTTCTCTGCAAGCTGCATTTGGTCATAGTGCTTTATCACAACAATAGAAATCTTAACTAAGACAATATGCAAAGGCCAATTTCCCTCTAGTGCACATTAATAATTCACTTCTCTCACTTGAAGGAAATGAGTGTTTGCCCCTACTGTTTGTATTACAAGCTGATGAATGCATAAGTGAGGCTATAGACAAGTCTTGCTCTGTGTCCTTGTCATAAAGCATCTTGTCCTACAAAGGGAGAAAGTAAGAGGAAAGTATCACATGTTCTGTGTGCAGAATGGGGGGGGGGGATATTGCTACATTATCTGGATTTTTTCTTAAATTTGGGAAGGAACTTGAATATGGTTTTAAATATTTTTAAAAAGAAATTTAAATTACTACATTTGTTAAACAAATCATATTTTCAAGCAAAAACAAAAAATAAACCAACATTCCCTCCACAAAAAAAAAAAAAAAAAAAAAAAAAATCATTCTTCCCCCAAAGAGAATGATAGGTTCACTTGGCTTCCCTAATTACTATTTTTCAAATATTTGAAAAATGTATAATAGTAGTATTACCTAAACTCTCCTCTAGTTACTCCTCCTCTTCCTCCTCCTAATAGTAATAATTGATAATAGATTTCTCATCTTGTTTTAAAGACCACCTTGAAGAACTGTAGAGATAGATCAGATGGCTCACCAATGCTTTAACTCTAGCTCCAGGGGAACCAGTGTCCTCTACTGGCCTCTAGAGGCACCCACATGCATGTGCACATACACACATAGACACACACACACACGCACACACAAATAAATAAATAAATCTGCAAAACGTAAAAGGCTAGCTTTGTATAATAACATGATAAAGATAAGAAAATTATGGGCTAGTATCTCTCTTTCTATAAACATAGAATTTATGTAACAATCCATTAATATATTTTAAAGAAACTTTGTCACTATTGCTTTGGCTTGGTCTTGGGGCTGTTCAAAATCAGTACTATTCAGACTACCAACAGAAGAAGGAGAATGCCTCACAGTCAGCTCATAGATACAGATAAATATTTAATGAAATTCAACATCCACTTAGGCTGTAAGCAAAGTAGAAACAGGAAGGAACTGTTGAGATCAGTAGCTATCAAGAAATAAATAAGGAAATAAACCCCACAGCAGATAGAAGAATTAGCTGTAAAGCATTTAAGGATTTCTCCTGAGATCTCAAGAATGAGGAGGCATGGGAGGACCTAGACCAAGCTAAAATAGAATAAATGTAAGACATTTAAAGATTAAGTGTGATAAATGAAGCCCTTATTTATGGACTTCAGAGTCACAATCATATAATATCTAGAAGCTACAATAAAATCTGATGAATAACATGAAAAGATGAGTTTGACAAGGTTTTTGTATACACCATAAATGACTCCTCTTATCTATGGGTTTCATATCTATAAATTCAACCAAGTGTGAATAAAAGTTTTTAAAGAACCCCCCCCATTTCTACTGAAACAGACAGGTTATTTTTTTCTCATTATTTCTTAAACAGCAAACAACTGTTTACATAGTGTTATATATAAATAATCTGGAGATGACCTAAGATGTATGCGTGGGTCTACAAACATCTCACCATTTATCTGAGTGTGCAACATCTGGAAGTCCCAGAAACAATCTCCACTCATACTGAGGTACATCTATCTTATAAAAGAAAAAGAAAACTCATGTTGGGGGCTTTCTGATGGGCATTTGTGCACTGCTTCTGAGGTCAATGCGGCATGCACAGTGGAACCCAGCAGAATTCACAAATGAAAACCAGACAGACCATTTTGTTACATTTGCTTTGACTGTCATTTTAAAGACATGATGGGGTGGCCCTAGATTCTATAATACCATCCGATGGTCTTCAGGTGGACTCTGCATTGATCTGGGGAAGGCCTGAACCAAGTTGGTGATTTAGAATTCAAATTCTGATTCTTGGCACAGTCTTGGCTGGAGTGAGTGAGGGATTGAATGAACGCGCTCGGCTGGGCATCTACTTGACTTCATTCCTGTGCAAAAGCAAACTTAAACTCTCTCTCCAGCTATTCTACTCTGCTGGAAGAAAACTCATCAAAGGATCTGTGTTGGCTTGTATCGTTGGGTCAACACAAAATCTTGCCTATGGCTCTGGCTACACAATAGCACAGGAGCAAGCAACAGGAGTCTACCACCTCCACGATTCCCCTTCACTAGAGCGTCCTGTCATTCCATCAGGCAGATAATCGAGCTGCTCTGAAACCCTGGAGACGGGACTATATAGGACTCTGCCTAGACTGTCAAATGCATTAGAGTGGTCAGCTCAGAGACACCGTCTGCAGAGATCGTAAAGCTGTGATTAAAATGCACGAAACACAAATTGCCCATCTTAATATTTTTATTTTATTTTATTTTATTTATTTATTTTTTTATGGTGAAAAAAGTGTGTATTTAGAATTAGCCAGCTGGACTCAGTTTAGATGATCCCAATCTTGTTGGCAACATCCAGAGCATCATAATCAGGAGCCAGTCGAACATATGCCTTCTTCTCTCCGTCAGGCCTTATCAGGGTATTGACTTTGGCCACATCAATGTCGTAGAGTTTCTTCAAGGCCTGTTTGATCTGGTGCTTGATAGCCTTGATGTCCACAATGAACACGAGTGTGTTGTCCTCTATCTTCTTCATGGCTGACTCGGTGGTCAGGAGGAATTTGATGATGGCATAGTGGTCAAGCTTGTTCCTCCTGGGTGCGCTCTTTCGAGGGTAATTGGGCTGCCTCCGGAGCTGCAGGGTCTTGGGCCGCCGGAAGGTGGGTGACGTGTGGATCTTCTTCTTC
Source organism: Acomys percivali (assembly GCA_907169655.1). NCBI lineage: Eukaryota > Metazoa > Chordata > Mammalia > Rodentia > Muridae > Acomys > Acomys percivali. Next base: position 73,762,360 of record OU015746.1, on the reverse strand, counting down.
TTGTGGCTGTGGATGCCTTTCAGCACTGCCTTCTTAGCTTTCAAGGCCTTCGCTTTGGCTTCGGCTTTGGGAGGGGCAGGAGCTTCCTTCTACGCTTTCGGTGCCATCTTCTTAATATTTTTAAAGATTTATTTATTCTAGATTTATGTACACGGTACAAGTTACACATGAGGTTATGTGTACTTTGTGCATGTAGGAGCACTTAGTGGCTAGAAGAGAGAGTCCACTCCCTTGGGCCTGGCATTACAGGCAGTTGTGAACTGACAGGTAGGTGCAGGAAACTGAACCTAGGCCCTCTGTGAGAGCAACAAGTGCTCTTAACCACCCAGGCATCTCTCCAGCCTCTCCCTTAGTGTTCATGGTGCGATCAGTGCTGTTAAATACATTCTTATGGCTGTGCAAGCATCTCCAGCACCCTTACACCCTATGACACTGAAATTCCACATCCACTCAACAACAACATTACCCCTCTCATCTGTTATGGGTCACCCTTGTCTCTGGAACTCGACTATTCCAGGTACTTAACAACAGAGGTTTGTGTGTGTGTCTATATTATTTCACTTAGCATAATGCTCTCAAGGTTCACCCACATTGTACAGTGTGTCACAATTTCCTTCCTTGGGAAGGCTGAGTGGCAGTACACTATTGTGTGACATGTTTCATTCTCTCTCTCTCTCTCTCTCCATTTTTTTTGAGACAGGGTTTCTCTGTATAGACTAGGCTGTCCTAGATTCACTTTATAGACCAGATTGGCTTCAAACTAGCGACCCACCTGCTTCTGCTTCCCTGAGTGCTGGGACTAAAGGCAGGTGCCACCATCCCGCCTGTGGGTAGACACTCTGCCTCCACCTCTTGGTGTATGTGCATAATATTTGTGTGAACACAGATATGTTCTTGTGGACCTGCTTTCAGGTTTTTTTTTTTTTTTTTTTTTTTTTGTATTTGGTACATGTACAGAGTGGAACTGTCAGATCACATGGGCGTTCTAGAGTTCTATTTTTGAGGAGCACTATGTTGTTTTCCACAGCAGCTGCCCGGCTTCATATTCCACCGAGAGCACACAGTACCTCAGATGTCTCTACATCCTCACCAACACTACCCCTCCCTCCTCCTCCTGTTGTTGCTGTTAGAACACTCTTAAGAGCTATGAGGTGACTGACATAGTTTAATATATTGAACTTTGGGGAAGAGGAAAGCCAGTACAGGTTAGTGCACTAACATTCGCCTGTGAGCTTAAATGCTTTGAAAAGTTGCCATTTCTTCACCCCAGGGCACTACAGTCATAATTTCACAAACTAAAGGCCTATTTTTTACCCATTGGGATAAGAACTTTGATTTATTTGGTGAGGGAAAGCAGGGACAGGTCTCATGGAAAGGACAAGTAAAAAAAAAAAAAAAAAAAAAAAAAAAAAGGCAGCCAGACATGGTGGCACAGGTCTGTAATCCCAGCACTCAGGAGGCAGAAACAAGTGGATCTCTGTGAGTTCCAGGTCAGTGTGGTTTACAAAGTGAGTCCAGGACAGCCAGGGCTCTGTTACACAGAGAAACCCTGAAGAATCAATAAAATAAAATGGCTATTTTTTTCCAGAGAAAGAAATACTTTATTATTGTTATTATTAACAAAATTAGGACTTATCTCCTAGATTTTTCAAAATTAATGGACAACAGCTTTGTTAGGTATAATTATGCTATATATTATGGTAAACCTGATCATTTATTACATTAATATTATGTATATAAACTTGGGTAGCTGGTAGCTCTGATTTATTTCTTCAAGGCTTCATGGGGGCTAAAAATTGGTACTTTTTTCAGGTTGAATGAAAAGTTTCTTGGGGAGTAGATACAGAGGAAAAATAATATGAATTCTTTACAAATTCTAGCTTTATGGTCCAAGGAGACAGGAAAGATAAGTTTAGTGAAAAAAATAAAAAAAAAAAAGAATTGGTCAGTAGACACTTGAAGGAGGTATCAGTGACCAGTTTTGGAAGAGGGCCCTCTAGCCAACACTTCTGCCTTTTCAGGCCCTTTGTCTGTGCAGTTCAACTCAGCCAGAGCAGCCAGGGACAGGTGGCCCATAAATGCATGTATATGGGTGAGTGACAACAGAACTTTATTTGTCAAAAGGTCATAAGGTGGGGCTGATTGACTTGTCATGATTTTGTAACTCCTGAAAATTAGGATTTTTTTTTTAATGAAAAGGAAGAAGAAGAGGAGGAGGAGATGACAAATGGAGACACAAATCCTCAATGTTATTTCTTTTAAAAATTAGGTATAAGTTGGGCATCATGGTATGCACACGCCTGTAATCTCACACCTGGGAGGCTGAGACCTGAGGATCTAAGTTGAAGGCTAGGTTGGATTATATACTGAGATTCTGGAAAACACAGAGACCTAAGCTAAAAAGATCAATGGGTGAATATAAGTATTGGTAGAGGATAGATTAATTGGCCTAAGTATAAAACTGTGGCTGTGGCAGGGCTTGATGGTGCATACCTGTAATTCCAGCACGTGGCAGGTTGACAAGGTTATCCTTGGCTATTTAGCATGTTTGAGGCCAGCCTGGGCTGCATCATTTCAACTTCTTCCTCTTCCTCCCAAGAAAGAAAACTAGCTTTCATGTAAAAATATATGCATATCGCAACTTTTGATCCTTGATGCAGTGAAACTCTAAGTTGATAAAGATCAAGAAATTGTTGGCTAGGTAGCTCTAAAATCTCAACTCCTCATGACAATGCTTGATCTCACAAAGAAAAAAAACCTGATGTGATGGGCAGACATTGCATCCATAGACTACGTCACTGCTGGAGCCACAGCTCAGAGGCAGAACTCTTGCTTAGTAAACCCTGATACAGCAGCACCATCATGAAACAGCAGAAAAGCAAGTCACTCAACAAATGCTTGGCGAGATGCACTTTCCTCCTTACCACTAAAGGATACATGGCCAGTGTTGGAATCACAGCCCTGGTGCTCAGAGCCAAGGTCCTATGACATCCATCTCACCTACCTCCCCTTGCATGGAAATCCCCAATGAAGCTCTCATCGGTTCTCCAGGGCACTCTTCTCACAGTGCCTTGACCTTGGCCTGAAGAAATGCAACTTTTAGCACCAATAAAGCTGTCTGCCGCCCACACTGATTGGCTTGAATAAACACAGGCAGAACACTTCCAGATGCTCCAAGCTTTGTCTCCAGAAAAGGGAAACTAACAAGATCTCTTAAAATGCCTCCCTGAGAAAGTACACAGCCACCAACAGCTGATGATAGATCCCTAAACTGTCTTTGCCTGGAGCGTTTACCTAAGGAAAGTCAAGGCCTCCAAGGCCCCTTGCTGTCTTTAATGTGTATCTCCAGGACCCTGAAGCGAGGTGGGGGTGGTGGGGGGCAGGGAACAGGGATGGACACACAACACCATCCCTGTGAAATGCAAACATCAGGGGTGGGGCCCCTGTCTCCATCTCCATAGGAGTTTAGGAGTCTGACTCTGTAGGTTATCAGTTAGCTGACATAGATGGCTCAGTCACATCCATCAGGTCCCCTTGGCACATCCCAATGTTTAAAAGACCTCTTTTGCTTCCGCGGAGCTGAACTCCAATCTAGCACTGGTCTCTCAACAGCAACAGTATTGAATAAAATCTGTTTAGCTTCCATTTCCTACCGTTTTGTCTGGCTTGCTATCTCTATGAGTGATGCTGCCACATACTGCCTTCAGGGAGCACTGTTCCATCTTTAATGTTTGGGGCAGGGGTTGGAGGTATGACTCAGCAGTTAAGACTGCTTGCTAGCTTCCAGAGGACTTGAGTTCGGTTCCTAGCACCCATATGAGATGGTGCATAAATACTGGTAACTCAAACTCCAGGGGATCAGACCCCCTCTTTTGGCCTCTTTAGGTACCTGCACACACGCACACACACAGAACCAAGAAGGTCTGAATCTGTGCCCTCCCCTCCAACCCCTATCCCCAGCCATTGTCCTCAGCATGTCCTGACACATGCTAGCTTCCTGACCAGGAGGCCCTCAAAGAGTCTTTCACCAGCGAGCCCAGGAGATTAGTATTTTCCTGCTCCACTTGGAGCTAACCTTCTTGGGTTTGTATTTCTGGAGCGTGATTATCTCTCTTTAGGCAAATGATGTCTCTTTCTCACTCCAAATGCATCAGTGCACAAAGTTCCCAAGCTGTGTGGTCATGTCTCAGTATGAAATGAGAGCAGCTAAGCCTCCATAATAAACCGCACAGTAATCATGCTCACTGTGAACTCAGCATACGGTCCTCAACAGATGTCTGCTCCACAGCGGGTTGGAGATGGCCTTGGGTACTTGTATTAATGAAGGCCCATTCAGAAGGCTGATAAACTACAGGCTCAGGGATGGGAAGATGGGAAAAGAAGAGATTCAGGTGCTTCTGAATGGATCTTAGGCTGGCACTGGCAGGAAAGGCGGAACTTGACTCTTTGACAACCTGTTGGGTTTTTTTTTTTTTTTTTTTTAAAGACAGGGTTTCTCTGTGTTATCTTGGCTGTCCTGGACTCAGACCAGGCTGGCCTCAAACTTGCAGAGATCTGCCTCCCTCTGCCTCCCGAGTGCTGGGATTGAGGGTGTTATCCAGCTCCAGTGCTGGCTAACTTTATGTTAACTCCACACAGGCTGTAGTTATCTGGGAGTGAGTAAATGCTTCCATAAGATCAGGCTGTAGGTGAGCCTGTAGAGCACTTTCTTAATTAGAGATCAATGTGGGAGAGCCCAGTCCATTGTGGGTGGCGCCATTTGTGGGTGGTGCCATTTGTGGACAGGTGGTCCTAGGTTCTATAAGACAGCAGGCTGAGCAAAGCATGAGGAACAATCCAGTGTGCAGCCTCCCTCCTTGGCCTCTGTATCAGCTCCTGCTGCCAGGTTCCTGCCTTGTTTCAGTGCCTGTGCTGACTTCCTTCAGTGATGAACAGTGATAAGAGAGTGTAATCTAAATAAACCCTTTCCTCCCCAAGTTGCTTTTAATCATGCTGTTTTATCACAGTTATATAAACCCTGACTAAGACACAACCCACAGTAGAACATCCGACTGGAAGAGGGAATCTCACCCAGCTTCCCCATGGAGTCGTTACATCCCTGTGCGCATTGCTAACTCTAAGAGATTCTTTTGAGTGTGTCAGTAGATGAAGTCACTGCTGGGATTTGAGTGCATCCTCAAAGCATCACATTCTTCTTGCATGTGGTAAGAAGCGTCTAAGTTACCTTTCATGGGGAGGGAGATCTTGGGCCCTATTTTACTCATAATATCTCTTTGAATGGACATTAGAAGCAAGGATTGGGAAATGTCAGCAAGGTCACATTCTAAGTGGTGTCGGAGTTCTAGCTGCTTCTATACTTCTGACTTTGTGAAAGTTAAGAACAGGAGAGGACTGGAGGCAGAGTATGCTTGCTTTTGAAGGGCAGCTAATCTCTATTACGCTTCCTTGAAAAATTAACTGGTCTACTCAGGCAGCCTTTGAGATGCTCTGTTATTCTCAAAGAGGAATACTGCACATTATCAAATCAAATGAAGGTCTCTGCTGTGTGGCCCTCCACCTCCAATGGCCCACCTACCTACACTCTTGCTTGCGTGCATAAAACATTCAAAATTTTTTCCCCCACTCCTACAATCCCGTAGTTAATTGTTGTAATACAATATCCTTTGCAATAAACTTGAGTGATCCTCCACCCATGGTGGGAAGTCTTTGTTTGTACTAAGGGTGAGATGTAGGAGGCACTAGTTCCTTTGGAGCAGGTTGGGCTAAATCCACATGAAAGTGTCTTATGGAAACTGAATACAACGGCACAATGACAAGAAGTCAGAAGCAAGTAGACAATGAGGATTTGGTACAGTTTCAAGGGAGGGGATGGGATTCTCAAAGAAATGAAATCAAATTAAAAAAAAAATAAGAAAAGACTAGGGCAGCCTGTGATGGTTTAAGTGAGATGTCTCCTATAAGTCTCAGGCATTTGAATTCTTGGTCCCCAGTTGGTGGGACTGATTGGGAAGGATTAGGTGTTATACTCTTCTTGGAGGTATGTCGTTGGGGGCAGGCTTGAGGTTTTAACAGCTTCCTGACAGCCCTAGTTCTCTCTCTCTTTCCTGTTTATGGATTTAGATATGAGCTATCAGCTGTTGCTCCAGTACTATGCTTACCTACCCGCTGCTGTACTCCTTATTGTGATGGTGATGGTGGTTATAGTGATGGTGATGATAGTTGTGATGGTGATGATGGTGATAGTGATGGTGATGATAGTTGTGGTGGTGATGGTGATGGTGAC
>OU015746.1:73737705-73756067 GCA_907169655.1 Acomys percivali | reverse complement strand
ATAGTTGTGGTGGTGGTGGTGATGGTGATGGTGGTGACGGTGATGGTGGTGATGATGATGGACTCCTTATCTCTTTGGAACCCTAAGCTTCAAACAGTCTCTTCCTTCTGTAAGTTGGTCATGTTGTTTTTATCACAGCAATAGGAAAGGAAGAGACATCCAATGACAACTACAGTGATAAGGCCTGAAGAAAGACACCCAAGATGAGTCACAGTAGATACCCAAGGTCTGGTGTTTATCCTGTATTGGTTACTTTTTTTTTTTTTTTTTTTTTTTTTTTTTTTTTTTTTTGCACTTTTGCACTTTAACAGAATCAGCTTGAGAAAGGAAGAAAATTTTGTTTCGTCTCATAGTTTCATGGTAGAGAAGGCATGGTGGCATTCATGACTGTGGGAGTGGCTCCTGTCAGTGTGGTTGGAGTACTGGTGATGTGCTAGAGATCTTGGCCAGAACTGGGGTATAACTATAAGTCATAAGACCCACAACTACAACCATGGAGAGGACTCATCTCCCCAAAGTTCCATAATGTCCTCTAAACAGGAGAGACCTAGAGACCAAGTGTCATACGCACGAGTCTGTGGGGGGCATTTCACTTTCAGACCATAGCAAACATATTCTAGTATATTCTATAAAATATTGCTTGACTACTTCATGTGAGGCCTGTGACATTGAACAATACCTTTACTGGGATTGACTCTGTCACCAGTAAAGTATAATTTTACATTTTAAAAGTTATCCTCACTTTCTAAATGCTATTAAAAATACTGGGAAAACGCACACAGATAAGGCAGTTACACATTTAAAAACTTATATGAAGATTCCATTTGTGAAAACTGTCAACAACTTATTTATGCTGATATAGAGAAAATACACAGTTTTATTCTATTTACAATCCTCCAAACAGAAGAAGTAGATTTGTAGAAGAAAAAAAAGGGTTAGAGTTTACACATTAAGGTGGGACTTCTACAGAATTCGCTGCAGATTGCACCAGGCTTCGTTCACTGTGAATGCACCTAAAAGGTGCTTTAAAACTGCGCCTGAGGAAGGATAGCAAGTTACCAAGAAGAGACTCGATATTCTAAGAGCATATATAGGGGGAGGAGGTCTCCCTCAATCACAGATATAGGGGAGAGGAGAAGGGGAGAAGTGGGAGGGAGGGAAGAATGGGAGGAAACAGGGGAAGGGCTAACAATCGAGATGTAATATGAATAAATTAATAAAAATGTAATTAAAAAAGAATAAAAAAAAAGAAAAGAAAAAACTGTGCCTGAGCAAAATCACAGGTTGTATTAATTCGCTAATGAGGTTATTAAGTGACTTTCAAGTCTTGCACTATGGGCTTATGAGAAAGTTCAGCTAAAATGTTAATTTTTACAGGCTGTTGTTACTTAGAACAAAAAAAAAAAAAAAGAATTTAATATCCTTCAGGCTGTGGCTGAAGCTAAGTGAAAAAAAAAAAAAAAGTCTGCTATTTCTTGTCATTTAAAAAAAATCTCCCTTCAAGAACCCACTGGAATGATGAGTGGTTTGATTAACTAGAAGCTGATGCTGACATTCAATTGGCATTTTTTATACTGTTATGTTTAAAAAATTATGAGGCTAGAGAGATGGCTCAGTGATTAAGAGAATTTGATGCACATGCAAAGGACCTGGGCTGTTTCCAGTACCTGGCATGGTGGCACATAACTGCCTGTACTTCCTGTTCCAAAGTATTTGATGCCTCTTCCATGTACATGTTGCACATAAACTCATGCATGTATACACCTATGTACATAAATGAAAAAAATCAAATAATATTAGTGGCCTGAGGGGATGGCTCAAAGATTAAGAGTATATTCTGAGTTCGGGAAATACCCATGGCAAATGGCTCACAACTGCCTGTCACTCCACCACTAGGAGGACCTGACACCTCTGGCCTGGTCTCTGCCTGCACCTACACAAATACAACACACAGACAGACACACACACACACACACACAGACATACACATATAGATGCACAGAGAGAGACACACAGTCACACACACTTAAAATAATAAAAATATCTTTAAAAATTAGAAAAATTTCACCTCTTATTAGTGTTGTGAAGCAGACTTGACAAAATGCATTCCTCTCTATGAATACACAAATCATTTAAGTCCCTTCAGATTTCTCTCTGGAGCTTAAAGTACAGTTTTTAAGTACACGTCAGTCAAGTTTTTAGTGAGAAGGAAGCCACGGAAAGAGTGTCACAAATCCATGGGTTAAAATTCACTCTCTGAAATCTCATGGGTGTAGAAGGGTGCTCCCAAGACTCACTTTTATTATTGTTGTTGTTATTGTTTTGTTGCTGTTAACTTTTTTATTTTTGAGGCATACATCTCCATGTGTAGAGCAGTTTAACTCATAGAGGACCAGCTGCCTCTGCCTCCTGAGTCATGGGATTAAAGGCATGTGCCACCTATAGTAGCTTACTTTCATTTTGTAGTTTTGAGACACGGTCTCACTGTGCAGCCTGGAACTCATTATGTGGACCAAGCTGGCCTTGAACACATAGAGATCATTCCAGCTCTTTATGTCATAACTTAGCTTGGTTTTCTCTTCATTTGGTGTTCTAACTCATACCCTGCTAGAAATGTACAATAGAAATCAGGAGGCTGGCACCTGCAGAAGGGGAGGAGGGCAGGGATATAAAGCTAGGAAGACTAAAATCACCCATTTGGTCACCCATGTGAGCACCACTATCCAGGGCGTGATACAGTAACGAGGGTTTTAAAAAGGACCCTGCAATTACATTTAAGAAGAAATGGGAGTGCATATGTCTTAAAGACATGTTTGTTGGTGATTAATTTATAGCACCAAACAGAGGAAGGGCTGTGTTTTGTTTTTGTAAAAACAATAATTATTTTCCTAATGCTTAATGGAGCATCATATTTCCATAATGACGCAACTCAACACAAGCCACGTGGAGACATGATTACACACCGTACAACATTGCACAAGCAATTAAACCAGGAACAGCCAACCAAGCAGAAAAGGCTTGTCGATGTTTCTTTCCCAAGGACTAATTTTGGCCCACATTTTCTGAGGCTCAGAATAATTGTTTCAAAGTGTTGAAACCAGACCATAGCTCTAATTCCACCCTGAGTTGCTCAAGCCTGCTTTATTCAAATTTAGATTACTAGAGGCCAGTGGCTCGTAAGCTTTTTGGTAGCTCCTACCAAGCAACCGACCACTTGAAGTGTAAGAGGACACTTTGGAAGTTCCATGTGGTTCTTAGAGCCTAACTAATACCTTTTCGGGTCAAATATAAGAGAATATAAACATGAATTCAATTAAGCTATAGTTTTATATTAGCCCTTCAATCAAAAATAGGGTAAACATTAGTTTAAAATAACCAACCGACCAAATAAACACGTCCACCCCAAGCCAAAAAGCCAAACCAAACACGGAAGCATAATAGATCACCTATACACACTACATTAGAGATTCATGTGTGCATATCTTTACACGCAAAATCACTTTAGGTTCATTCTTGTATACTGTGTGCTGTATATGCTATTGCAGTATGGTCTCTGGGTACTGCCAATAAGAAACATGTACAATAAAATATCTTATATGGAAGGATGAGAAGCCAAAACTTACCAATTCTAACTTTCTAAGAAGCTTGCTGGGGAGGTCTTTGGGGATGTCCAGATTAACACTTAGCCCAGGATGTGTCAGGTCAAAAGTAGCTACAGAAGAATCAACCCCACCAATGACAACTGTATATGAACACGGGGCTCATAGATTTGTCTTACTTCGAGTATTTATCCCTTGGGTATACTCATTCCCTCAAATTAACCAGAGGCATTTCAATTTGGACCCTTCATTGAAGGGTGTTGTGTGAAAAGAGGGGAAAGGAGAAAGGAACTTTGCAGCGGTTAATAGATATCAAAACCTAAAAACTACTCAAGTCAACTGGTTTATTTCTATAGCTAATATCCATGTGATTCTTCAGAAACACTGTCAAATATATGCATATGAATAGTTAGTAATCATTATTCCCCCCAACTGTAGTTCCAACTACAGACAGAAAAAGCAAATGACAATATTTAAGAATATCTTCCTGAATGAAATGGCATTGCAAACGTTTCGTCCTTCGTTCACTCCTTAGCTTGTGAGGTAAATGGTTCATTGTCATGCACTCCTGAATAAGGATGGCTTGGGACCCCCCCTCCAAACTGTGAGCCAACGTGAATCTTCTTTTTTCATAAGTTAAAGCCTGAGGTCATTTGTTACAGTGATAGAAAGCTGACTAGCACATGCACCTCATGCTTGGCTGGCCTCTAGCCCGTGCCTCACAAGATATGAGGAGATAAATACAGGAGACTCCTTCTCTGCAGGGGACACAGAAGATTGAAGGGATGTGACAGGAAACTCTAGTATCAGTAGCCACACACACACACACACACACACAACCTCAATTCATCTTGATTTCAACTTGTCATTGTTTTCTCTGTCTTTAGAGAAATGGTTATAGACACTTGTGTTACTGTCAGACTTTCAGAGATTTCCAACAAGGCATTCCATCCATAGTCAGCAAGAATAGGTTATCTATTAGTAATGCCTTTCATGCTCCCTCATCAGAGCTGGCTGTAGGGCCTGGGTTTAAGAGGTCTTTGGGGGTTCTCATCTTAAGAGACTCACCCATCATTAGCCTTTCAGTGTCTAATGAGATTCACTGGGCTGTGGAAGAGCCTTGCTGTTACGGTAAGAACATGCAGATTTGAATTTCTTCCAAAAGTCTTTTACAGTGTCCCCACTCTGAAATCTGCTCTCCCAGGGAGCTCAGCTGTAATCTGTCCACTCAGGAGCCAGACAATGGGATCTCCTCTAGGCACTCCGGGAACCGGGAGCTGCATGTAGTCTCAGCTGGCTGCTGCCAGGAGAGAAAATGAGAAAAAAAAAACCCATTTGTCTTTAGGTTTGGTTTTGGTTTTTCGGGACAGGGTTTCCCTGTGTAGCCTTGGCTGTCCTGGACCCGGCTCACCTCGAACTCACAGCGATCTGCCTCCCGAGTGCTGGGATTAAAAGCGTGCATCACCACTCCCGGCTGAAACAATTGTCTTTAACAGACAAGTTAGCACTTCTGTCCTCACATTTTATTTATTTATTTATTTACTTACTTACTTATTTATTTATTTTTTGGTAGGGGGAGACTGTTCTGTCCTCTATGTTCTGGCATCTGCTATCCTTGAGAAGTTTATTGTTACTTCCACAGCCATCTTGTGAGCTAACCCTAGGACACTGGCTCCTTGGTGCCCAAGAATCAACACTCAAATGCCACGAAGCATGCACTGCCCTCTGAGGTATGTCTGGGGGACCTTGCCATCACTGACAGTTACTGCTGCTCATTTCTGAAAGAACCTAGGATGGTGACATCAGACTGCTGCAGTCAGTATAGCTTTGGGAGATCAGGCCCCAGACATCCTTCCCGTGACCTCAAAGCCATACCACATACTCTTCAGGGAATGGCTCCTACTAGTATCTTCCAGCTTCTAAAAGTTTAATTCTATTTTAAAACTTCCAAGCCAGGAGAAAGCTAAGTATTTAAAAATAGGGAGATTAGTACAATAACCCCCCAACTGAGTAGGGCTCTATTATCTACAACTGTGACCATGATTCTTATGCGTTCTGATAAATAAGTTAGTATGTTTTTTGCAGGAAAGTCCTACACTGGGGCAAGAATGTGTCAAGAGGTTGGCCATGTCAGGGTGTCCCAACTCTCAGGCAGTTTCTTAAACTTCAGGTGTCAGACTGACAGTCACATGTATTATGTTTTGTTATTACATCTATTTATTGTGTGTGTTTATGTGTGTGGAAACATGCATGCACACCACAGTATGCATGTGGCTGTCAGAGGACAGCTGTTGGGAGCTGGTTCTCTTCATCTGCCATGTGGGTACCAAGGATCAAGCTTGAATTGTCAGACTTTGCAGAAAACGCCTTTACCTGCTGAGCAATATTGGTGTCCCAGTTCATATGTGTTTTGAGAGCTTCCCTTCTTATAGGCGGCTGCGGAGTTCTCCTGAGATCAGATGTGGTGGAAGCTCGCCCTACCTTCCCTTCCTGTGGGAGAGTTCAACCTCATCTAATTACAGACACAAACTGCCTGCATATTTGCAGGTCTCATCACTAGCAGGTTATGCAACCCTAATTAAAAATAACTTTGAAAAACATAAGGCACAGAGTTATGGAGCACAAAGTCCTTCATATGAAAACTCTTAAAGGTGGCTTTTAAAAACCAATTTCAATTTTCGTTGGCTTGGTTACCTCTTGGAAAATATTGCCACAAAGGATGGGTCTGTTTTGAAGAGTGGTGCCTGCAAGTCTCAGAACAAGACTGCTCCATTCTCATGCTCAAATGCACTGTTATGACATTAATATGTGTTGACCACAATACTGCTTATTTCTTCCAAGAATGTACATATGTACACACACACACACACACACACACACACACACACACACACACACACATTCACATAAAGCCTCGTGAGATATGAACTCCATGCCTCAAGATAAAGATTTTGAAACCAATAAGTCCCTCCTTTTCTGTTTTGCTCTTTGACTGACACTTCACACCCTGCTTTCCTGGCAAACTGCTGAAGCCATGGATGAAGCCCCACCTGGACAAAACAAAGTATCTTGTGTCTCCAGGGTGCCCTTCTCACAGCTACCAGAGGTATATTTGGAAATCATATTACATCATATAAAATGACCTTGAATACCTTTCATGCAGTCTTGTTTATGGAATACATTTATAGATACCAAATTCATACATGAGGTCCTCGGCTATAGAACCTCAAATGATAATAGCCACAATCATATACTCTGTGGTATTACTTAACTCTTGTTTGGCCTATTACACACACTGTCAGATCTCATGTTGGTATTGTGTCATACATTGCTAGAGTTTGAGTGTGGCCCCCTGAAGTTCATGAGTTAAAAACCGAACCCTCAAACTCACCTTTCTATAGTATTTGGAGGTTGTCAGGGTTGGATAAGGTCACGAGGGAATAAGCGACTTCATAAGAAAGAAGAGAGATCTGAGCTAAGGTTCTTGCTGTCTTTGGCCATGTGATCTCTTTGTGATACCATGGTGCTGGACGAGGGATGGCCCCAGATGCCCAAAAGGCCTGAGAAGCATGTTCTTCAGATTTCTGGCTTCAGGAAACATGAGCTAAATAAATGTATATTCTTTATAAATTATTCATCTCTAGAAAATGGACTAAGACATATACCAAGATTGATATAAAGAGGCATAATGGTGTGTTGTGATAGAAAGGTGTGTTGTGATAGAATTTACTACACAAGTGTGTATGTGGGGGATGGGTACTGAAACTGACTAGACCTATTGAGCTACGATAATATTTTATGTCCTCTCTTTGCCCCCTTCCTGGTAAATTGGCCTTTGGTTCTGCGTGTCTTGGTTAATTCTTTGTTTGGCAGACTATTTAATTTATTTATTTTTCCTTGTAAATACTTTTAATGTGCCTTCAGAGCTACCTATATAGATAACACAGAAAGTTTTCCAGCACATATAGAGTTGAACGCCTTTGGGCTTCTGTTTATATATAATAAGACAACTGTGTTATTCAAGGTCTCTTGGATGTTTTCATTTTAGCCAGTCTAAGCCAGACCGCAGGCATCTAATAACGACCTCTGCAACCCCACCTGATGCTCAGATAAAGAATAAAAGGCAGAGGGGTTGTCTTGTGGTAAAGGTTTCACGCTCTTTCTGTTTGAGCTGCCGTGAGAACTGCGTCTCCTGAGCTTGGTCCAAGAACACTGCAGATGAAAGTGCTGGGATGGCAGTAGGCACTTCCACTACTTTCCAGAGATGCGATTGGACTCAATTGCCTTTTTATAAACTGGTAAGCTTACGTTACTACAATACCTGCTCTCCTGAGAGAGTTCTACAATGTCCACAGCTTTTCATATCTCAAGTGCAGCAATATTTAGGGTACTTCTTTGGCAAAGGCACAGCTTGAAATGGAAGCTGTGTTTGTCTGACATCTCAGTTTCCATGGGAAAGCCAGGATCAACAACAAATAAACTAGGTAAATGCTAATGGGATACACGATTCTAAGCATGCTTGTCATGCAAAAGTTCTGAGATAAATATCTGAGATATCTCTAAGTAAACCAGAACATTAAAATGTCAATTTCCAAATATAAACCTAATGACTTTTGCCTTCTTAAATTCTATAAAAAGAGCATATATGGACCTATAAATAAGTGTGTTTTCATAAATAGTTGGCATAGGAACAATCTGACATTTTTTTCTGGGACAGTAAGATAGTTTTCTGGGTAAAGGTACTTGCCATATAAGCCAGAAACTTGTTCCCATTCCCAGAATTTATATAAAGGTGAGAGTGAAGAACTGTATGACACACACACACACACACACACACTTTAAAAATTATAAACTATTTTTTAAAGATTTGTTTTCTTTCCCAATCTTATTAAGAAGCAAGGTGATTAAAAATAAAGTTATAATTAAGAATTAAAACCATTTTACTTATTCCTAAATTCAGAAAATTTGCAAATAACTTAAATGGAAATCCAAGGAGGGAAACAGAGAAGAATGAAAATAGTACATGTGCATCCACATAACAGATAGATGCTGTAAGCACCAAAATGTTTTATTGTGAGACAAGAATTTGGGTGGTCAAATAAAATTCTGTTGTTGTTACATAGCAGAAAGTGGTTGAAAGAAGAAAGAGAAAAATCAGAATTTTGAGCATTTGAATAAAGTTTATCTGTGAGGCAGATGTAGGTGGATATCTCTGTGAGTTCGAGGCCAGTCTGGTCTACAAAGTGAGTCCAGGACAGCCAAGGCTATACAGAGAAACCCTGTCTTGAAAAATTGGAAGAAAAAAAAAGTTTACAAAAGCCAGTTGGTTGTGGGAGCCAACCTCTTATGTCAGAGCAGTCTTGTATTAATGAGAAGTCACCACTGAGTAACACCAAGAGAAAAAGCCCAACTTACAGGAGCACACATTGATTTTGGCTCACAGTTTCCGAGGTTTTCAGTCCATCACGGCGGCCAGCTGTTGATCTCATGGCAGCCAGGAAGCAGGTAAGAAGGTGCCTGCACTAGCTGGCTTTCTCTTCCCTTTCTCTTTATTCCATCTGTGCTCCCCACTTAGAAGATGGTGACTTAAATTTGAGTCTTCTCCCGTCATCTATTAGGATTCACTTCATTTTTTAAAGGGTTGTTTTTATTTTTAAAATAACGGGAATGTGTATGTATCTTTGTGTGGGGTGTGCATGTGAGCACAAGTGTCCTCAGAGAGCATGGGCATCTATCTGATCCCCTGGAACACGGGCACTGGGAATTGAACTCAGGGCCCATACAAGAGCAGTACAGCGCAGCAGTCATCAAGGAGCTCAGCTCCCAATGGTCTGCACTTGTTCACACAGGGCGTCTGTGCAGAGCTCACCAGTGCACAGCTCTGTTCTAGGTATGATAGAGGTAATTAATCAACAGCTATGGAAAAGGAGGTGGCTAAGAAAGGAGATGCTAAAACGGTGTGGTGTGAATCTGGCGCCACGACCACAAATGACAGCCGTGCAGGAGGAAGACGCTAAGGTCCGTGTGGACTGAAAACACAAGGCGAATTACTGAAAATTGTGTCACACAACATTTCCAAAGCCCGGCTCCGTGCGATTTAAAATATGCTCTTGTTCACAAAGGCCACATTTCTGTGAAACTTACTTCCATTAGCTGGCCACAGACAGGTGCCAAACAAAACCTTGTTTGATTGATTTAAGTCAGATGGTGACTTAGATTCAAATTTTAGCCTTTAAAGACTAAGGATATTTAAAATTTGATATTTAATACCCTGTATTAATAGCTCCCTGAGATTCTGAACAGACAGCCATTTTTTTTCCATACGCACACATAGGACATGAAAGAGGAGCCTAAGTTTCAAAACCCACCTGAACATAACACAAGACATAAAGAACGCCCACTGGAACCAACCCTCAACATGGCTCTCACCTGCACAGAGCCCATCGAAGCCAGGGCAAGCAAGCGGCACCTTACACCTGCTGCTACAAATAACCACTGACTTTAAATTGAAAGGGAAACCCAAGGACTGGTGGGAAGTGGCAGGTTTTTACAAAAAAAACGCCAGGGACCAACTTTTTCCCACAGTTCAGTTGGGCTTAATACATCGAGGCTTCAAGGCTGGGGGCGTCTAAGGCTCAGTCTGTGGGTGACTGAGCCACCACCACAGAACGAGAGGCCCTGGAGAACCTCACTTTCAGTGGCAGCATAGACATAAGTTTTGTTCAGTTAAAGAGGAGAACTGTGATATTGATATATAAAAGCCTCCCAGCTCTCAGCAGAGTGACCGGGGACAAGATATTTAAACTCTGTGTGCAACAGTTTCATCACCAGACAATTGAGATATAAATATTGTCACTGGCTTCATGGCATGTCATGAGGACAAAATGAGCTAATATAAAGCAGAATATGCATGGCTTCTCTGTGATACCATTTGTAGCTGCTGCATTGTCAGTGCCTATGCAGAACCACTCCCAAGAAAGAAATGGAGGCTCGTCCTCAGGTCTAACTTTAAAGCCAGCAGGGGCTGTGATAGGAGCACAGATTTGACATCCCTTCCTGGGCTAATCTTTAACTTTCACACCATCTTCTCCAACTCCCTTTACGCATGGCCCAAAGACAGGTGCCACCTGGACATGCATGGGTTTAAAGCGACAGGAAGAGGAGCCTTGGCAATTGTAGTGACTGTAACTTAGCGTATGTTTAGCATGGTTTTTCCTCCTCCCCAGTTTTGCCTCATTCTTGCTTTCTGTGATCACTCCCTGAACAAACCACTGTCTCATGTCCCAGGTGTAATGCTCAGTGGCATCTTGGGGTGGGATGAAATGCTCAGGTTTAGGACCTCTGTGCTAGAGAAACTAGTTCTAACTATAAACCATTCATTCTTTTAAAAAATTATTGTTTTTATTTTATGTATATGAGTATTTTGCATGCATTTTTGCATGTGTCCCACATGCATGGCTGGTACACATTAAAAGCAGAAGAGGGCACTAGATCTCCTTGAACTAGAGTTAATGATGGTTGTTAGCTGCCCTGTGGAAAACAAACCCAGGTTCTTTGCAACAATAGCCAGCCATTTTCCAGCCCCAAATCCTGTTGATTCTTGATTTAGAATTTATTATGTAATACAATGTGCCCTTCCATATATTTGCACATACTTACATATGTTTGTGAGTTTATATTCAGTTTTTTAAAATTTTTAAATTTTTTTTAGATAGGGTTTTTATATACAGCCCAGACTGGCCTCTAGCTCATAATTTTTCTGTTGCTGAGTGCTGAGACTAGAGGGTACACTGGTATGCCTATCTCATATTGTTTCCTTAAAATTAGTTTATATGTTTACTTGCATGCTCTCCTCTCTCTGTACATCTGTGTGTGCGTGTGTGTGCATGCGTGTGTGTGTGTGTGTGTGTGTGTGTGTGTGTGCATGTGTGTGTGTGTATGTGTGTGTGTGTGTTCACTTCCATGCATGCCAGGTACATATGCAAAGTTACGAGGACACTTGCAGGGATAAGTTTTCTCTTTCCACCATGTGAGCCCTGGGGATTGAACTCTGGTCATCAAGCTTGGCAGCAAGCAGCTTTACACTCTGAGCCATCTCTCCAGCCCCACGTTCTGGTGTCTTAATATGTCTGTATAACAGAAGAACATTTCCTGGGCATGGGGCTGCTTTTCTGTGTACTCCAGGGCACCTGAAGAGACATCTGCTGTCACCCTTGCCACAGGAAGTGCTCCGAGGGTGGATACAGACCAGTTGCTTCCCCACCATTGTGGCCCAAATTCTGAGAAATCTTAGGGATGTGGAGGGTCTGGAAAGAAAAGAACTATTGTTTTGATCTTGAACCAAGAAGTCAGAGTTGTTCCTTGGAGAGGAGAAGAGCTGCCAGCCCAGAACTTGGCTCTTCAAGC
Organism: Acomys percivali; assembly: GCA_907169655.1. NCBI lineage: Eukaryota > Metazoa > Chordata > Mammalia > Rodentia > Muridae > Acomys > Acomys percivali. The sequence continues at coordinate 73,744,062 of OU015746.1, read as the reverse complement.
AGCAGAAACTGGTGCTCTGTGGTGCTGTGGGCAACATGCTTGTTTGTTATTGTTTTGTTTTGTTTTTTGCAAATGTTTGTATTTTGTTTGTCAACTTTCCTAGTGTTCTGTTTCTCCGAAGTTAATATAGTTTCATTGCTTTCTGTCTATTTGGAACCTGGCCTTTGATACTAGTAGGTGTTCTTACTTGATGATTACTTACAGGACTCACGAGTCATGGGACCTAAACTATCAGATATTTACATAGAATGAATATTTGCTTCTGCCTTTCCAGTCCTTGTAACTTTAATATGCTCCATGAAGCTATGGTGACATCACAGCCTGGTGTGTGCGCATGTGCACACGAGTGTGTGTGTGTGTGTGTGTGTGTGTGTGTGTGTGTGTGTATGTTCAGTATTGTTTTTTACTTTAATTTCTTTGGTTATGCAGAATACCTGAACCATCTTTATTTGTGTTGTTCTCATTGGTAGCCTTTATTAAGAAAGTTGTGTTCTATTTCTAGTGTCCTGATTTGTTGGCTATCGGCATGTTAATGTTTCAAATTTTTAAATTTTCTTTATAATGATATGTATGTGTGTGAGTCTGTGTGTATGTGAGTCTACATGTTTGTGTGACCGTGTAAGTATGTGCCTAGGCCTGTAGGTGCTCACAGAGGCCAGAAGAAGATATTTGATCCCATGGAGCTGGAGTTATAGGTGTTTGTGAGCTTTCTGATGTGGGTACTGGGAACTGAACTTGGGGCCTTTTGTGAGAATAGTATGTGCTCTTAACCATTGAACCATCTCTCCAGCTCCTAATTTTTATTAAAAAAAATATTTATTTCATATCAATGTGTATGTATGTGTGCATCAGTTTATAAGCACCATGTGCATGCAGGTGCCCAGAAAGGTCAGAGAGAGTTAACCGCCTTGGAATGGAGTAAGAGGAGGAGCTTGTGAGCTGCATGATGAGGGTACTGGGAATGGTGATTACTCTTAACCACTGGGCCATTCTCTAGTGCTGGCATGCTAAATTTTGTAATCTAATTTTTCTGTGTCTGCTGACCACATATATTTTCTCCTCTTATTTTGTTAGTGAGTAGTAATAGCCAAATCTAAAGGAGCGAAGTTGGATGGACCATTGATTCTCCCTCCTCTAGAGTGAACTGGTTAAAAAGATAACGTTTCCGTTTCTTAAGAGTTTGGCGATGGCTGCTCCTCTGCCCGAGAGGAGAGGTATTGCTGTGTGTTAGGAAGGGTTCAATACTGACAAGAGTCTCTTAAGAAAACAGCATGAGGGAGGGATTATGTGGGCTCCTTGTTTCAGTGCCTGGTCACTTAGCTTCATGGCTGCTGGGCCCATGTGAGGCACAGCATCATAGAGGGGATGATGTAAAAGACCAAAGTGCTCACTTTATGGTGGACAGGAAGAAGAGACTGGGATCAGATATGAGTTTCAAGGTGTCCCTAAAGCCACCTATTCCTCTCACCTGGCCCCATCTCTTATAAGCCCATTCAGCTCTGAACCCACCAATGAGCTAGCCCACTGATGACATCAGCATCCGAATGGCCAAAAGTTCCACCAGCCAAGGGCCCGCCCTTTGCCTTGGGAGCCTCTGAGCTCATTTTACACCTAAACCATAGCATCTATGAACGGTTTTACATATTGATTCAGTTTATTTAAAATTTGCAGGCTTCTTTAGGATTCTTAGATCCATTTGGGTGCCCTTTTCTAGTATCCTACTTCCTTTAAAACCATGAAATTAGTACGAAGTTACAGGTTATACTTTTCTAAAATGCTTTCACTTATTACATATTTTTGTGTCCCTTGACTTCTTCATCCTGATTCCTTTAGTGACTCCACCTGGTGACTTCTAGAACTGAACTTTCTGGCTCATGACTCTGTTCCATGTCTTCGCTGTTTCTTTCCTGCACTTGTTCTTCTGTTCTTTCATGTGGTTTCTGAAATTCGAGGTTTTGACCTTAGTTCTTTTCATATGTGAACATTGCTCAGGCTGTGAATTTCCCTGCTTCCCACAATAATAGTATGTTTTTTAAAACCGAATTTCTCTGCATATTCAAATTTTATTATAATCTATCCTTTTGTCAATGAGCCTCAAGTGTAAGCCTTAAACTGCGCATATAATTTGTTGACATCTTTAATCAGCATTTCTTTGGGGATAATCCCCTTCAGTTTTTTCTTTTTGCTAAACAAGTCCAACAAGCTTGTGAGTTCAAAGTGTTTGATTTTCCCTTTTTATTTCAATGGCTTCTTTATGCTGAGAAGAATGCTTAATTTTAAAAACACTTCCTCAAAACTCATCTTATACTAAAATATGCCTTTCCAAGATCAAACTCCTTTGTCATAAGAGGGTCCTTCAGAGAATTTAGTTCAAATTAATGTTGGAGATGCAAGCCTCGGGCCCTATTTTCAAACATAAGCCACAACCAAATGCCACCTGGAGTCAGAGAGGAAACTCTTATACAAAAGATCAATAGAAGACAAGGAAAGTGAAAAGTTGTTTCAATAGAAACAGACAAGGCAGAGAGCATCAATGTCCACACATCAAGCCCTTATTTAAATAAAGGGGAACTGCATGGTATGAAAAAGGAAGAGGGAAGAATAACTCTTGAAAGCAAAAAAAAAAAAAAAAAAAAAAAGATCCTCAAAATAAATAAAGTATTATGTGTACAGGAAGAATCAAGAGAGTGCTCTACAAATCACAATCAAGAAACCAGGACAAAAGATGGAAATAGGAAAATAAAGACCAGCTGGGCTCACTCATTGGATCTGACTGATGAAAATGCCAGAATGAAAGAGAGGAAACCAAAGCAAGTAAAATATAAAAATAAATAAAAATTTCCAGAGCCAAAGAAACAGGCCTTTAGATGGAAAATGTCAACTAGTTGCCAAACACAATGACTGTTAAGGCTAATCACCATGGCCTTCCAGAACATTAAGGATACAGAGAATTTGTACACTAAGGAAAGTGTACTATAGAAAAGACTAACTGAATTAAGGGCAACCAGAACTCATCTGACTTCTCAAAACTATCCAGTTCTAGAGGACAGTAATATCCTCAAATAGTAACAAAACTATTTAAAATCTAGAATTCTATATTCCAATCAGACAAGCCAGGGTCAATAAAACCGTAGAAAATCAGTATGAATTCAGGGGCCAGGAATCTAGGGTTGTATGCATCAAGAACCAAGGGAAGGTCTCCTGATGAAAAACAGCCAAGTGTGGGGATGAATGTATGGGTGAATGACTTGACGATGAAGAATAAAATGTAGGCATTAATAAATACAGTGGGATAAAACAAAAAGATCATAGTGAAGGTATTTTGGAAATAAGAAAATAAATAAATTACATAGGAAGCAAAAGGACTATGAAAGCTGTACATCAAGAGAACTGTGATGATGTGGTGTGGGCCTTGCAGGACAGCATTACACAGCCAGGGCACTGTCAATAGTCTACTGACTCAATTTAACCACGCACTATATTAAGAGGTGTGGGGAGGGAGGCAGAGGGCATGGGTAAGAGTCATCTAAAAGAGTAGGAAGTAAATGATACCTATGTCTGAGGCTTAACAACTGAGCTAGCAACAGGGTATGATATCCTCACTTGCAAATTCAAAGGAGTTTAAAATTCATTTGCTTGGATCAGCGGTACTAAAATAACAGGGCACTAAAGAGGAAAGGGTTGTGCTCACTGTACTATTTGGTATTTTAAAACACATACATATGTAATATGGTAGAATTTAAATATGCAAATGACCAGAAGACATTATGCAAATTCAAGCATGGTAATTGATGATGATAATTGATGAGGCTCTAAATGATGTTCTTATAAGTCAGTCAGCTATTTTACTTAAATTGAAGATTAAAATATATTTTAATAACTAGTGCTCCCAAGGTCATGGCAGCATTCATACTTTCATACAGTTATGTGGAATTTAAAGTAAAACCATCCTTTGGGACAGTAATATGTAATTTGTGTCAGGTAACAATCAATTGTCTAGTTTTGATACAGTAATTTCCTTTTGTCCCAAAGAGATAATGAAACACATAAATATTAATGTACATCAATTGGAGTCCATGTTTCATTTAATTTATGAAAGACTCTCATGTATATATGGTATGTCCATTCAGAGGGGTGTTCTCTGGGAATTAAAAATGAGAATTACTAAAGCTTAATAGAAAAGATTTAAAAATATAAAGAGAAAAAAACAAAACAAAACAAAACAGGATACAAAACTGAGGATCTGAGAACAGCTCAGTGGTAACATTCTCACCTAATTTGAATGAGGCCATGAGTTTGATTCCTAGCATGGAAAACATAATAATGACAAAAAAAAAAGTAAGAACAAAACCAACCATAGCTCCCTTTGCGCCCATCCCGGCCCCTTGTCATTCCACGGGAAGGGCAGAATTTTTGGTTTTAGCATCTAGGCTAACCAGAGCTGACTTTTGTTTGTAAAACTAAGAAATCTTAAAAACAAAACTTAAAAAAATAGCTTTCAGATAGTTTAAATAGGCCTGTAATCTGAGAAGGCAACAGAAAGTGGGCCTTTGATTGCTTCCACTTCTACCTGGAGTCTCTTCCAGACTGCAGCACAGCATCAGGGCATCAGGCAGGTTCATAGGGAGGCTGAGGCTGCTCAAGAGAGAAGACAGTGGTAGAGATGGGAGGCCTGTGGAAGGGTGTCAGAAAAACCTCCTGGGCTTTTATTGGAGACTTAAAGCTATTTTGATAACTTAAAACTATGGAGAAGCAGAAAAATTTAAATTCTATCCCATAGGAGAAAACCCACTGGTGTCTGTAGACACCTAAACAGGCCTTAAGAAGATGAATTAGCCCAAGAGGAGAGAGCCACCTTGAATAGCTTAAAACAGGCTTAGGAAGGATTATAGAATTAACTACTAACAAAACAAAACAAAACACTAAATGAACAACAACAACAACAACAACAACAAAACACCCAAAACAAAACAAAACAACAAAACCTCAGGACATTTAAAAGAATAAAATAAATGTTAGAGTCAACACAAAGACAACATGTGTACCACATACAAAGATACACACACACACACACACACACACACACACACACACACACACACACACAATGACATCACAGAGGGGGAAAAAATCAAAGAGTAAGTGGAGAAATGGGAACTAGGTAGCAAAAATGGTCCATAAAAACCTAAACATATTGATAGTCACACTAAAGTGAAATGCCAATTGAAATACAGCGACCTACTCTATGCTGTCTACTACAAACAAACAAAAAACCCACTTTAAATGTCTGCTTTTCAGACACATATAGTAGGAAGTTGAAATGCTGCCTTAGTATCAGACAAAAAAACCTGTCATCTCTAAAGAATGACACAACAATGGGGCAGTTTCTGAAAATACTATCCAACAGTCCTGAAAAACACAGCTGCAGAAATACATTCATCAATAAAAAAGAAAGAGGCAAGCCCATAATCACACTGTCAAATCTGTAGACATTGCTTGAGAAATTACAAAACCAGAACACAGACTCAGAATAATGCTATCAACCAGGTTGACCTAAATCATTTAAAGGATCCTTTACCCCAAACTGCAAAATACGCATTCTTTTCAAGGACTTGTGGAATGTTCACCGAGTTATTTTACATGTGACTAAAGCAAGTTCTATTGGACTTAAAATGGCTCAAAGCGTATATGCTATGTTATGTGAGTACAATTTAATTAGAAGTCAAAATAAAAATATTTGAAAATAGTTATAAATAATGAATCAACTGCTATGGTAAATATGAATAATCGGTCCATGAAGAAATCATGGTAATTAAAATCAAATTAGAATTTAAATTGCTGTAAGTGGCTAACAATAGAAATGAAGCTTACTAAGTTTGTGGAGGCAAGACTTATGGGTGTAGCTCAGTGGTATGGCACATGCTCAATGTAATAACACAAGCCAGTACCAAGGAAAAAGAAAAAGAAATCATAAAACTTTATGCTTATGTTATGGAAAAATCAGTGATGTAAGCTTCCCCCTTCAGTGGAAGTGAAGAAGTCAAATCAAATTGAACTCAATGTGAGTTGAGGAAAGGGAACAAGTCATCTGAGTTGCTTCACCCAGCAGCTGATGAAAACAGATGCAGAGACACACAGCCAAACATTAGGCACAGTTAGGGGAGTCTCACGGAGGAGGGGGAGGATGGATTGAAAGAGCCAGAGAGGTCAAGGACACCACAAGAATACTTACAAAATCATCTAACCTGGACCCATAGGGGCCCAGAGACCGACCCACCGGCCAGAGAGCATCCTTGGGATGGTTCTAGCTATCTAACCTGGACCCATAGGGGCCCAGAGACTGACCCACCGACCAGA
>OU015746.1:73724749-73737695 GCA_907169655.1 Acomys percivali | reverse complement strand
GAGACTGACCCACCGACCAGAGAGCATCCTTGGGATGGTTCTAGCCACCACTGCCCCACCACACACGTAATAGATGTACAGCTTGGTCCTTATATGGGACCTCTAACAGCAGGAGCGGAAGCTGCCTCTGACTCTGTTGCCTGCCTTTGGATCCCTTTCCCCTAACTGGACAGCCTTACCTAGCCTCAACAGAAGAAGATGTGGCCAGTCCTACCTGACATGCCAAAGTAGGTTGATACTCATGAAAAGGGGGCATGGGGAAGAGAGGTGAGGTGAGAGGGAAGGACTAAGAGAAGAAGAAGGTGGGGGGAGGGGGAGAGGAAGGGACTGGGAGGAGAGGACAGAGGGAAACTTTCTACTGGGATGTAAGAATAAATAAATAAATAAATCAATTAATGAAAAAAATAGAGAACAGAAATTAATGAGAAAGAATCAACATGGGGAAAAAAAAACACAGAAAGCTGGTTCAGTAGAATTAATCACTCCTATGTAGGCTGATTATGACTAGAAGAAACAACTAAAAAGTTATCAGTGTTAGGATCACAAAGAAAGTTTGTGAGATGTTAGTACAGGAGCCACAGACATCAAAACAAGAGAGACAATTGCAAGCAAATGTGTACCAACAAGTTCCACAACTCACATGAAATGGACAGAATGCTTGACAGGCATGAACTATTAAACTGGTGCAGACAGAAATGAAACAAAAATTCCCATATCTATATATAATCTGTATAAGGCAATGACTCTGAAATCTAAACCCATCTCACATAGGAAACTTCGGGCCCAGAAAGGTCTATTGTAGAATTCTATACTTAAAAAAGGAAGATGAACAAAATTGACTCAAACTTGCTTAGTGAAAAAGAAGAGAAAGAGACCTTGTATGATGTATTTTATTATGTTGGCTTCAGCCTGGTAAAATCAAAGTCATTATAGGAAAACGACAGATGGAGAGCTCTTGTGAACATAAACATGGAAATCTTTAACAAAATATTAATGCATTTATCCGGAATTACGCTCACTCCGGGAATGTAAGTTTAGGGAGACATTAAAAGTTATTCACTTGCAACTTCACTTTATTAACAAGGTAGAAAATCAACTAACCTTGTCAAAGATGGAAAAGACTTTCATAGTATTCGGTGTCCTCTCGTGATTTTTAAAGAAAACCAGTAATGGAAGGCAAGTTCCTTATTAAACAGTACCGACATCTAACTTGTGGCTAACATAGTACATCACGAGGAAAAGATGGAATCCTCCCCTTCTCAGATCAAGGTCAAGGAAAGGTTTGACAGTTTGAACTTAGCACTGGGCTACAACTATCTAGATTTTAAAAAATAAAGCCAGTTGATAACTTTAAACAAAAAAACTTCTAATTTCCCCATTACATGGGGTACAGAGTACTAAATATGCTATGCTCCATTTTCACATTTTTCCAAGACTAAAATTAGTTCAACATTAAAGTGGAGAACAAAGGAACGTTTTTTATCCATGTAAACATTTTCACATTCTTTTAAAAGTGCTGTTTATTTTTTGAAAGAAAAAGCAGTCCACTTGAAGATGTTCTTGCAGGTATGGAATGTCAGGGTCCTAACACCTGTTATTTTTAGTGTAGTTTCTTAATTGTGAAAGCAGCACAATTGCCACTCAAACGTCCTGCTGCCAAGTCTTTGCAAATTCCCACAATAACAAACCTCTCCTGGCACCTTGACAGCATCTTTCTTGTTTCTCCTTGGGAAAGTAGTCGGATGTTCTATATCTGAAGCTGGTATAGATCTTGTGCTTAGCAGCCTTCATGTCTAATTTATAATATGCCTCCAATTATATCTACGGCTTCACACCAATATGCTTGCCAGAAAAGTAATAAAATTAACAGCATGGCACTTTTTTCCCAACAGGCCAAAGTAATTTATTTAGAATGATTCCAAGCCATATTTATGACAAACTTTAATAGGTGGAAATAAGTAGAAATTTATCTCTTTTGTTTTGATAGCATCATAAAATGAACTCTGATCACATTAGAGCCAGGCTGGCTGAGCCTCCTAAGTGGCATGAGGAGGCAAACCGTTCCATCTCAGACCGCCTTAACCACCTAGCAGGCAAGTCAGGAGTTCCTTTTACAAGATGCCTTTTTTACTACAGGGAGCAATAGGGGTCTGTCTGTCTGCACTTTGTAGCCGACTAAAACAAGGCATGATTTGCATATAGATACCTATTGTAATATCAACTGAGTTTTCAAGGTAGCATATACTACCAGCCCTTTAAAATAACAACCATTTTCCTGCTGAGTAAAGATGCAGACTTGGAAACTGTTGTCTTCCAAGGTGGCTTTGTACATCCTTTAACTTGCAGCAGTGCACCTCAGGCACCTACAACAGATTTAGCACAGCTTGGGTTGCTCATCTATGCTCCCAATTCCAAAAAGAAACAACAACCACCACCACCAACAACAACAACAAAAAAACAAACCAAGCAACCAAAACCCCCCAAAAATCTCTCTCTCTCTCTCTCTCTCTCTCTCTCTCTCTCTCTCTCTCTCTTCCTCTCTCTCTCTCTCTGTTTTGGGGGAGTTTGGACTAAAAAACACACATAATTCATAATGTAATTGCCATGAGCAAACAGACTATGCTGTTAAATGGGATTTTTCCTTGCCTTTCCTTTCTAATTACAGACCTACTGTAAGGACTTACAAATTTTGCTTACTAAATAGAATCCATTCACTCAGGGAATGTTAATAATCAATAAGTGAGACCTCATGAAATTAAAAACATCTGTACTGAAAGGAAACTGTTCATTGCCTAAAGAGGCAGCCCACAGAAAGGGGGAAATCCTTGCCAGCTAAACATCTGATGCAGGATTAGTATCTAGCATATACAAAGAGCCTAAAGACTAAACATCAAGAAAGCAAACAACTCAATTTAAAACAAACAAAAACGGCGACGTGGGACAGACCAGAGAGTTCTTAAAAGAAGAAATAAAAGTGATTAGTCAATACTTTAGGAAGTGCTCAGCATATTCAGTCATAGGGAAATGCAAACTAAAAGTCTTAGAGATTTCATCTTACTCCACTCTGAATGGCTAGGATCAAAAAAACAGACCATCACAAATGCTGGAAAGAATGCAGGGAAATAGGAACCAAATTTGCTGTTGGCCAGAGTGTTCACTGGTGCTGCCACAGTGGAAACCAGCATGGTGATTGCCAAAAAGGCTAAGCAAGGAACCGCCAAAGGACTCGGCTATACCATCCCTGGGCATATAGAGAAAGAACTCTGTGCCCTTACAACAAAGACGTCTATACATCTAAGTTCACTACTGTTCTATCCACAATACTGAGGAACTAAAACCACTTTAGGTGTCCATCAATGGATGAATATAATGAATGCAAACACGGGCCCTATACACAATGAGCTTTTTCTTCAGTGGTAAATAAAAATGAAATAGTGAAAACTGGAGGTCAAATGGATCTGGAAAATATTACACTTACTGAGAGAATTCAGGTCTAGAGAGAAAAATGCCATACTGTTCTAATTTGCTTCTTTGTTGTTATGGTAAAGCATGCTGACCAAAAGTGAGTTGAGGAGAAAGGGTTTACTTCAGCTCATAGGTTATAGTCTAACTTTGGGAATCCAGGGCAGGTGTTCAAAGCAGGAATCAAAGCAGAGGCTGTCAAGAAATGCTGCTTAGTGGCTTGTTCTCTGCTTATCTTATTTTTTTTTGTTTTGGTTTTCTTTTTAAATATAGTCCAGGACCACCTTCCCATGGGATAGTACTGCCCACAGTGAACTGGACTCTCCTATTTCAACTAGCAAGAAAGCCCCACAGATACACGGCCACCAGCCAACCTGATCTCAGAAGTTCTTCAGTTGAGAGTCCCTCCTCCTGAGTAATTCTAGATTTATGTCAATGTCAAGTTGACCTCAGGAGCTAACATGACATATAAGAACATATGTATGAAATTTTGGAGTAATGCATCTAACAGTGAGTATTGGTAAATGCTAGAAAGCCATATAAACATATTTTGTAATCTTATTAAAGAAAATAATCTAAGAACAGAACTTGAGTGGAGTTACCCTCCCTGGATGAACAATGCCCCTTCTAGAAGCTATGTTTTATTGAGGGAAAAACCAAGTATTCAGGTACAGGAAATATCTTTATGGATCATTGGCTCCTAAAACAATACAGGCTATTGTCATTTCTCATAGTTGTTCTCCAGAATGTGATGAGAAGACTCTGTTGCTGAAGACAATGTACATATTGGTCACAAGACATGGAAGCTTCCTTCATATCGGCTAGCCTTCATAGTGCCTGGAGATGCTATGCAGGATACTGAAGGAGAAAAATCATCAATAGTTTTGCTCATCTGTGAATTATGTGAGCCACAATAATGGTCTGCCAGACAAAATGGAACCTGCAATAATGGCATAACTGTCATCAGGCAGGGGGTTGTAATCAACTGTTTTCTGGGTGGTGTTAAGGCCTGATCCACAGGAGGGAACTCATGTCTGGTTCTATATACCTGGTCAGGAGCCTGGTCAACTATTTGTTGTTTTTGTTAAATGGTCATATCAAATTGCCTTCTAAATACCCACATTCTTATCCATAGATTAGTGTTGCACCCAGCCTTCATCAGAGAAAATCCTTATTCCAGTTGGTGGTGGTTAATTCAGAAGCCTGGAATTGGCCAAAGAGTTAAGTGATGGTGGAGAGTTTACAGCCGTAAGTGGGATAGCTATATAATTCATTCAAAAGCTCAGAGAAGAATGGAAGAGCTAGAGGATAAAGAGATATGTGGAAAACAAACAAACAAATAAAAAACAACCCTCTCAAAAAACAAGCAAACAAACCAAAGATGTCTTTGGACATGACATGGCCACTGTACTCATGAACTTACTGCAGCTGTATTCATTTGCTCAAAATTGGGACGGTTTTCAGTTCATTCTGGGTATGAAAGGGTTCTACGGGACCCCACAGCTCTCTGGGAAATGACTGGCATTTTGTGGTTGTTGGAATAGGAAGTATCATTTTCTCCATTGGAACAGCCACTGGTGGGTTGCCTTCACAGCAATAAGTAACCTTTCACCTTTGTTCAGACATGAACCCCAACTTTGTCAATGGCTCATACACAAAAAGAAGACATAAAAGTCGGGGGGCACATGTTGAGAAGAAATGTCCCACCAGATGGGGGAAGGAGATGAGTGGGGGTGTGTGGAAATGACTAACATTCCTTATATAAAATATGAAGTACATTTCATTCAGATGTATTGCCAAACAATAAAGAAACAGAAAATAAAAGCAAACTCAGTTGCATGGGAGAGAAATTCAGAGCATCTCCATTGGTTTACAAAAGCTTATAAAGAAATACCTACTCCCTATTGTTTTAGAAAAAAAGAACCTATTGGGACTTTAGGTGAGAGAAGCATGGGAGAATGGGGAAATAGAGGGATCCAGAGGGTCCTGGAAACCTACAAGAAGAACATTATGATGGGCGGATCTGGATCCTGGGGTCCTGCTCAAACTATGGCACCAGCCAAGGAAAATATAGGCAGTAAACTTCGAACCCCTACCCAGACCTAGCCGATGGACAGAGCATTCTCCACCATTGAGTGGAGAGTGAGGTCTGACTTTCATACAAACTCTGGTGCCCCATTTCTGACCATGTCCCCTTGATGGGGAGGCCTGGTGGCACTCAGAGGAAGGATAACAGCTCACCAAGAAGAGACTTGATACCCTATGAGCATATACAGGGGGAGGAGGTCCCCCTCAGTCACAGACATAGGGGAGGGGAGTAGGGGGGAAGCGGGAGGGAGGGAAGAATGGGAGGATACAAGGGATGGGCTAACAATTGAGATGTAATATGAATAAATTAATAAAAAAGATAGTTTCCTTAAAAAAAAAGAAAAAAGAAAAAAATTTTCATTGTATTTTTGTCCCTCAAGAATATTCCAAGTTGCAAAACCGTGCTTTTTCATGCTGTCCGTGACCTCTTCAAATCCAAAAGCTCCCTTGCTCGAAGCCCAGGAGTGGGTTTTAATGAATCCTAGAGCCACCTTGGTCAATGCTGAATTCTGAAGCAAGGTCTAAAACTTAATTGTACTTGTTTTTCCTCCAGCCCGATCAATAGTTCCTCAGATGGGGCTTGTTAGAGGCTCATTGCTAAACACTTGGCATCTGCTCTGCCCCGCAGGGAAAACAGGGGAGTGCTTCTAATTGCAGAGGTGAAGCCTTGGGTCAATAAGCAATTCAAGAGTGTTTTCGGTTAGGCAAAATTCTTTTTTTTTTTTTTTTTTAGGTTTTTGATTAGCATATGTTAATTATACATAAAAATGGGTTTCATTATGACATTTGATTTTTTTTGATAATTGTCACCCCATCACCCTTTTCTTGTCCCCCCTTCTCTCAGTGACCCCCTTCTCCTTCCCAAGTAGTCTTCCTTATACTCTCATCTATTCTCTCTCTCTCTGTGAGAGAGACAGACAGACAGACAGAGACAGACAGAGAGACAGAGAGAGGTATGAGGGATATCCAATGGGTTTCATTAGAGTAACTTACAGGAGCATATATAAGGGGTTGAGGCGGGGGTATGTAACTAGTAATTACACCACTGAAGAAAAATGTCTCTCCCTCCTCCTAGCAACTATTAGTTAATACCATCTATAGATCTTTGTCAGGAGGGACCTTTTCTAACAGCATTTAAGGCAAATTTTAACAAGTGTCCACTCACTAGTGGGGAAGACCTTTGCAGACACCTGCTGGGTTGCCTAGAGAGTGGATGTCCAGCAAGACCTGTGTGAATATTAACCTGCAGGTAGGAAGACCATCCCAGGACATCCAGCATTCTAATAAGCACCTGACTTTACCCACGGAGGCAGGGTGGATCTCCACGTACTTTCTGCATTGAAACTCAGAACATGGTTCCTACATTTTTGCATGACTAGACTGTGTGCTGCACTGCCGACACACAGGCTGCTATTCTTACTGCTTGCTACATCCACCTCCATCTGACCATACAACTCGGAGTTCCCTAATTAAGGACCCATCTATATCTTCTCAGCTGTCCTGCTGTTTCCCCATTAAAAACGCAATTTGATTAAAAGCAAAAAAGGGCATTTTCATCCTTTCAAAGAGCACTGGTGTCAATATTTTTGCAAAGTCTCTTTGAAGTGGGGGTGGGGCTGAATAAGTCTTCCTGCTTTATTTGCTCTTGGTCTCTTGACTTTAAATGAAATTTAGAGGCCATGTACCAGAGAGATGCACAGAAGCCTCTGACCTACAGATCATATGATAATAAAAGCTGTTCAAGTTGTTTGGTAGGGAATTGGATGTAGCTTTTATCACAACCCCACTGAAGCCATTATCCATCCCATCACTTAGGTATGTGACAGTGTCTGATGGGTGACATCCTTTGACCCTAATGCCACCACTTTCTCTACTTGTGACCTACAATGTCACGAAGTATGATTATGCATGTGTGGGACAATGACTGCTTTTTCTTACCTCCCTTCGCTTTCCCCATACTTTAGGCAATACTGCCTTTTAATTCCACATACTCTAAAATTCTATCCTCAGAGAGCTTTGAGACTTGGGCCATCCTCTTCATCATGGGTCAACTCTCTTTTGCAAAATTAATTGTTTCAATAAGCATCACGGTGTGCAGTGGGAGAGCCAGCCTCGTTTAGGTTTATCTTTTACTTCTGGCTTAGATCTCTACTTTCAAGCTCAGTCTATTGAGGGACACAGTTTGGCTGAAGTATAACGCAACCGTGCACAATCGTCAAAGCGGGTGACATTTTAATAGTCCCTTTGGATAACTGTGGATCTTTTGTATTACCATCCCCAAACTATAGAAGTGCTAGATTTTTAAGACTACATATAAGGTGGAATTTGGAACCAGAGGAATGTACTTGTCTTACTTTAATACTCTAGGCCATGTTCTGTCTCTCATTTCTAATGAATGTTTATACATGCAGAATGCTATGCTATCATGAATTAATCACTCGGAAAATAACAGTTCACTGCATTTCGCAGATCTCCCAGATGTTGATGTATTTCACTTTGCAGCATCAAAAAATTCATTTACTACCCTACCGATTCCTTTAGACAAGTACAGGTATTGAGACAGAGCCAGCCTCCTGGGGGTGGATACAGATTTTACAATTCTAATGTTTGCTTATAAGCTCAATTTTATCATTGGCAGTAAATCCTACCACTGATGTAAAGTTGCCGGTTCTACTATTTTCCCTTTAGAGAAAATCTTTCCCAGTTAGTTTCAACTGCTACCTTGACACAGGCTCCAGTCATTGGAGAAGGGAGCCTCTGTTGATGGATGACCAGGTCACACTGGCCTATGGGAATGTCTGTGGGGAGTTGTGGCACTGTTCCCAGGCAGGGATGCTAGCTGGATATGAGTCCGCAAGGGAGCAAGTCATCAAGAAAGTCACTCCTCCATGGTTTCTGCTTCAGGCTCTGCCCTGACTTCCCTCACTGATGGATTGTGACCTTTGTGTTTTATCACAGCAACAGAGAGGAAAAGAGAGCAATGCTTCAAGTATGAGTAATCGCAGTTTGTTGCTAAGTCTTTCTTTCAAGTAAAAATGGTGTTCTGTGGGAAATGTGTCCAGGTTAGCTCAGGGCTCAAAAATCTTACCCAAATGCCTTTTCTCTGGATACGGAGAAAGAACCTGTTATGTAAGCTGAAAAGGCCTGTGTGTGATGCTCACTTACTCATGCAGAACAAAAGGCTAACATTCATGGACAAATACTGCATTGCCAGATGAGATAAGCTGCGCTCTACTGAGGAAAGTTCTTGGGAAACAAAGGGGCACGATGAGTATGGTACTGAGAGCCTCCAGGCTGTGGAGGGAGAAAGCATGGAGTGCATCATATGGCTAAAGCAGCTGATCCCCTGAAGGGCAGGTATGTTTGCTAGCTGGGAGATACAAGCAGCTTGTGCACAGCCCAAAGGAGCACCTACGGTTTGCACTTGACAAGTTTGTAAGTTTGTGCCTTACACGGGTACAAGTACGGAAATGACTGTGGGTCTCCAGTCGACCCATCACCATGGATATAGAGATGACACATATCAAAGATTGCCCAAGAGGCTAGAGGCAGACAATGGGAGGTTATTGGGATGGTCCAGACAAGAGTGGTTGACCTAGGAAGATGCCACAGGAACTATAGAAGATTGAAAGCACTCCGTGAATAATTAAATTAGATCAACAGGATTCAGAGACTGACAGGGAAAGTGGGAGACACATAGGGGTTTGCAATCCGTGTTTGTTTCCCTCCCTTTGGTGACAGCAGATGAAAAGCTACGCAGGAAGGTGGGGGATCAGGAAGGAAGGATTTTATGTAAGGTGTACATGAGGAATTTGGATCTTGCCGTACTGCACTTGAACTTCTTCTGAGATAAAGCAGAAAGAACTAGGCATGAGACCAACACTGGAGAAAGAATCTGGGTAGAGACAGAAATTTAAGTACCATCAGCAGGTGGATGACACCTGGAACTAGATGTAAGATGGGAGCTCTCTTGAGAGGGGGAAGGGAAGGGGCCCGAGACAAAGCCTGTGGAGATTCTTCACAGGTGGAGTACTGGCTAGAGAGGGAAAGAAAAGCAAGAGAACGCTTTGAAGAGCATCAGGAGAGGAAGACATTGAAAAGGAGACAGGAACTGGGTACCCGGCCCATATAACCTCACTGTTAATGGTGACAAATCTCCAAGGTAGCAACACGGAGAGCATGGGGGTCCTACAGGAGCAGCCCCAGCAAAGCAGTAAGAAGCTTGGAAAGTGCAGCCCTGAGATACAAACCATGGCAGCTGGGGGAAATTTAAAGCAAGCCTGGGCTTTCTGAGATGGGAGGGATGACAGACAGCAAGGCTGATGGAGAGGGAAACTGCAGACAGGGTGGAATCTAAGATTTAGGAGCATGGCGCCATGAAGTGGGGGTTGGGATGCATGGGGGACTAGCACTCAGACTGCTCTTTAGAGAGTGGAAGGACCCATCGTCCTTTCTAACAGGATAGCTGTTACAGAGAGCCAGTGGACAGGGGTAGGGAGGGGGTGGTGGGAGAGGTGGGGATGGAGGGTGGGGTGGGAGGGGGAAGTTGGGGCATTTCTGTCTGGGGCTGCTAGGGCACCAGTTAGGTTCATAGGATGAAATCCTATTGATGACAAGAGGAAAGGCTTGTGAGGGTGTTGGGGGATGGGAATACTGAAGGGAGTTCTGGGAACAGTAGGAAATGAAACACTCCCAAGAAACACAGGTTGGCCAGAGCAGGCTCCAAGGCCTACTGATACCACGGGGTTTACAGTCCGGCCATCTGCCATGCCTGAATGAGATCTGGATAGTAACTGTTCAGTTCCAGTTCTGGGCACCTATCCAGGGCAGAGGGCATGATTGTGCCTTTGAGTCTGCTGCCTTGTATAAAGCGAAAGGATTTTGTAAGGCTCAAAAGCCCAGTAACTTTTTCTTTGCTCTAATAAACCAGAAAATAAAAGGTCTCAGAATGCTACGCAAATAACTCATTGTGGTACACAGAAATAAAAATAAATCACCCCAATGAATGATTCTAGAAGGAAGGCAGTCCTCTGTAATGTGGCCAGTGGCACTGTGGAACAGATGGGGGCTGCCGCAAGGCAAAACTAAGGAGGCCCGGACGTTGATTGATATGAGTGAACATGGCTAATATTTTCTTAGAATCAAACCTATCTTTAATAGGTATGGTGCTTTCCATTTTCCACAGAATATATAGAAAGATGCTAGAGATCGTGTAGAAATGTTGAGGCAGTCTTTCCAGCCAGAGGACCAGAGCCCCTCAGAAGCTCACACTGACAAAGTGGAGCTCTGTGGGCTATAAGGAGTTAACCTTTTTCTGGAGTGAAATGTAAAGTTTGATGTATCCGAATTTACATTCATGGAAAACTCAGGTTCTAAACCACTTCTCTTCTAACTGTGTACATAGTAAAAGGGACTTGAGTCTTGTCTTTCTCCTTTTCAATAATGGATTAGTTCTCTAAGCATTAAGACTTTTTTAATGTCTTAGGGCGGGGGTGCAGTTCTGTGGCAGATTGTGCAAAGCATGAACTTAGCTTGGGCATCAATCTCCATCACCAACTAACAAAACAAAACAAAACAAAACAAGAAAGCCTTCAGTAGCCTTCATTTTCACACCAGCCTTTTCCTTTCTTCTATAGGAGGTCATGGTCAGAGGTCATGGCTGAGATCAGAGCAGAGCCACACACCTCCTCAAACCCACTCTACATAGATCCTGATACCTGTTTTTTCTTTTCTCCCCAGCACTTCTGTACACAAGGATCTTCCCTAAAAAGAATGCTTGGAAAAACCATGTTTTGCAAACCAATTAGCTGTGACACTGACTTGAATTCTAAAATAGGAATGTTTAAAAGGCAAGTGGAAAACTAAGGCTGCCATGGTTTCTTCACAAGCTTCAATTCCTTGTGCATGTATGCGTACACGTGTGTATGTGCAAGTGTATGAATGTGGTTCATTTGTGTGACCAACTGTACGTACACAATATCAACCTTGGGTGTTGACCTCGCTTTTCTCGAGACAGGGTCTTTCATGAACCTGGAACCCACTGATTCGGCTGAGCTGGCTGGCTGGTAAGCTTCAGGGATCTACTTGTCTCTACCTGCCAACCGCTGGGATTACAGCTGTATACCACCGTGCTTGGCTTTCCCTCCTTTTAATGAAAGAAATCATGGTTTTTGGGGATTGAACTCAGGTCCTCATGCTGTGAGATTCTAGATGGCCTGAGTTCATCAATGACATTATTAGCTAGATGGCTTGGGCTCAGCAGTGATATGATATATATATATATATATATATATATATATATATATATATATATATATATATATATATAATGATTCCAGGAGACTCGGACCTAGCATTTGCCAGCTGAGCAAACAAATTGAGAATTGTAGGCTCATAACAAGAACAAATGGAGGAAAATAAGTTAAAGATTCTCCACTAGCCTCTACCTCAACCCTGCACCGGGAATTTACTACCTCAGACCCTCAAGTACCTGAAAGCTACTTGCCCCTGCTTAGAATTTACTATCTCAGACCCTATTCACCTAAAAGGTCACCTATTGTTAGCCTATCCACGTGATAACTAACCACAGTTGTTAAGTTCTGCTTCTGTGAGAGTAAGTAGACCCGCCACCATTGCAGAACGGGGTCTCCCATCTCCATGGGGCTTGGTGGACCCCGACGTGTAGGCTTAATAAATTCCTTTGCTTTTGCATTGACTTTGGACTCTGTCTCTCAGATGGGCTTCCAGGGATAAACTCACCTGAGTTTAACAATGCTTGTATGGTTAGCACTCCACCAACTGTGCATCTGCCTAGTCCATCTTCTTTGTTTGTTTTTGTTTAAGACAGGGCCTCAGGTAACACAGATTGGCTTCTATTAAATTCTCTATGTAGCTAAGGAAGGATAGCCTTGTACTCCTGATCCTCTGTCTCCATTTCTGGTGTGCTGGGCTTACAGATGTTGGCCACTGCCCCAGGTTCGATTCTTAAGCTCTAGTTGAGGCCATTTGCAATATTTCCTCTGCTGTACACAGTGACATCTCTTTGGAATGCCTTTCAAATTCAGTGACTACTATGAAATTGTACCACTGTTACCAAGGTTCAGTCTGCTTCCCCCAGAAGCTTCCCAAGTACATCTCCCTGTTTAAAAAGTTAAAAAAAGATGCACAAGCAGGAAGCCCTTCCCCCCTAACCCCTCCCCCTTGCAGGCTTTGCCCCCTCAGGGCTTTTTCCAATTAGCCAATGACCTTGAAGGATCTCTGACCGAAAAGGAATTGTCCTTTCACATTCAGAGTCTAGTGGATAAGCCAACTTTTTGTTTGGTTCCTAGGACACCAGGTTTAAGAACAAGGTGTGTGTGTGTGTGTGTGTGTGTGTGTGTGTGTGTGTGTGTGTGTG
>OU015746.1:73682567-73719914 GCA_907169655.1 Acomys percivali | reverse complement strand
AGAGAGAGAGAGAGAGAGAGAGAGAGAGAGAGAGAGGGACCGCACTCATTTCTGCTCTTGAGCTCAAGAGATCATCCTGTGATCTTACTGCTAGACAGCAGATACAGGTGGTCCCAAGGAGGGAGCCAGTTTTTCTCCTGTTTAGTTCATTAAGATTTAATTCACTGGTTCCTAGAGGACTCTCCATCCAGAAGATGGTCCCATTTTATAAGACTCTGCAGAAAGAAATTCTACGCAGCACTGATTTGGTTGTCAGTGGACAAAAATCAACGTAAGCCCCTTCCATTCTGACCGTCTGGAGGCCATGTCCAGTTAAACAAGCCAGGGAGAAAACTCTGATGGGGGTGAAGGAGTTGACGACTGAGACAGCAGCTTTCTTACAGATGTGTTTGCACTGCCCTGTCCTAAAACAAACAAACAAACAAACAAACAAACAAACAACCCAGATTGTGGCATTTTGAAGTAACTGATTTAAAGGTCCCTAAAGAAACACATTTGAGCTTCTGAATGGGGGGATAAAGTTTGGGCAGAATAGTTGAGTCAGGTGCAAAGCAGAGGCTACAGCATCCAAAGTCAGAAGATAGCATCCAAGGTCAAGCTGGACAAAGGACTGCTTTAAGGTTCCCTTGAGTCCTGTTTCCTTTTTGAAACACTGTTTCATGTAGCTCAGGCTGGCCTTGAACTTGTTATTCAGCTGAGAATTACAGGGGTTTTCTGTTCTTTCTCCTGTCACTTCCAAAGTGCTGAGGTTTACCACCATGCCTGGCGCATACAAGGCTGGGAACTGAACTCAGGCCTTTAAGCATACTGACACATACCCTGTCAACTGAGTTACATCCACAGGCCCATGTTGCATAATCAGAATCGCACTGTTATCACTTTTGTTTGTTTGTTTGTTTACTTTTTTTTTAAAGACAAAGTCTCTTCATAGCCCTGGTTGTCCTGGAACTCACAATGTAGATCAGGCTGACCTTGAACTCATAAAGAGACCCTCTTACCTCTGCCTCCCCAATGCTGAGATTAAGGATGTGGACCACACCCGGATGACATTGCTATTCTTAAGTTAACATCCAACTGAAAAGGAAAGATCAAGATCGACTCACTTCATATCTGGGTGCTGAGGCATCATATAACTTTTCTGAAGGTCTCATGGGAACTTCATAATTAGAGTGCCTGCAGGGACTGACCGTCTTCCCTGTCAAAACCCCAGAGGGATGCCTCTGAAGTTTATTGCTGGATGTGGTGGTGGCTTGCAGAGTAT
Source organism: Acomys percivali (assembly GCA_907169655.1). Classification (NCBI taxonomy): domain Eukaryota; kingdom Metazoa; phylum Chordata; class Mammalia; order Rodentia; family Muridae; genus Acomys; species Acomys percivali. Next base: position 73,718,653 of record OU015746.1, on the reverse strand, counting down.
TCTCTGGCCTGTGAACCTGGTGCCGCATATCTGCGTGTCTCCCGCAGTGAGAGGAGTGCAAAATTAATGAGGAGCTCAGAAAAGCTCTTTTTTTTTTTTTTTTTTTTTTATGGCTTCGGAGATTGGGAGAGCAACGTAGACTGGAGTGAAGGGAGAGGTTTTATGATAGCAGCCTCAAGCCTGGCAATTCATATAAGCAGGGTGTGAATACATATATACCACACACCCCAAAATGCAATATCATGAAGGAGCTATTTAGGGAAGGCCTGGCTTTGAATTACAAATGCCCAGAGAAGGACTCCGGCATCATTCATGGCTGCCTGTCTATCTTTGTGGGACTCGGATTGCCAGTTGTCTCATCTACAGCAGGCTTTCCTAAATTGATGCTTTTTGTTAAAGGGAGAAGCTACCTGTACCTTGAGTCCAAATGTTTTTCTCTCCCTCTGTCTGGCCACAACAGGTGTATATATCCCCTTATGGGGATAAAAATGAATGTGGACACGTGTTTCTCTTTTATCGAGGAGCTGCCACTCATTTTCCAAGAAGGAAAACCTGGGTTTTATTTAAAAACTGTAAGCTAGCCAGGTGGGGTGGTCCCGCTTTTGATCCCACTATTTGGGGAGCCGAGGAAGGAGAACGGCTGCTAATATGAGGCCAGCTTTGGCTACCTAGTGAGGCTCTGCCTTGAAAACAAAACAAAACAAAAATGAACAAGCAAAACCATTTCTCTGCTCTTTGCTGGGCAAAGCTAGATGCCCAGACTTGAGTGACAGTAACTGGCGCTGAATGTGGGTGCCATTTGCACCTGAGCTTCTGGGGTGCTCTGGATTGAGCTCTGACTGTCACTTTTTCTTTCTCTCAAGCAGCTTATTTTCAAGAGAGAGCCCTTTAGCCATCAGGCATGTGTTCCTGGCAAGAGGTCTACTTCTTCTGGAAAATACTTTTAGGGGAAAGTGTTCATCTTGCTCTGGAACTGGGACTCAGCCAGGACGTGCCTATCATAGGAATAATTCAAGTCTCGGCTTTCTTTGTCTCCATAAGAATGTTTGCTAACAGACCATTGGATGTAATGATATTTTAAAGCCAATGATGATTTGCTTATAAATCCCTAAGAACTACCTCAGGACAGCAGAAATGTGGCGCTCTATTGAGAGCCACCAGCCTCCGTCTCATTCACAGATGCTATGGTCTGACTCCAAGTTCCCCCAAATTCCCAATCCTAAGGATCTCTGAAAGTGACCCAATTTCAAAATAAAGTTGTTAAAAATGCTACTAGTTAGACTGGGAAAAGGCCACAAGGAATGACATATGCTGCCAATGTGATCTGACTGCGTGTTCTTGGGGAGTGTCCTTGCAAGGGGAGGCATGGAACAGATGTCCATGCAGTGAGGGCATCGCAGAGAGATGAAGGCGGGAATAGCATGGTATGCCTAAAAGCACGAAACAGCCAGCAAGTTAGCAAACACTAGAGGCCGGGTGCAGAAAAGACTCTCTCTCATAGCCTGGGCTCAGTCAATTGCTCCCAAGTAACAGCCTCTCCCTTCCTTTCTGAGTCAGGTCCAGAATTTGGTCCTGGTGTCCTGTCCTCAGTCACTATGTGCTAGGGACAGCGGGAGTGACTGGCAGTGGGTGAAGACCCGTTGACTTCATGATAGCCAGGATGCAAGGACAGAAGAGAAGGGGCCAGGATACTAGCATTCTCTTCAAGAGTACACCCTCCTACCCACTTCACTTCCTTTCCCTAGGCTCCACTTCTTGATGGCTTCATCATGTTGTAATAGCACAACAGGCTGGGGACCAAGCCTTCAACACATGGATCTTTGTGGGCAGGAGGGCCAGCAGAACTCCATGAAAAAAAGTGTGTGTGTGTGTGTGTTTCAGAGGACACCCTTGGGTGTCTCCCCTTACCCTTCACCTTGAGACAGGGTCTCTTGTTCACCATTGCATATGTTAAGCCAGCTGAGCCTTGGGATTCCAGGATTTTCCCATCTCTGCCTCCCATCTCACCCCAGGATTGTTGGGGTTACAGATACACACACCGTATCCTGATTTATGTGAATCCTGGGGACATGAACTCAGGTGCTCAAACTTGTAAAGCAAGTGCCTAGCCCATTGACCTGCTCCTCAGCCATCACCATCATCACCACCATATTCATCATAATCATCAGCTTTATTATTTGAGACAGGGTCTCAAAATTCTATGCTGGGCTCGAGCTTGCTATTTAGATGAGGCTAGCACTGCGGATTCCCTGCCTCTACCTCTCAGTGCTGGGATTATAGGCCTGTGCCATCACACTATTTTTTTTTAAAGATTTATTTATTTGTTTATTACATATACAGTGTTCTGCTTATATGTGCACCTGCACACCAGAAGAGGGCATCAGATCTCATTACAGATGGTTGTGAGCCACCATGCGGTTGCTGGGAATTGAACTCAGGACCTCTGGAAGAGCAGACAGTGCTCTTAATTGCTGAGCCATCTCTCCAGCCCACACACTCTTAAGTTCCTTTTAGTTCTCTCTTGAACATGACTTCCATGACACTGCAACACTTCTTCTTATATCTAGAAGGCCTCTCTTCTCTTATCAACAACCTTGACTACCCATTCCGATGTCCGCTTAGAACGTCGCTCTGTTTCCACTGCCTCTTGGCCCTCAGTCACCACCTCTACTTCTGCACTAACTATACCATATGCAATCCTCCCCAAGGAAGGAGCTGTGTTTTGCCGTTTTGTGTTCAACTGCCTAACCCTGGGCTTCTCGGCCATGCAAAATGAAGTCTCAAAATAAACGGGAGCCAAATATTGAACACTGGAGGAGTCTCAACACTTGGATAGGCCGGAGATACAAAAATTCTCTTCATGTTCTACCTGTGCCTACATTGTGGGGAACTGGGAGGTTTTGGTTTTTCTTGTATATATAAGTAAATAGGCAATGGCTAAAATAAGTAGACGGCAGGTCACTTTCCTGGACAGGAATTACCAAGTAGGACTTCTTCAAGACAACCTAGGAGCTGAGGCTCTTCCTTTGAGCGTCTGAAGCATGGTGAATGTACCTCATGATCTCTTACTCTGCAGGCTTGTAATTACTGGTTGCCATTCTGCCTTCTTCCAGAAGAGTGTGCAGTGCAGTGTGGGTGGCTCTGGATTTTCCTCTCCACTTTCTGTGCCTGGCATTTCAGAGATCTTGGGCCAGTGTTTGTTGAACAAAGGACTTTGTAGGAGAAAGGTGGACTGAATAATGGGGCAATGTGGACAGAAAGAAGGGGTAAAGGGAAGGGGAGAAAGTTGCTCCCTTGCATTTCCCCCCACAATTCATTGCTAAGAAGGAGCTAGTGTCATTTCCGGGAGAAGATTCTAAAAAGAGGTCGATGCTGAGATGCGTTTATCTACTCCCCCTGGCCTTAGGTCCTGCTTGACTTGCAGTGGGATTCTCCCCCCTGACTGCTCCCCCCCGGGGCACCCAGGCTTGATGCAATGAATCATAGGCTAGAGAGCTCCAGCACCAACGAGCCCTGCAGTGTGAGGTGTTCTGACAGCCATGGCTGGGAGTCCGTCCACTGTCTCAGATGACAGAGGACAAGAGCTGTGAATATGTCCTGGCCCATAGCTGGTTTCAGGGCTCACAGCATAGCTGAAAGAACTAATTCTGTTTTCTTTTTAGAAAGAAAAACCAGCGTTTAGGAAGGAGGGGGAGGGGCTCCCAGGGGCCCAGGTTAGCTCTCCACAGGTGACAAAACACCTGAGATGAACCAGCTAAGCAACAGGATAGGTTTAGTTTTGTTCCATGGGCCCCACTGCTTTTGGGACTGTGGGGGAGGTGGCACTCCATGGCAGGAGCAAATGGCAGAAGGAGCTGCTTATCTCGTGGTGGCTGGGAAGCAAAAAGGGATGGAAGGGTAGCAAGACTCTCATGGCCCTCTCAGGTGGGGTACTTCAGGGGTGCACTACCGTGGCCATCTTCCCTCTGCTCTGTGGGAGTTTTGTGACTCCACGCAAAGTGCTTAACAGTCCTGTGCTTCACTTGCTTCATCTGCAAAACGGGAGTAAAAACAGCTCATGCTCATAAGGTTTGTGATAATTCATGTGAGTTGATAAGTGCAGATCATCGAAGAGTACCAATGCCACTTAAAAATGCATGTGTTGATGACCAAGACTGAGTCAGGCAAAGGTGATAAGTGGCAAGAATTCAATGATAATGTGCCATTTGCTATTTGTTTATAGTGGTAACTCATGTTCATGACTATAATTCCATTTCCTATCATCTGCTTACCTATCTCTAGTCCCCCATACCATTATACTCTAGAATGTTCCTTCCATATTTTTAGAAAAACATTTATTTAAAAATGGATCTGTATATGTGTCTGTAATCTACTCTTTAAAATCAATACAAACAGCGCCATAGCACAGTGGTGTTCTGTATCTCATCTTGTTTTTCCCATGTGTGTAGTCTTGTGTGGTGTTCTTCATTCCCAAAGATAAAAATCTTCCCTGGATGTTTTTGTAGCTTGATGCTAATCTGTTGCGCAGAAATACCGTGGTTCAGGCAACTATTCGACTATAACGCTGATCCCCAGCCCAGGATCTTGATTTATATAACAGCCCTCCACTTACAGCATGTACCTTATTTCCTACATTTTTCTATTATAAACGGATCTGCAATGAACAACCTTGAGAATCCATTTCTGCAAGCACACATGTAGGTTAAAGTCCTGGCAGTTTATAATTCCATTTGGACGCAACCTTCCCCAAATCTGGAACCTCACGGCACTGATTGTCCTGTGTCTAGAATGTTCTTCCTGGCTTGATCCTCCTCCTTTGCTGGGCGGATAAACCTCAAGGTCAAAGAGAAGCGCATTGACAACACTGTTCACTCTCGCTACATTGTATTCCTGTGGATCCCTCCTGCCAGCAGCAACCTGAAGAGACTCCAGGGCTCCTGGCATACCCCGTTTATTTTTTTCCAAAGTCATAAGTAAAAACCCATGTGGCACTAGCCTCAGTTTGTGTTTAATTATAAACGAGAGCGAGCCCTTCTTTATATTTATGGGACAGCTGCATTTTTCTTTGACTTGCTAACTTGGGTTCTTTGCCCAGACAATCTGTCTTGACGTGAAACCACAAGCTCTCTCTAATGCTCTATTTAAACCCTGTCACAGTGATCTGTAAAGTCTGGAATCCCTCATGTGCTAGGAAGAGGCCTGATGGAGTCCCTTCTATGCTTCGCTCTGCGGTCCCCTTCTGCCTTAAATGTGGTGTCACAGCAAAGCCGGGCTCCCAGTGGTCCCAGCCCTGCCATACCTTGTTTATACACTGCTTGGCGATTGGTTGAAGGAATTGGACTTTTCATGTAACCTTCACTTTAAATCAGGGGTTGTTAGGAATCAGTTTGTCTCCTGCAGTATTCCCTTTCTCGTTAATACTATCATCAGAAGCCATGACGGTTAAACTACATTGTCAACTTAACGGCTGTGAGGGGGTTTTCAGAGAGCAAGTAGGAAGACGGGACCCCTACCGGACCTAATGGCAGGTGGCTCCACCCCATAGACTGGTGTGCTGGCCTGAAAGCCAACCGAGCCCAAGCATTGATCTATCTCTCCCTGTTTTTGGCTACAGAGGCAATGTGACCTGTTGCTTCAAGGTTCTGTCGCCATACCTTCCCTTCCGTCACGAGGCGCACCTTCAAACTGCAAGGAAAACAAACCTTTCCTTCTTTGAGTGGCGTTTGTCAGCTGTTTTGCCACAGTAAGGAGAAAAGTAAACATTTCAGAGATGATTTACATACTGTTCCTTTCACTTCTGTTGTTGTTTATACTGGCGTGGATAGCCAGTATTCGCTCCCCCCCACTCCCGCCCCGCCCTCACTTGAGAAACCTCTAGCTTTCTGAGCTGCAGTTCTTGTGGGCAGTACCCAGTTATGTAAGAAAACACTGGTTGTCCTATGCAACACACACGGAGGAGGTTCAAATAAAATACAAAAGAAGAAATGAATCCAAATGGAGATTAGCAAGCCCACCTTTCCCTGAGGACTCTCTGGACGACTATGGAAAGCTGAAAGGTCCAGGGAAACATTTTCATCTCCTGTACTTGATTTCTCACTAACCGCATTCACTTCACACCACCCCGCATCGCTGTATTCCCACCCTGCTGAGTGTGAAGTCATTACTGTCCACACAGCAAGGGTGAGAATTACTGCAACCTTTACGGCAAGGAAGGCCATGAAGCTATTCACACAGCAACAAACTCCTGAACCTGGCTTCTATTTCCATCTCCAAGAGAAAAAAAATTGTCTAAAGAAATCAATGCTATACGCAGATGACAGTGACAGGGTTATTTATAATCATTCACACTGAGGGAATATTCTGTACTTACGGTGGAGATTGTTGCCACTCAACAATTTAGTCAGCTTGTAGTAGAAACATATCACGCAATGTGTATTTCTGTTACAACATAATGTCAAATTAAAAACTAAAGATTTAAAAAAAAATTAGGGGGTGGAGAGATGACTAAGTGGCTAAGAGCATCTGCTGCTCTTGCAGAGGACCTGAATTAGCTTCCCAGCACCCACACGTCCGCTCAAGCCACCACTTACAAGCCACCATTTACTGTAGCTCAGGAGGCCACTCCCAGTGGGACGGTATGCATGTTGTACAGTTACTTACGTGCTGGCAAAATGCTAGGATTTTGTGAGAGTGTTACTTTTAAGGATGCATTTCTTTTCTATTTTCGAGCTTTAATGGAACTTATTAAAATTAACATTTATTTCTCTGTATCTCTCTCCAGTTCTGTGTGCACCTATATGCTAGAGCACGCGAACGGAGGTCCAAGGATAGTTTCCAGGAGTTTGCTCTCTCCTTCCGCCATGTGGGTCCCAGGGACTAAATTCAGGTTATCATGCTTGGCGGCAAGTACCTTTGCTCTCGGAGCCATGTTGCCAGTCCGTTATCACTTTTGTTTATAAGAAAAGAGGGGAGTCATGAAAAATCAGGGCATGTATGTGTGAGGTGCCATAACGAAACCCATCGCTTTGTCTGCTAACTTAAAAAAGAAGTCCCAAATTTTTTGTTTGGAATTTAAATGCAAAATTATGGCAGGGGTGAACATGCAGATAGTGATGAACAGGACGGGTAGATCGTCGTAATATTTAGTTATCCGTCCGTTACTGGAAGGCACCACATAGGAAAGCCATGGGAGGAAGATGCACTACCCTATCTCCATGTAAGCATCTGGCCCAGATTGCTCGCAAGATGCTTCAGCCATTTACCAGGCAGGCAAAGATCACTGTCACTATGATTGGCAGACTTCCTGGTAACGAATCTTTCCAGCCATCCATGCATGAAATAGACTTTTGAGCTACAACTGAGAAGCTGCAGCATTCTCTCCTGCATGGAGAATATGTTCCTACAAAACATGCCTGCACAGTTGAGTTTCTAGCTGTTTTTATAATCTCCATAGAAACACCTGGGAATGCAATTAGCATGATGTTCAACGACCACTTCCTGTGTGGTGGAAAGCATTGACAGTTCCTGTCTTGACAATGATACTAAGGCCTGGGTATCAGCTTCTGCATGCTGCTGGTTCCTCACACAAAGGAGAGAACAGCCCCTGGTGCTATAGAATGAGCAGGTTTTTAAATTAATATTTTATTAATGTATTCATATTTCATCCCAGTTGTTAGCCCATCCCTTGTATCTTCCCATTCCTCCCTCCCTCCCGCGTCCTCCCTACTCCCCTCCCCTGGTCTGTGAATCAAGGGGACCTCCTCCCCCTGTATATGCTCATAGGGTATCGAGTCTCTTCTTGGTGACCTAGAATGAGCAGTTTTATTGAGGATGTAGACTGGCTGGCATTGCAGAGAAGAGACAGTCATTTCTTATGAACTGACACTGGATCAAGTTGAAAAACCATACTGAATACCACAATAGTCTTTGGTGACCAGATTTGCACCTGACCTCTGAGTATCACTAGGGGACCTTGGAATTCCACTTAGAATACCACTTGTGTTAAGTAGGAAATTTTCACAGAAGGCAGAGTGAGGGAGGAGCAGCTGATGCAATGATCATCCACATCCTTTTCTCCCACATCAGACACACAGGCTCTTTAAGTACGGATTTCTTCCTTTATTCCTTACAGATGTACATTTCCACATCAAGGCCCCAGCTCCCCTGGGATAGTATCAAGAAGGCAGACCTTTAGAACTCATTTTAAGAACCCTGATTCCTCTGAGGCCTTGTGGTCCGCTTTCCTCTGTGCTAAGGTTACTAAATATTTGTTTGAGTGGAACAAGCCCAGATCACAATCGACTCATTGTCAAATGTCATTCCTGTTGTCTCCTACAAGTTGACAAGGGAACCAGCAAAATCTACCCCCAAACACCCTGTCACTACAAATTGATAAGCGTTAGGTAACCACAGTTATCTCTGCCTCAGAAACCTTGGCATTGGCAAGTCTTGCTTATAATACTCATTTCTTTTTCCTAATTATCAGGATCAGATTCCTGGATTTACATATATTTAAAACCAACTTATCCAGATACTCAGAGTCTTGACCTTTCCATTTCTCATGTTTTCAAGTCCCATGCCACAGAGCTCTTCCCAGGGAAAGCCCAAAAGACCCAGAGGTGAGCTGGGCTTGCATCGGAATCCCCTGAGGTTTTACCATTCTCCAGCTGTATGATCCTCAGCAAGCTACTGACCTTTCCTGAGCCTCATTATCTTAGTCTATGAAACAGATAATAGGAGTAATTGATTCCACAGACCACAAGGAAAGCTACACCACAGCTGGTTAAGTATTTGTCATACAGAGGACACACAACTATTAGCCATCAGTCTTATTGCTGGTACAACTAGGGTTTAATAATAATGAAATTCTTAAGAATCAGTGAATAGAATTCAAGAGGAAATCACCAGAGAATATGCAAGAAACCCAGATAAATATATGGATTAAATGAGAGGCGAGAAAGGAAAGTGCATGTCAGTAATTAGCCTGGATGTGAAAATAAAATTGAGACCTGATTCACCACAGATGTGTCCCCAAAGTAAGAATGACTCACTTTATGGAGTCAAGATGGCCCTGGGAGGGAAGCCTGTGAGGATTCAAATGAGGCATTTTAACATCTACAAACTTACTTCTCTTTGAAACATTGAAATTTAGTCTTCATTGTATCACAATAAGAGGGCAGACCAGGTGAGATCTCTAGGAGACAATGAGAGCTCTGCCACCATAAATGGAAGAATCCATTTACACAGTTAATAGTTTAATAGCTTAGTGGGTTAAAGCATCATCTTCAGACAGGGTTTTTAATGAAAGCCATTTTGGGGGGGGGGGCACCTGTCTCGTCATGTCATCCCGTGATCCCATGGTCCTTTCTGCCTCCTCAGGACTGCCGGCAAGAAGGCTGACACCAGAAATGGCCTTTGTCCTTGGTCTGGAACCATAGGGGAAACTTAATCTCTTTTCTGTGTAATTCAATTAGTCCACAGTATCACCAACAGACAATAGATGAGGAGTGGCTCATCTGGTACCCTGCAGAAGCCTGGTCTCCAAGCAGAGGTGGGATCTGCAAAAGGATTCAAATCCAAGCTTTGAATTTGAACAATGGAGGAGGCAGGTGGGGAAGGATGATGGAGGCTATCCAAGCCAAGTCTCCTTTAAAAGGAAACACATACCTTCTGAGGATTGTGTCGTGGAATAACCACGTTAGGAAAACACTACAGAAGATACTGACAGAGATGGAAATGCCAGCGACGACCATTGGAAGATGGAATCTCATGAGACCATCTCTGAAGTACCACCATGAAACACAGGGCTGTAGACTGGCGTTTGTGTTGGGGATGTAGCTCAGCTGGCGAAGTGACTGCCTAGCACAGGCAAAACCCTGGGTTCCATCCTGCATAAATCAGCCTTGGCAGTGGGTGTGCTTATCTGTAATCCCAGCATTTGGGAGATGGAGGCAGGGGGTTCGGGAATTCAAGGTTGTCCCTGGCTACACAGTAGATTTGAGGCCAGCTCGGGCTACAGGAGACCTTCACTAAAAACAAACAGAAACAATGTATCCATCCATCGTAGAAATATTCCAGGAAAATCCAAGGCTGAAACCACAGAGGGTGAGAGGCATTTGTCATGCGCCCTGGAGGATATGGCCATGGAGAGGAGGGTGGGACAATGTCACTGGAACTTTCTGATGGAACTGAAGCCAACAGCAACTAAGAATTCTGGGAGTGGGAGACATGTTGATGGAACAAGGGGACACTGGGACAGATTCCCCAGGCAAGACCTTCTGCAGAAGTGCTTCAGAAGGAGAGGAAGAAATGTGAGATGAAGGCTGCATGCACATTTAATTCTGTAAAGAAGCCAGGGCCCCTCACCGTCCTAAATTCATTTCCCTGAAAGTGTGTGGGGGGGCAATGGTGGGATACTCTAATATCCTGGTATCAGTCCTTATCAAACCTTTGATCTCCTCTTGAGCGTACTTCTTTGCTGGCCTCAGACTTGGCAGCGTGCATGCTTATGGGACCACACTCCCATTTTCTCCTTACCAGGCTTGGGCTGTAATTCTCATTCCGGACTTAGTTGTAAACTGCTTTACTTCCAAATCAACTGTCCAGGTTTGGAAAGCAGGCAAATAGTCGCTCTGCGTATGTACTATCTCTTTCTGAGCCTTCTCGCTTGCCATAGAGTTTCAGAAGGAAACCCGGGCCAAGCCCACCTCCTACAGCATCTTCTATCATTCATGTTTGTTACTGTGAAGCACGAACCGAGACACAGGAAGGCACACTTCCTCTGGACCACTGTGCTTGCTCCATTCATTACAAAGACCTAAGAGTGTGAGCAGCATCTCAGGTGCAGATATTACAAGGAAGTCCTTCCTTATTGCGGGGGGTTGGGCTTTCCGAATGCATACTTTTACAAGAAAAATAATGGAAAACAAAACGTTCCTTGCTTAAGGTACTCTTAGAGTCTTCTTTTTTAATCCTCACAACAACCTTACGATGTGCCAGTTTTATCCATATATCAAAGACAAGATAACTCCACCATATCAAGTGTGACCTGCCCTGGGTAACGCAACAGTTGGGCTCTACTACCATGTGCCCCTCTGTCCATTGTTCAGGATCACCTCCTGATGCACAGCTTCTACTCTTGGAAGTCCATAGTCAAACAAACATCTTAGGACGAATGACAAACTCTTTGTCCCCATTTTTGGCGTTAGTTTTATGGAGGCTGGAAAAGTGGTTCGGAGGTTAAGAGCACTTGATACTCTTACAGAGGAATGGGGCTTGGTTTCAAGAACCATCCATAACTCCAGTTCTGGGATGTCTAACAGCCTCTTCTCACTTCCTTGGGTACTAGTCACACACAGTACACATATACACATGCAGGCAAAGCACTCATATGCATGAAATAACTTTTAAAGAGAGGATTAGTTCTGTGAGTTCCTAGCCCCCTATTTAGTGACCACTCCATAAGCCCCTGTTTACCCAGACTACTGGTCTCACGAACCACACAGAAGAATAAGGTGGCATTCCAACACAAACATAAAGGTAGTGGCCTTTTATGAGACTGGTTATGGTGTGGTATAAATGAAGTATCCCTTTCCCCAAATGCTCAGAACCAGAAGTGGTTTAAATTTTGGAATATTTGTATATACATAATGAGGTAGGTATCTTGGGGACTGGAACACAAATGTAAACATACTTAGGTTTCATATATATTTTTATACATATAATAAATAATAAAGCAATATTATATATTTTTAATTCTGTACATTAATCAAGTTTTCAGATATTAGACTATTCAACTAAAAATCTTGTAAAGCACTGGAGATTTTTGGATTTTCCAATTAGGAATAGTCAATTAATTTATTATTTCTAAGCCATTCAACAAATCTAGATCCCCTATCATGTGTAGGCCTTTGAAGTAGACATTGTGGGCTACATTCTAAAATGTGTAAGATGTTACCATATGTCTTTACTATTCTTAATTTTCTTTAAGATAAAATTTTACAGCTCGTCACAGTGGCACACATCTGTAATCTCAGCACTCAGGGAGACAGAGGCAGGCAGATCTCTTTGAGTTCAAGGCCATTCTGGTCTACAAAGTGAGTCCAGGATGGCCAGGACTACAAGAGAAATCCTGTCTCGAAAAGCAAAAAAAAAGATAAGATTTTACTACACAACCAACCTAGGCTGGCTTTGAACCAATAATCCTCCTGTCTCAACCTTCCCAGTGCTAGGATTACAGAACTGGGCAACCACATTCTGTCTACCTTTAAATTGCCTTTAAACCCACTTACAAAAGATCCCATTTGTTTCTTTCAGTGTCTGTGTCCATGAGTAGGTTTCTCTTCCTTCACCTTTCAGCTTTATAAAAATATGTCAGAAAAGGAAAACAGTGAAATTCCACTACTAAGTGCAGTGAATTAAGTCTTTAAGAATCATATGAATTACAAATTCCTAAACTCACGCATCTGAAATGTAATCTAGTTTGTGAGGCTATAGAAGTCAAGACAAATGCCAGCTTTGCAATTTTTAGCTGGGGATCACTGAGTGCCAGGTTTCTCTAGCTGGCAAGTGTGGTTCACGGTACCATGTGAAGAGCTGGGAAGTGTAGCTCAGTCACGGTCACAGAGTTCTTGACTAGCATGCTTGAGGCCCCAGTGCTAGCAATAAAGATAACATCACATGTGTCTGCCTTAAGATTAATGTCCACAAGGCCAGGGCAGAGTTGTGCTTGTTTTACATGACACAGGAAACACAACAGAGCTACTGCTGTTGCCAACATCCTAGTGGGGGCACAGGGTTTTTTGTTTTGTTTTGTTTTGTTTTTTGTTTTTGTTTTTTTGAGGGGAAGAATACAAGGGCAGCTGTTGTGTGTTACACCTTGAACAAGAGTGGGCCTCCAAAGACAGCCCTGATATCCAAACTCTTGTTGATTCTGCTGCAATGGTGATTCTAGGTTGGCCTTGTGACATACTTTAACCATGAGCACACCATGGCTATGACTCTCTATCAGTTCTGAATCTGTCTTTAAAGAAAAGATTTAGGGGTGTGTGTGTGTGTGTGTGTGTGTGTGTGTGTGTGTGTGTGTGTGTGAGAGAGAGAGAGAGAGAGAGACAGACAGACAGACAGACAGACAGACAGACACAGAGACACACAGAGAGAGACAGAAACAGAGACACAGAGAGACAGAGATCCGTGAGTGCCCATGGAGGCCTGAAGAAGGCATTGGACCTGCTAGAGCCAGGTTTACAGGTCCCCTCTGAAAGCAGGAGACCCTTTTAACCCCAGAGCCATCTTACCAGCTTTCTGGATCTATGTCTTAAATCTGTCTGCTGGAGAGACCAAAAGACAAGACTGCATAGGAAGCCCCTGGGACTACATGGAAAGGGAGTAGTCCTAGCTCTGCTCATGTCCCTGTGTGCCCCAAATGACTCCAAGTCCATCTGCTTCCAAATGTGTAGGAGATTTCCTAACAGACTAGCAGGAGAGCCTTCTAATTGAGCCTAGTCAATCTCTTGACCACGAGGAATGATGCTAGTTGCTGTTTTGAGGCAATAATCTTGGGATATATTGGTACCAGAGATTGACAACCCGATGCTGTTCAAACAAACTGAGCAATTACGAATGATGCCAAACTCTTCAAAGACCATGACCTTTCTTTGCTTCATTAACTATCTTCCTCTCCTTTCTTTTTTTTAACTTAGAAATTATAAACACAAAACTGTCTGACATGACTGACTTTCGGTTCAAAACACACGTATTTCACACCTACATTCTCTGCTTCTTGTTGGGACAGTAAGGGAAACATGGCATTTTATAGTTTTGGGATTATAAGCAAAAACAGTGGATAAATGTCACACTGAGAGGCAACGGTTGTATCTTTCACAAGCCAGTACCAAAAGGCACTGATTTCCACAGCCTTGCTGCCCCCTCACAACCCCCCCCTCACAGGTCCACTTTACCTTGTAAACCCTAGACACTCCCTTTGTGGGTCACAGATGGGGCACACAAGGAAGAACATTTTTGGCCTGTCCATGCTTGACCTCTTTTTATTTCTGCCTATTTTTAGCACTCAGGATCAAACCAGATGGTGCACTCCCAACAAGCAACCACAGGGGATGTGTGACCCAGCCAGATGCTGAAGGTTACTGGACTTGATGCGATGCCTTCTTACTGGAACCAGATGGCGACACTTGTGTGTTTGTTTTTCTTAAGCATGAGACCTGAAGAGGTGTGAAGTGGCATTTCCTTGGCGTCACAATCACTCCATGGATGTTTCAGTTTCCCTTGATGCATGAACACCACATTAAAGCAAACAAGGCCGCTTTACACTCTGACCAACCTTAAACAAAGATGCCTTCCAATGCCTGTCCTCTTTCTTTTCCTTTGGCTTGAGTGAACTTTTAAAATCCACTTCCTCTCTGTGTGCTCACTGTCAATTGTATGCTATGTGAGTTCCAGCCAAATAGCTTCCTCAGCATGGTTATTTCAAAGACCATGAATGGTGAGTTGTCAGTGAAAATTCAAGAAACTACCCAAGCTAGTGTCAGGACTCACAGCGTTCACCTTTCTCCTTCCTTCAACTCTCATGCTCTGGCTTGGTGACATCACCAGCTCCTCCTGGCCTTCTCTTTTACCTACCAAGCCTTGCCTGCCTTCCTGGTCCCTACCCTTGGCTTCTAGGCCAGGCTTCTCAAGTACTGCTCCAGTCTCCAAGTTACTTTCCAGTTTATATATCATGGCTTCAAGGATAGCCCAGGCATCCGTGACTTCTGATAGACATTTTCAATGACTTCTGCTAGACATTCAACCAGATCTTTGTGTTCCCAGTGTCTCTCCCCAGTGTCCCCTCTATCTGATGTCCTGAAAACACATGGAAGTCAGCACTTCACCAAATAGATCATTTTACCTAGAAGCCTTCTCTTGGGCATCTCTGACACAGGGAACAGCCTGCCATCTAACTTCTGAGCAAGGAGTCCAAGGGGAGTTCACTCTTCTCTTCTTGCATATTTGATCTGCAATCAATATTGCTCACTCTGGTTCCTAAATATCTCTTGGCTTGTTCATAGTCATCAGCTGCTGTTGTCACTATTTTAGTCTAGTCTGTCTGCCTTTCTCCCCAACAGTATAATAAACCACCTGCTAACTGGTTTGCTTGCTACCAGAATCAATAGAAACAATTAATAAGACAATTTAATGTGGCAGTAATGAGGTGTCATCTTACTTCTATCCCAAGTACTTTTTCTTTCATTACAAACAGATATATAGATGGTGTGATATTAGAAACTTGAAAACCACATTTGGTTCCATGCCAAGCTTTCACCATAGTATAGAGACTGACATTTTAAAAAATGCAGTGCAGTCTTCTGAAAGTGTGTGTGTGTGTGTGTGTGTGTGTGTGTGTGTGTGTGTGTGTGTAGGTCAGAAGTCAATCTTGGGTACCATTTTTGGATGCTACTCACCTTGCTTTTTTTTAAGACAGGGACTCTCACTGTCCTGGAGCTTTCCAATTTAGCCAGAATGGCTGGCTACCAAGCCTCAGAGATCTGCCTACTGTGATTATCTGTGATTATAATAAACCCAGGTCCTTATGCTTGCATAACAATCACTTTACTGCTGATCTATCTCTTCAAGATCTCAAAGATTTTTTTTATTACCTTAGGATAAAGTCCTGGCTTTAACATACCCTCATCAGTGTGTTCAACATGGTCCCTTATCCACCTCTTCAAATCTCATTCTCTGCCCCCAAACCCTCTTTAAGCCAACAACTCCTTTCAAACTATAACCTGTCTTGGAGGCTGCAGAGTTTAAACCTCTCTCTTTTCTGGGCTTTGTGCCACTCTGCTCTGCTTGCCAGGAGGGAAGACTTGCTTGTCTTCATCATCTTACTCCTTGGTTAACCATCTTATTCTCCAGTAAACTCTCCTGGTGAGTTGTAACCACCTGGTTTGTGTCCTTGGCTCAGATGCTCAGAGGGTCTGTGCATTTTCTCACATGTCACATATACATTCCCACACCTTCTAGGCCAATTATCTGCTCTTCCCTCAGGACTATGACCTTTAGAAGAGGGAGGCCTCCTAATCATACTTGTCCTCACTGTTCAAATTTCATGGACAATGGCCTGCACATCAACAAAAGAAGTCTGCTAAGTTGGGGTCCTTTTTAAAATTTTTGTGGTTTGCAGAAGTCCAAAAACCTAGGTTCTCAGGAAGGAGGGACACTGTTACTTTGTTAGGAAAACCAAGACACTAAGGAACTCTAAAACAAGGGTGCTAAGGCTCATGCCAGTGACGGTCCTCAGAGCTTGCCTGCATGGGAAAGGATGGTACATCCATCTACTACCTATGGGCTGCCACACTACACAACAAAGGGAGGCCAAGACATGCCTTCATGTGATCTTAGGTTTGGTTTCTTTGTCTGCAAAGAATTGCAAACGTATTTCCCTAAATCATGTGGCTTGCTAGGAATTCCTAGTAAAGTAGAATTAGTGATCTGAGATTAGCACAGGGGCTTGCCACCTTGAGCATCAATAACAGACTTCCAGAAGAGCCCAGAAGTCTGTATATAGTACCAGGTTCAAAGGCATAATCTAACATGCCATTATAGACTGTCTTCTCTATCTGAGGAGTTTGATCTAAAGATATGCACTTGCTGGAAGGGATTGAGTGGTCTGGCTCTGTGGGAAGAGGGCATCCAGCAGCAAGATGAGGCCACTGCCTCCCAGGCCAAGGTTAAGGGCTGGCTGCTGCTGCACTGGAGGCTTTTAGGATAAGAAACACTTTCAGCAGAACAAATGTTAGGCTCAGGAGCCCAAGGAGAAGCTGGTGTTCTCAGCTTATGGGAATTCCTATGATATCCTGTCCTAAAATCCTGTCCTTGTATGTATTATCTGGCACAGAAAAGCCATTTGCAAAAGCAAGTGGATTGTCTCTGGGTCCTACCAATGGAGTGCTGCTGCTTCTGGCTCAGTCATACTGCTGTAGTCTGGGTATGGCTGAGTGCCAGCATGACTCACAGGTGGGAGGGAAACAGCCAGGCAGTGACTACTCTCTGGGAGTTGCTGTCCAAGTATACCACTGCTTGTATCAGGAGTGTCTGCTAATAGAAGGAGAAAAGGACTGGGAAGCAACCCTTGATGTCTTCTATGACTCAATTAAACAGTAGTGCTTCAGTCACTTGGAAAGATGGTGGACTAAAACATCCCAGGTTGGGAAAAGAGTGGAGCACTGTCAAGAGAAATTGTTAGCCCTATAGTAGTTGACTATGAAAGTTTCTTGTCTTCCGTGATTGATAAGTCATGTAAATCAGAGTGACATTTTACAAATAAGATATGCAGGTATCTGAGCCTACACCATAGTCTCAGTGTGTGTCCTGTTTCCATGTAGTAGCATCTTGAGGACCCTTTACTTGAGGACATGGGTTCTGTCTCCATGTGCACCTGTCCTTCCAGTTGCTTTGGCTGCCAACCTCGCTGATAGTCAGAAGTTCTTTTGACCTCTTTGGGACTTGAAATCTTTTGGCTTCTCTAATTCCTGTCAGTCTACTGGAGTGCTCTCTTCTAACCTATATGCCTATTTTAACCCTTTTACCTTCCAAAGGACTCATGAGAGTTCCTAGTGATTGTGAGTGAAAACCTGCTTGAAAATAAGCTAATTGCAAGTACAATAAAGTTAAAGTATTTTTGTTGATGCTGTTGCTTCGAAATGGGGTCTGTCTGTGTAGGCTGAGTTGTCCTGGTACTCAGTATGTAACAGGTCTTTCTAGCACTGTGCTGACAGGTGTGAGGCACCATGCCTGCCTCAGAAGTATCTTTGAGTGGGGTCATTCCTAAATATTATTCCTAAATCCAGTGTCCTTGTAGGAGAAAGGAAAGGATCTGAGACCCAAGGAGACATAAGGGAAACAGGTGAAGACACAGGCAGAAACAAAGCACAGGGCTGGCATGGTCAGCAGCAGGAGGGGCAGAATTTCCCTCTCAGAGTGCCAGGAGGAGCCAATTCTACTAATACCTTGATGGTAGATCTTGGTCTTCTGAACTGTGAGGCAATACATTTCTGTGGTTTTATACCACCGAATTCATGGTAACTGGTTACGGAACTCTTGGACATGAATACAAACACTCTATTTTCCTTTCCTTTTGCTCTTTTTACTCATCTGGCTAAATTCCAACCCAAGGTGGATCCCATAGTTTTGTCCATAGCCAGGATGGACAGTCAAAGCTAATGAAAATGTCGTCAGTGTTGTATTAGTTACTTTTCTAGCTGCTGGGACCAAACACCTGATAAGAAACAACTTAGAGAGGCTGGCAGCAGGAGAGGAAGTGTGGTGGGGAGGGTGGCAGGGGCTCCATGGCAACAGGAGCGTACAGCAGATTCCTGTTCCCATCTCTACTGATCAGGAAGCAATGGAGGGGACTGGGAAAGGTCTGGGGCTTCTGTGTTTCTCTCTGCATCATTCAGTTTTAGCCAGAATCCTCCATCTTTAATACATGAGCAATGTTGGTCTCCAGTGGGGTTCTTTATCTTATACTATACCTCTTTTCAGTGATAATTGATCATCCAGTCCTGTTATCAGAAAAAGAGTCTTTGGTTGATTAAGCCAGGATTTCTCCTCCTCCCAAAGATGTTTTCTCTTAGTCATTACCCACCCACTTCTCATCTCACCCTCATCTCAGCCTCATACAGCATCCCAGGATGTATGAAACTTCAGAGTGAAAACTGAACTCTCTCTGACTGAAGGACCCCACAGCAAAGGCTGTCTACCTACTGTGAGAGTTCTGAAGGAGCCTGTCTTCACCAGCTTCAATAAGTGCAATTTTCTTTAACAGCATACACATACAAGACAAATATATGCACACCTGCACAAAATGGCTGACCAGCTCGCATTCTCATAACCTAGGAATCCTCTTGTATATTTTTTTGTATTTATGACTTATCTAAACATAGGAAAGTTAATATTTTCAATTTTATATCAATATACAATTCATTGCATTCATTATCCCTATGTTGTCAAATTATCCCTTTGGGCTAAGGACTAGCCCACAAGGTTTTTCCTCTGAAAAAGTAATAAATAACATTCTGAAATCCAATTAAGGAGAAAGGATGCTACTAGGTGAAACATGGGATTTGAAATAAACTAGAATAACTTCAGTAGTGGTGTGCTCATCCATCTATCATGGTAAAAAGATGCCCCATAGTGCATCCTCTACTTTCTAATCTAAGAACCATGTCTTTTATTTTTATTAATATTCTTATTAATTTCTGGAGAATTTCTTTCAAGCCCACAATGAATATTGACCATATCCACATACCCCTTCTCCCCCTAACTTCTTCTAGGACTACCCTTCAATCCTTATACCCTTCAACCCTAACTTCATATTCTCTCTCTTTTTCACTGAGTTCAGTTAGTACTGCTCATACACACATGGGTACGGAGTCATCCCCTGGAGCACGGACAACTACCAGGGGCCACAACCTTAAAGATAACCAACTCCCTCATCAGCTAACAACTATCAATAGGTCCTCAGAGGGCTCTTACATTTCCTTTTCTGTTCTGGTGTCTTCTGCCTGATGTTGCCTACAGAATACATTTCATTTAGATTTCCTCTCCACTTATTTTTCCTTTTTAAAACAGACACGAGCCCTTCCCTGCTCCATGCTGGGATGTCAACAGTCTTGTGATCTTGTGTCAACAGATCTTGTGAAGGTGTTTTGTGGGCAACCACAAAACTACTGTGGTCTCATGTATGTATACAGTGGCCCTGTCAAGTACAGAGGCGGCCGGTTCACCCTATTTCTCCCTGACCTCTGTCTCTCACAATCTATCCGCTCCCTCCTCTGTGATGTTCCCCGAGGCTTGGGAGGTGTGATAGAGATGAACCCTTATGGTTGGGCATTCTGACAACATTGATTCTCTGCACCTTGACCTCTGTGTTTCTACAGTAACTGCCAACCATTGCACAGAGAGGAGGAATGGTGGAGAGGAGATAGAACAAAATGAGGTTTTAGAAAAGGGGGGAAGAAAACAAAAGCCTGGAAGAGAGCCCAGGGAGTGATGGGATCTATAAAAGGAAACAATGAGTGACAGACTAACTTGTTTTATTCTTAAGGTCCTATCTGGAAGCCTTAAGCCCCAGTGAGCATGCAGGTAGAGATGTGGGCCTTTGGAGACTTGCTAGGTTTAGATGAGGTTAAGGTTATGGGGCCTCTGATAAGCTGGGATGACACCCCTAGGATGACACCCACCCAGACAGCATTTGCTCTGTGCATACATAGAAGGAAGAAGGTCCATGAGTGTGTAGCAAGATGGCGACCACTGACCAGCCCACCGGGGGGTCTCCAAGGCAAACCAACAGGACTTGCAACTTTACCTGGGACTTCTAGCATCTGTGACTGTGAGAAATAAACTTCTCTTGTTCATTTCGATACACCAACCCAAGACTACAACAAAACCAAATCTAATCTACACAGATTTCCCACCATCTCCTCTAAAATACCTTGCCTCTCTCTACGCAGTTTTCTCTCCACGTCTTCACGTACTTAAAAACAGCTAGCTGCTTTGCTTATCAAGTCTCCACAAACAAAAATTTGTGTGAAGTACTGATTCTTACCCTGGTGTCCTATTAATAAGAAGGCTGAGTACAGGGAAATAAACTAAGCATGCTCCTATAACCAGCAAGTGTCAGAGGCTGGACTTGAACCCAGGCACTCTGGCTCCAGGAGTGGCAGCTTGCCCTTGAGCTTCTCTCCCCCCAGCATTTCCCAGCTGGCCACAGAGCTACGAAACGCACTGTTAGCTTCACACTGCAGTGGGGATCCACGTCCATTCTTTGTTTTTCTGCCTTGTCCAAGAATAATTTATTCATGACTCTTCCTCCATGAAATCACCCGATCTTATCTACCAACGACCAGACATAAGTCATTTTCTGCTGTGTGTTGACTTTTACTGGAGCACTGAAAATCAGGGTGAATAATAAGAAATGGATTGTCAAGGCTGAAGTGAAAGTATTCAATTATAGAAAAGGTGGAATTCCAAGTTCAGATTATTTATAGATCAAACAAAAGCAGTCTTTTTTTTTTTTTTTTTAAAAAAAAAAAAAAAGCCAAGAAGAGAAAAGAAAAACCCCTGCAAGAGACAGGAAAGCAGCTGAAACTTAAAAGCAATTCCTTATCATATCAGGAATTATTAAAGGTGAGAGCAATTCCAAGGCTGGCATTTCTGCTTTGCATCAGACAGCTGGTGGTAATCAAAACCCTACAAATTAAGATACCGAGGTTAACTCAATAAGCATCCCATGAGAAACAAGGCCAGCAGCCACCTTACCTGCTGATGTGTGTTTGAATTTCTCACTTTTCTTCTTCCTCCATTTCCAAGGCTTGAAAATCCTTCCCAGG
This sequence comes from Acomys percivali, assembly GCA_907169655.1. Lineage (NCBI taxonomy): Eukaryota > Metazoa > Chordata > Mammalia > Rodentia > Muridae > Acomys > Acomys percivali. The sequence continues at coordinate 73,697,264 of OU015746.1, read as the reverse complement.
TTGGCAAACTTACTCCTCCTCCGGATGGGCGGGGTGTGTGTACCCGGGACCAGAGAGTCAGAACGCATCGCTGCCAGCCTCTCCACTTCCTCAGCTTGTTTTCCCCAAGAAAGTGATAGAAATAAAGAGAAGGGGGGAGAAAATGTTAAAATGGGAGCCTCACAGATGGCCTGCAATATCCATGGTGACAGATAATACAAACCATGTGACTTGAGCTCCGTTTGCCTTTTGGAATGGAAGTCATACCAATGTGTTCTGGAAGCTTGGGGACAGTCAGCCAAACCCTAGAGCTCTAGGACACCTTTACCAAATGTGCTTATATTGAAAGAGATAGGCTCCCACTGTGACATGTAGACTGGCCCCAACCTCCAAGTTGCAAGCAATGCTCCTGCCTCAGCCTCCTGAGTAGGTAAGATTATAGGCACTATCCCCTCCAGTCGAATTTGTGCAGCCTTTGATAAGCTGGCAGGGAAGGGAGATGAATATTTCAGGGGCTCACTTGGCAGGTGACAGAATTCCCCCCCAAAGACCGACTGAAGACTCACACAGGAGTTGGAGCAACTGCCAATGTGGCAGTTTCTCAATCAATATATGGCAGACGTAACCTCCAAAGAATCATTTGTTGAGAAAAAGGGAGGAAGGAAACATCCATCTGCTGTCTGCTTTGGTGTCCTGTCTCTACTACCCACTGCCTGCCACTTCCTAGTGCCCTGCTGCCATATTCAGAACCTCGAAGCACTGAGATCTGGTCAGGGAGTGGCCCCCTTTCCTGTGGTAAATGGGCAATATTAAAATCACTCACACTTTCACTAGATTTTTATAATTCTCCCCCACTTTCTTTTATCCTAGAGTCCTGCTTTAAAATGTTTCTTAGCCATGAGCACTGGGAGACTTTTTAGGAAACACTTAGACCGATACCAATAACCGCATTGCTATAGTTTAGATTTGGAGTGTTCTCCCGAAGTCCGATGCGTTAAGCTTAGTGCTATCTTTAGAAGGTGGGGTCCACTGGAAGGAAATTCTAGGGTTGCCCTTGAACAGGACCTCGGGACTTCAGACCCTCCTTCTGTCTCTTTGCTTCCTGGCAGGCAGGTGGTTGGCAGCTTTCAGGCACCATCAGATCCATGACTTGCTACCTTCTTGCAGCCTCCAAACAATAGGAGCAGTTGGCCATGGCCTGGAACCTCCAAAATAAAATGTTCCTCTTTATAAGCTGATTGTTTCAGGTGTTTTGTTATAATAGTGGAAGGCTAACTGACACAAGGCTATTGAGACTGCCAGTCCCTCATAAAAAAGGGTTATGGACCTCCCTTAAAGGCCACAGCCACCCAGCTTCTTTTACTATAGAGTAAAGCAATCTCTTCCAAGTTTACATATTTCAGCAACCAAAGTATGCTCCAGCTTAAATGTCCAAGATAAGAATGATAAGTTAACTTCCTGGGCAGCGAAAAAAAAAAAAATCAACTTCCCAGAAAGCAGAATTACATCTAAAACTGTGGTGAATTCAAACCATGGTATATGTCTTCCAACAATGCCTTCATAAAAATGATCCCCGCTCTCTTGCATCAGACACAGCCCTGATAGCTGGATCATGTATCTGGAGAGTTTTCCTGTTGGGCTTTCACCATGGTTTTTGACATAGGCCATTCCCTTCCCCCACAAATGCAGGTGGTAGCAACTTTGTGCCAGGTGATGTCCTGTGGCAGTCATACTGGTGACAGATGACTAGATGACAGTTTCTGGGTAGCAGAATTTAAGGGCCATCAATGCACCAGGGAGGTATATAGGAAACAAAGTCTACCCATAGGTCTTGTGACTGCCTGAGCGACCTTTAGGAGAGAGAGCACTCTTAACTCCCAGACTCGGATCAGAAGAATGGAACCTGCACTATTAACATGAGGAACACAGTAGGGAGGCAATTTTTGGGGTGAGGACAGCAATGATTTGAACATGCCAAAAAAAAAGAGGGCACTTAGACCCCCAACTATAGGTGCTCTTAGACTGAGGATGAGGTTACATCCCGATAAGCTGTCACTAATTAAAATGCCATTAAACACCAGATTCATTGACTGCATGTGACCTACTAGGTATTACTCCTTAGGCATACAGAAAACTGCAAAACACTGCTATTTCTCCCTTGAAACTGACTTACTAGAGATGGCCTCTGATGCTGTCAGCATTGCCAGAGAAGATGTGACCCAGCATCACCAGCCAAGGAAAAGATGTAAATTCAAAATTCTCAAAGTACAATTTCTACTCCACATATCACCTTCACACTGCCATAAAGTTAAAAGATCAAAAGTCTAACCTTGTACAAATGTGGGCCACATGTACATGATGCAACACACAGCATCTCTTTCCCATCACTTAATCAACTGACCATTTTTAATACTGCTGTAGACCCTGTGGCCACTTGCAGGGGAGACAAGAAAGATGAACTAGATGTAATCGTAAGAGCAGGTGTGAGAAGCAGAGCAGGCAGGGGGTCAATGTGGCCAGCACTGCAACAGGGGCATTCAGCCTAAGACAAAGGGAGTAGTGCTGATTCTCAGTACTGGGGAAGACCCTGGAGAGAGCTTGTGTTTCTAGGTTTTGATAGAGAAAAGAGATTTTCTCCAATGGGAAAAAAAGAGAGAGAGGTAAATGCCTGGTAGGAGAAACAGTCCCAAGAGGGCTGAGAACATGGCCCAGCTTGGCAGGTCAAGGGACTGAACCCAGTGGTGACATCCTTGGAGAATGATTATTGGAGGAGTCTGGAAGCAGCTCACCTGAACTCCTGGCAGGGCTTTATTATACATTTGGGTTTTTAATCTCAGAATCAGAAGGCAACATGCGAAAAAACTTAAAAGGATATATGACAGCACTATATCTAACAAATGTGTATCAAATGCTTACCTTTTACTAGAGACTGAGGCTATGTCAGTTCCAAAACAGAAGAACACACTGACTGGTAAAGTTATACTGGGACATAGGGTAGACAATAAACATGGAGACTGAGATATAGAAGATGCCAGAAGATACAAGCTTTGGGATGGAGGACTCAAAGAATGAGTGCAACCTAGTAAAGGAGATCAAGAGTCCTTGGAGGAGGGGCTTCATTTTGATTGGCAGGTAAAGGCTGTCTTGTTTGAAAGACACTGTGAGCAGCGTTTCCATGAGCAGTGCCCCTTAAAAGTCTCTGGTGCAGAATGCTTGATTCAGCAGGTTCTTATAGGTGGGACTTTTGATGAATAAGTCATAAGGCCTCTAACTTCATCAACTTGTCTACTGACAAGTTCCTAATCTGAAGGCATCAAAGGGAAATGGTGGAAATTAGGAAGTGGGGTCTAACTGAAGGAAGCAGTCACTGATAGCATGTCCTCAGACAGACTGTATCTCCAGCCTTTCCTACCTCTCGCCCTCTGTCTCTGTGCTTCCTGGCTGTCAATAAGTGAGCTACTCTGCTCCTCTCTGGGTATTTGGTCTTCCTGTGAGCCCAAAGCAACACAGGCAGCTGACCAGGCACCAAAGTCTCCAAACTACAAGTAAAACACATTAAAAAAAAAAACCCAAAACCAAAACCAAAAGTTACTCTTAGGTATTTGTCACAACAGCACAAAGCGTAACACTATTAGGATGCGGTAGTTGCACAATAGCAACCGGATGTTTCTTAGGACTATCACCATGGCAGTCAAAGGCAGACGCGATGGGATAGAAGGAAACAAGTGTCAAAGAGAATAATCAGAAGCGGCCGCACTCATGCTCTCTGGTACCCAAGTAAGGCCATCACAGCTGTGATGCAATGAGGGGCACGAGGAAGGAAGGATGACTAAAGTTTGGGGATTTCATGATTCCTATGTTGATGCCTTTAAATAGAAGACTGATGAGAAAAGGAAGAAGCAGAACACACAAAGTCAAGGACTTTGGGGCCAGATAACATGACCTCTTTGCAGAGGTTGGATTTTATAGGCCAAGATCTCGGGGAAGCATTTTAAAGAAGTTTTTCAGGTGGGAGAACAGAAACAAGTTAGTCTGCAGGGCACATTGCAGGACCTGGGAAGAGGGGGGCTGGAGAGACTGGGAAGAGGGTGAGGAAGTTTATGGAATGGGGTTTCTAGGAAGGGAGGAGAGAGAGGGGAGGAGCACACACAGCAGCGATCACTCGGTGTCACTAGTCTGTATGCTATGCTGTTGGAAGTCTTTACCGAGGTTTGCATCAGATCAGACGCAGGCAGAAGGGAGCTTCCTCTGGCAGCACTAGGGCAGGCAGACTGGAGGCTGAGGGATGAAGATGAAAATTCAGGATGTTTTTCAATAAGCGGGCATTGCAGATAGCCAAGAAGGGCATTAAAATAAAAAAAAGAAAGAAATTAAAAACAGGCTATAATAAAAATGGAAAAGGAAGCCAACTAGAGTGGGCAAGTAGGCTGTGGTGCAACAGCGAATGTGGACCTCCTTTTCTTTAGACAGTACCAGCTGCTCGAGTTGCTACTTCTGCAGTGGGTTGAATCATTGTTACAGTTTAGATCTGGACCCAGAAACAGGGCATGTGGCTCAGTGGGTCAACCCTTGCCTAGGATAAATAAGCCCCAGGATGAACTCCCAGTACCCCAAGAACAACAACAACAAAAGCACCTGAAAACAAGAATATGCTTCTTGGAGTTCTTACTAAGTCACAATTTATTAAAATAAGCAAAAGAATGGTTGTTTTTCATTCGACTCATGTTGAGAAGTATGAAGATAAATATTACTGGAATGTAAAAAAATTAACCACTATGACTATGCTGGCCGGCTTTATGTCAACTTGGTGTGCGTTGAATTTTAGAAGAGGGAACCTCAATTGAGAAGATGCCCTCACAAGGTTGAGCTGTAGGTAGACTGTGGTGCAGTTTCTTGATTGATGATTGATGTGGGAGGATCCACTTTGCCGTGGGCAGTTTCACTACCTGGCTTAGTGGTCCTGGGTGCTGTAAGAAAGCAGGCCAAGCAAGCCATGAGGAGCAAGGCAGTGTGCAGGATTCCTTGATGTCCTCTGCATCAGCTCCTGCCTCCAGATTCCTGATGAGTTTGAGTTCTTGCCCTGACTTCCCTCAGTGATGGATGAACTGTGATGTGGAACCATAAGCTGAAATAAACTCTCTCCTTCCCAAGTTGCTTTAGGTCGCAGTGTCTTATCACAGTAACAAGACGGTGGCCAAAGCTATTCTCAGCTATATCTTTAAGCAATGGATAAAAATGATTCTGAAATTGTAGTATTAAAATAACTATAATCAATTAAGAATGTTTTTTGTAAGCCCAGAGTGGCAAGGAATATAAAGGAGTAATTGTAAGTCTAGTTAAATGAAATCTCGATAAGCATATTATTAAATTCAAGGTACTTAGTCCTTAAATGCAGAGAATTGCTAAGCCAACTAGGTTTAATTGATTTATATTTTAATAATTCGTATTACATCTTTCCAATTCATCTGACGATGGAGGCTACCTCTCAACCTGGCTGCTCTACCATCAGATAACAGAACTGGAAGGCACAAGGCCAGCTTGTGAATACAGTTTAAAAAGCCAGAAAAACAAAACAAAACAGCTTGGAACCAAGTACTCTTCCTGACACGGGGATGTGAGAGAGAATGGGAGAAAGGGGGGAGGTGTGTGCCAGAGTGTTTTTGAAACCAGCCTCTTTTAAACAAGAGAGCAACAGCAAGGCTGCTTTCCTCAAGCCCTCTGGTCTCAAAGGTAGTGTTCCCTGGCAGCCTGGAGGGAAGGGTGCTCACGTATACATGAATCAACTCCAGAGTCCAAGGCTAGGAAGGAGAACATAGACACAATAGATGGGAAGCCAGGCAGCTGAGCTCTCAGAGCCTGCAGGCAGAGGGAAGCCTGAGCCAGGGATGAGGTGGGCTTATGGGGGGCTCTGCTCCTCCTTGAGAAGGTCCGGGTGGCTAATGGTTGCTGGGGCAGTGGGAGTCACCCTCCTTGGTGGTAGAGGCACCGGAAGGTTGCTTGTTCTCCGCTATATAGTCCTTATCCATGCTCATGCAAGCAGCTCTCACTAGACTTAGAGGGTCCCCCAAAGAGACATGAAAGTAGACGTGGGACTGTTTGGAAAGTTAAAGAGCATTCAGCAGGAGAGGGAGGCGGTAAAATCGGCTAGTTAGTAGTAGATCTGATCAAATTCAATGGTATATGTACATAAAATTGCTAAATCAAATCAAAACAAACCTTTTCCTCCTTGTAAATTAATTTAAGTATTTCCCACAGTGATAGAAAACTTAACAAAATGACACTGATGCCAGGAATGATGACAATAACAGTATTGATGACAGCTGCCATTTCTTAGCCACTGCATCCGGGCCAGCCCCAAGCTAAGCACCTGTATTACATCATCTTTTGAGACCCTGACCCTGCTCTCGGAGGCTGTGTTATATGGTGTCCCCACTATACAACTGGGACAGCTGAGGAGGGGCTGATGAATGGGAAGCAATGACTTTGCCCAGAAGCAAAGACACATGTGCTTTTTAATTAAGACATGCCTATTTTTAAAACATCTCCCCACTGTGTGAAGGTCTGGCTCTTCAGATTTGTCTCATTGACTGAGCCGTAGGAGGGCTTCAGGGATGAGAAAAGCCATGATCTTCTGTACATGAAAAGGTTACAAAACAGATGCTGGTATGAACAGATTTGAGCTGAGCGCGAGGAAAAAAGTGTAATCTTACCCTAAAAATGTACCCTATGCATACTTGCCTCTAGTTTCTATGGAGGATGTCCACACTGGGACTATGAACTATGGTTGGAAGACCAGCAGGTACCAGTTAAGACTGGAATAAGCTTGAACTCGCAGCATGTACAGTGAAAAGAATGTTAATTTTGAAGCCAAGATAGTGTGAGTCCATATTTACCCCCTGGTAGATTCTGATGGGTCTGAGTTTTTAGGCGTCCATCAGGGGCTTCCTTCCAGGGGGTTACACCAGCGGTAGCCATGTGGCCCTGTGATGGCCAATTGCCTTCTACCCACAGTGACCCACTCAAGGATGAGACCAAGCAGCGAGACTCAATTCTGGATCTTTTTGGGACTCTTACTGACATGCTAGGATTCATGTGGGGTAACAGACCAAATGTGCCACCGCCATAGTCAATATTAGAGCTGCAAACTGAAAAGTCTTTATCCGGCCTTGGGTAATAGTGAATGAATCTCTAAGTCACAAAAACATCTCATAAGATGAGAAGACATGATCCTGCTTTCCATTTCATAGGCATGGCCTGGAAATGACAAGGCTATTTCTAGCCAATGACCGCAGGTAGTCAAGGAATACAGAGCTTGGCTAACAGGCCAGATACGTATGCCCCATTTAAACCTACAATTACACAGACTTGGTGTTACAATTACCAAGATACTAGATGTTATCAGCAAAGTTCCTCCTGAGACACTCAATGCAAAATTCCTGTTTCAACTCCAGGAATTTAATCTTCAACCACTGACATGTAATGACTACAGAATCTTAGCAAACAGGCTCTCACTCATTTGATCCATAGAATGCATGTGACCTGGGAACAGAACGTGTCTGTTTAGCTTGTGAATGAATGTGTAAAGGCCATGTTAATCCATAGACAATCTTTAAATAGTGGAGTCTTTGTTTATCTGGTCTAAATGTTCTTTCAATAAAATAATTTGTGCCTTCCACAATCAAGTCAAACCCCAGCTAAGCCTGATTTCTCCTACAGAGATCAGTGGATTCTTTCTGTTAAGCCAGACAGTAAACGCTGTAGGGCTCATGGACTAGACAGTCTCCATTGTAAATGTTCATCTCTGATACTGTCCTATGAAGGCAGGGACAGGCCAACCTCTACAAAAGAGCAGCTCAGTGTTCTAATACAACTTTATTTATAAAGATGAGCAGCTGGTCCTCAGGGCTATACTTTTTCTGTAGCACAGAGCTGCAGGTGACCTTCTTGCCATTTTGAGGGAAGAGGCTGCCTTAAAATTGACAGGAGAAAAGAACAAAGGATAACTTGGGTGACAAGACACTGTTTGTTGAATGGAACCTTGCATGCACCAGTACTTGAAATCATTCAAACCCTGGGCACCTTACCCTCACGAGCCAATAGCTCCATCTTTCAGATAGGTTGGACTGGGTTAGGGCTCTCTCTTACTTGGAAACCAAAGGGAAGGACATGCCTTTTTAAAGATGTACATGGTCTCAGCTGTCCTGAGAGTCCCCTAACCAGTAAATCCCAAAGCTTACTGCACAAACCAAATTCACTGTGTAATCCTGAGAAAGACCCACCAGCGTCCTCTCTGAGAAGTAGGGATAATACCAACTTAGAAAGATTAGCAGGTGTTTGACCTGGTTCAAAAGGTTCCCACTGACCGTGGTTAAGGTATGGTGTCAGCCAATGGTCCTGCAGGAATGCGATGAAATGATCAGGAACCAAGGCCTAATAGGATGAAGTTAGATCATTGGGGCCATGGCTTGTGGAGGAGGGTTAAGATCCTACCCCTTCATGGGCTGGAGAGATGGTTCAGAGGTTAAGAACACTGGCTGCTCTTCCAAAGGTCCTGAGTTCAATTCCCAGCAACCACATGGTGGCTCACAGCCATCTAGAATGAGATCTGGTACCCTCTTCTGGCCTGCAGGTGTATATGCAGGCAGGACACTATATACATAATAAGTAAATAAATAAATAAATAAATAAATAAATAAATAAATATTAAAAATAAAAAATATCCTACCCCTTCCTCCCTCCCTCCCCCGCCCTCTCTGGGATTCCTGGTCAGTATGAGGTAAGCAGTATTACTCCAACAACAGAGCTAGTGACCATGGACCAAAGCTTTTGACACTTGGGAACAAAATAAGTCATTCTTCCGTTAAGATGATTTTTCTCAAGCACGTTGGTATATCAACACAGCAGACATATCCGGAAAGTTCATTTGGTGGTAGAAAGTGTGACCTCAGGAGGGGCCATCTAACCATAAAGAGGCTCCTCTGATACCAAGCAGACAACAGGGCCAGCAGCAGCTCCTCTAGGGATGGCATTTCCTAACCCTTCACTTGCATGTGTCTTGGGGACTGACATAGGTTTTGCGTGGTCTCAGTTGTGCCTAGAGCTTCCTAACTAGTAGACCTCAAACTTAACAGCACACAAGACTGTCAACTGGCTAAAACACTTGATTACTCTTCTGTGTTACAAGCACTGAACAGGGAACATGAGTGTCTAAGAAGGAGCTCAGGTGACATTTGGCCCTGACCCTTCAGACCACCGGGAATTCTTTAAAAACCCCCAATGTTTTATGTGGTGACTTAGTTTAAGTATTAGATTCTCATTCTTTCTCAAAAAAAAAAAAAAACTCCATCCTATAGGAATACATTTTCCTAACTTTGTTTCCCTCTAGTTATGACTAACATACATTATATCACATTATAAACTAGCCTTTTAAAGGCTCCAAGAATGTCTGTTATAAATCTCTTAAGCTTTCTTCAACCCTTTGTACTCAGAATCAATTGCAGATATTACTGATTGGTATTTCCCTGTGGGACATTATGAAGGTCTTACAGGCCCTTGTATGACAAATGATGCACTTATGTTTTGTTTGTTGCATTATACAGTTGCAAGAAAGAAGACAAAAAGGAGCCCAAGAGATTTGCCTAGAATGTACTAACTTATACGGGGAGTTAAGATTCCTGTCTTGGGTTGATGAGATGGCTCAGTGGGTGGAGAGGCTTACTGCCAAGCCTGATGATTGGAATTTGGTTCCAGGTACTCACATAGTAGAAGAAAATAACTGACTACAGGTTTCCCTGTGACCATCACATAAAACACACACACACACACACACACACACACACACACACACACACACACGGAGGTAATGAAAAGAATACAAAGGACTCCTGAGTCTAGAAATTGTTCACCATGGCTCACACATTGTGTTATGGGAGTGGCTTGAAGATGCTCAAGGTCTGGCTATATGAGCTCTTTACAAACAGACTTTCTTCCCATTGATTCTGTCAAGGTTTATATACTCCTAGGCGTTATAGCATCCTCGAGCTTGTCCCAATACCTCCTGATATTGGCCTGTCTATGGAGGGCAAGATGCCAGAGAATCCTATGAAAGCATGCATTCCATTTAAGAGCCATTTGTTTTGTCTATTTCCTCTTAAGCTCTGAGTTCTCATTCCTTCCTCCAATGACATGACAGTTTCATTATGTGGCTCCCATGAGCTCCCAAAGCAGTTTTTCAGTGCCATTTATCATTTGTGTAGTGAATTTATGTGAAACCTAAGCAAGATTTCTGGGAAGGATATTTTTGCCAGGATATTGGTTCTTGGTAAAGTAGCCTTATTTTCTTTCTTCCCTTTCCAGGTATATATATTTTGGTCACTATCAATAGCTCTAGCTGGGCTTGCCTTGACTGTTACTCAGAAGGTAAGAAACCTCGTTTGTGTGTTTCCTGAGAATTTTACAAAGAATTTTCTATTTGCCTTGTCTCAGAACACATATAGATAGTGTTGGAAGTTGGTCTGACATATGTTGATGCTAATTACTGCTTGCTGTCTTTTAATGTAACCCAAATATTGCTGTGTAACTTTGCCTAAAAAGTTATTCCTGTTTGACCAATAAAAAGCTGATACACCTGGGCAGGCAAGTGGGATTGGTGTGGCTAAGATTCATGGGCTTTTGAAGACAGAGGAAGCTTGAGAGAGACGGGAAGGAGGAAGAAGGAGGAGGAGGATGACCATGGGATAGGAAAAGGGCCACATGGTCCCAAAGGAGGAATTCTGAAGTTCCTCATAGAAAGAGATGGAGAACACTTGCAAGTATTTTGGGACATGGAGAGGAGGTAGCCCAATAGAAATTATTACAAGCAGAAGGAATGGGATGGAGACTGGGAGAGAGAAGAGAATAGCTTAGGAGGTAAAAGCTGCCTTGCCCAGGTGGAGGCTTACTCTATACCAGGTGTCTGTGTTTCATTGATTGCTAGCAGGTTAGAAAATACCGCCGTAATAATAATTAGCCTAATAATAATCATTTTTTAGGCCACACTTCTAAATCAACCACAGCAAGACAGTGAATTCTATTAGTTAGTCTTCAGAGCCAAATGTCTCTTTCTTAGTGTCCTATCAGTTCCTTCTCTAGTGACCTTTAATTATATTCTGCATGGAAGACATCAGAATTTTAACACTAACAACAGGATAAGTCACTAGTTAATTTGGCCCTATAAGAAGTTTAGAGCGGCTAGAGAAATGGCTCAACAGTTAAGAACACTTGCTGCTATTGCAGAGGACCCAGGCTTGGTTCCCAGCACCCACATGGCAGTTTATAACCAGCTATAACTCAAGTTCATCCTCTTCCGGTTTCTGCATCTCCATGCATGTATGCAATGCATGCACATACATGCATGCACGCAAAACACTCATGAAGTAAAAAATATTGAAATCAATTTCAGCCTAGTGCTTATTTTTCATATTTTTAAATTCTTATGAGCCAATACACGGATTTCTGAATTTGGACTCTGAACATTAAAGCTCTAAGTACCCATCAACACTTAGTGCTGAGACTTTATGCAAATTAACCCTTCAGCACTGTATTTCCTTAACTTCAAAATTGGAATAATGGCCTTTATTATGCTGATTATATGCATCATCATTATGTTAGCATGTAAAAGCCGCAAATGTCACTTACTTAGTATGTGATCATTAAACATTTTCCAGCTACATATTTTGGTTATTGATTGCTTAGGCCGACTGCTCTATCCATAGTCACTTGGGGTTTCACCTGAGCCTCTGGGCTTGCATTGGAGGAGCTTCTCTGTCTTAGCTGGAGGGCATCAGAAAGCACAGTTAATGACTACGAAACAGAACCCATTCCTCTCTGCAGAGAATCGGTGCAAGTAATTGAACAGCAGTCTCACCTGAGACTCCTCCACAAGTTGCTCAAGGGGAATTTTGCTAGAATGTGGGCTTCCAATCTGTCAACCACCTTTTCCTATTTCCTTGCAATATGGTATTTTAATTGATATAGCATCTTTGTGGTTCTCCTCTAGGTTCCTTAATGAGACTTGTTGTAACTCAATTAGTTCCACTTGAGCTTGTAAGGCCCCTCCCTTTCCAAAGTTTACTATTGACTATTTAACTTCTCCTTGTGGTGCTTGGGTGGAATTCAGGATTTCATGCATGCTAGGCAAATGCTGTATCAGTAGGCTGACTCCCATCTCTTCTTTCTAAGATGCCTGAGTACTGAAGGATAGGAGCTGGGGCTCTAGAAAAGAAAGCAGGGACATGGCAAGAACAGGCTGAATGTCACTATTCTTGCCCTCATAGCTGTCTCTTCTGGATCTTTTGAGGGAAGTAGACTTGGCCTTCTGCAACTACCTATGGAGTCAACTAACATGGAAAGCATTAAAAAGGACTTTGGCTTTTACTGAACACACTTTTCCTTGCCATTATTCCATAGGTAATTCAATATGATGACTGTGTACATACACATCAATGACATCATATCTTGTATAGTAAGCCACCTAGAAATGATTTAGCTCATATAAGAGACCATGTGTAGGCTCTTTGAAATACTACGCCTTTTTACATAAGAGACTTGAACAAGGAAATTTTTTGGTATTTGTGGGGATTGTGGAGCCAGACATTATAATGCATTGACTTGAATAAATTTATTAAGCACTATTGGCAATTTTGAGGAAAATAGAAGAAATCCTTATTATTTCAAGTCCTAAAATGAAACCACAAAACAAAACAAAAAAACCCAGCATTATCTCATCTTCAGAGGAATGAAACTGAGAGGACACATTGCTGAAGGACAGAAGAAACCCTTGGCTTTTTGACACAGAATGATCTTCAAAGGCATTATTCAAACCAAAGCCATCAACTGTTTCTGAACCCAAGTTCCCGACTTCAAAACACCATCAGCATCTGCAGGAATCCTTGACTGCCTGAGACTTAGGTTCACAAAAACAAAACAAAACAAAACCCCAAAACAAACAGAAACCAACCAACCCACAAACGAAAAACCCACATCAACCAAGCAAGCAAGCAAGCAAGCAAGCAACCAACCAACCAACCAACCAACCAACCAACCAACCAACCAACCAAACTCATTGATTCAGGCTTATGCTTGGGAATGTGCAAGCAACATGCAAATCCCAGGACTGAAACTCCTTCACTGAAACTGCATCCACTCCAGGAGTCCCTGAGCTACTGAGTGGCGGAGTCCTTCCCCTCATGAAGCCTCTATGAGCTATGTAAGTCTGGCTTGGCCTGACATCCTTGTTATTCTCCTAGCCACACAAGACAATGCGAGCCAGGTGGGCTAATGACATGCACAGCTGTCTTTTCTCATGAGGTTTCTAGTGGGAAAGAGTCTTTATAAGGTACAGAACTCAACAGAGAACAGGTGCTCACTCAGTGGGAAGGCGTCCTATTGAGCTTATCAAATGGTAGCCCTGCCAGCTACTGGGAAATTGCTATGGCAAAATCAGGCCCTATCTCTGGAATGCAAGACCTGTGCTAGAGCAATCTCAACAACCCATAGATACTACATTTGACCCTACTGCTGGGTGAGATGTATTAATTTCTGTCAATATCTTCTCACTGAAATCGTACTTAAGTGCCTATAGTAAACAAGAGAGTCAACAGACAGCTGACAGTAGCTATTGGAATAATGTTTCATCTTTGCTAAGCACTTACATAGTCATGGTACCCTGAGAGCCTCCTTATGATAAACCAACAAAAGCTGCGAGTGAGAATGTTTAGAAAATACAAAAGAAACCATCAAAAGGCTAAATAAGATAGAACTTCATTAAAACAAAGATTGCCAAAAAGCCACTTGACAGAAATTCAAATTCCTCCAGGATAGCACTTATTGAAATCAAACTATATTCTCAAGGTTGCACTTGATGCCGAGAACAGCATTCTGCTTATCAATTGTATCGTTTTAAGTCAGCTGATTATGCAGGAGTGTGAGGCCAAACTCAGACCACTTTGAGTAAGCCAAAGGGGTTCTGTTTATTGTTAGAAATAAAAAACAGAGTGGGGACTCCCACCGGATGTCCTTGCTTGATTTCTGTGGGGCTTTACACTCTTCTGTAGAAGTAAAACTTTTTGATTTGCCAAAATACCTTAGATTGTATGGTAATTTTTTGAGACCCCAGACCTATTTCTCACAGGACATCACACTCTCCTTACCAAAGAACAACTTTGCAATGGCCTATCAAATTCTTTTTTTTCCTTCCTTTTTAGTGAACACAAAATTAATGTTTGCCCATTCGAAGACTGCTTCCTAGCCTCCTCTAACTACAGGTGTGGCCTACCTTGATCAACCTCTGATCAATGAGATGTAAGTCCCTTAAGGGGTTTCATCAGTCTCCTTTTTCCTTAAGGTTCCTACAGCAGAGATGTAATGCCCGGCACATGGCAGGCATTAGGGAGGGCAGGCATCATTTCATAGTTATGAAGAGAGTGACTGAGTAACATGTCGCAGGCCATTTTACCTAACCTGCTTCAGTACATATGGGGTGTTGACATGTTCAAGTCTTTCTTTTCTCTGGCAGAATATCATAAACTTTCATAAGCTGTTTCTCAATCTGTAATGAATCCAAATCCCTTCATGACTTTCATTCTAACACTTCATTATTCATTTAAAGGAAGCCTATTTATAAAATGGAATGCACACACACACACACACACACACACACACACACACACACACACACAC
>OU015746.1:73670454-73681004 GCA_907169655.1 Acomys percivali | reverse complement strand
TGTGTGTGTGTGTGTGTGTGTGTGTGTGTGTGTGTGTGTGTGTGTGTATGTGTGTGGTCATTTATACTGGCTCTAATGCAAATGTAATCATTCCCTCTGACAGTAATAAAAAGTCAGGGGACTTACAGAATTCTGCTGATTTGAGAAAGAGTCAGCTCAGGAGGGCAAGCAAGCCAGATTAAAGATCCCCTCTTGAGAAGTGGAGAAGTCTGCGCTGTTAGAACATGTCAGTTTGAAAAAAAAAAAAAAAGTCCCCTGTGTAAGTCACAGGAAAGACCTCTACCTGGAACCAGAAACCCTCAGCCACACCCACTGAGGAGAGGGCCTCTGCTCACAGGCAGAAGGTAACTGAACTTCTAAGATAAAGTGCAGTATGGCAGGAAGTTGTTGGAGAAGAAAAATCTATATTAAGTACTTTATCAAAAGATGTTTTATCCAACAGACCAATACCTGACTTTTATGAATTCAATTCAATGCACAATTGTGTGTGTGGCTGGGGGAGAATACGAATCCACTGGTCAGACAGATATATAGAAACCAATTTTCAGATTATTTTTGAAGATGACACAGGGATTTTAGAAGAACTATTTCTTGGGGCCATTTTTTCTCTATTATATCTGGTATAAATTGTAGAGCATTTTATTAAAAACTCTAAAGTGACTTTTTGTTTAGGACACTCGGAAGGACAGAAGGATGTCCCACCAGCTGCCGAAGCTCTTCTGTAACATTCTGGCACTCTGTGGGATGAAGCCATTTTAGTGTCAGTCATATTTCCAGATTCTGACAGACCGAGTCTACTGTTCTGAGGCTAGCCCACTTAGGTAAACAGCTAGAAATAAACAGCATTATACGACTGTTGTAAAAATAATTGCCAGTGGAAGCTACCTACAGCTTTCTGTCAAAGGACCCAGGACTTATATGAGGCCTTTTAGCAGATGGCCCATTAGGAAAAATTTGTTCATAAAATTGGTGATTATACTTTGCTGTGCTGTATTCTCATGATAACATTAGCTGGGATATGTCAAGGATATGCAGTTGCTGCACAGTGAACTCAAAAGGAAACCAGAGTTTCAGCTGTGGTGTAGTTGGGACGGGGATGGGAGGCAGAATCAAAATATTCTTTATTTTACCAAGTCAGGACCTTGCTAAAAAGTAGTGGTGCAGCTGTTCTGGTCGCTTCACTTCTAATGGTTGAGAATTGGCCAGTGATTCTGTGTTGTTCTTAATATTTTGGAGTCTGGGGCCAGGGGACCACTGACATACATGGTCCTGCTGGCTCTATCTGTGGAGTCTTTAGGTATCAATTCTGAATATATTTATTGTTTATTTTTTATTCTTTTGGTTTTTGAGACAGGGTTTCTCTGTGTAGCTTTACTGTCCTGGCCTTACTTTGTAGACCAGGCTGGCCTTGAACTCATAGAGATCCACCTGCCCCTGCCTCCCGAATGCTGGGATTTCAGGCATGCACCGCTGTGACCAGCGTGATGCTGGTTTATGAACCAAAGGCTTCATGAATACTAGGCAAACACTCTGCCACAGAGCTGTGTCACCAGCTTCAAAGTGACAGTTTTGTCTTAGTGTTTGAAACAAGGTCATACTATGTAGCACAGGCTGGCCTTGAGCTCTCAAACTTCCTGCCTCAGCTTCTGATTACGAGTGCTAGTATTACAGGAGGGCACTACCACATCCAATTGCTTTTTTTTTTTTAAAGTTGAGACTTTCTTTAACTACAAATGTTGACCCGAACTCCAAGATAACAGCAAAAACTGTAACAGCAAAGTTCAAACTTAGCTTCTGTAGTTTGAGACAACACACAAATTACAACATAGTGTTTCATAAGCAAAGGCACCACAGACATCCTGTACACGTGAAAAGAAGAATCAGGAAAACACTGCTGTCAACATGGCAGCAATAGGATTTATTCTCTTGCCCAGCAGTGGCTTCACAAGGACAGAGAGCTGATAAATAAGGGATCATTTTGTCATCTACTTCTCACAGTTCCTTCTAGTCAAAAAGGCGCAGGTGACAGCACCAGGTCCCTCTATATACACATGTATGTGTATGTATAGTCCATACACGCCATAGACACAGGAGGCAAATATGGCAAGCCCAAAGATAAATATATTTTATAAGTGCTCAGATTTAAAATATTACAGGCCACAGTAAAATCTCAAAGTACTCATGTTCAGTGCAAAATGTCTCTGTAATGAATGGTAAATATAAGAATAGGCTCAGAAACGATTTGCCAAGATCACTCCACAGCTAGATAGTATCAAAACATCATCATGACTATTCTATACCATTGCTTCCCTGACAGTGAAAATGTGATATTCTATTAGACTAGTAAATTCTGTAAGCCTCATAGATAGTGATGTGGAAATCTACGTGCACATAATAAGTTATCTTTGAGACCTGTTGGGAACGCTAACCTTTCTCTGCAGCCTGGCTTTCTTCTCACAGGTTAAATAGTCACACTTCTGGACACTACCTGCTCTAAGACCAAGAAAAAGGGCAAAGTTTGATTTTATGTTTTTAATTGTTGGCAAAACTAATTTTTACAAAATGGTCATTTTTCTGATACCTGTTTCAAAATCATAAAGTACTACTCTTATTTTAGTAAATGAAATGTGTCCTAACATTATAACATTATAAACAGGTTACATGAAAGGCATCTGGGTAGAGAGTCAGAACAAGACTCATTCAAACAGCCACCTCTCTTTGTCCATATCATATCTGATATATTACTAACACAAATGATGATTGTACACTATGTACCTCTACCATGAAGGATTACCTTTTTTACCACTGATATGGGAAAATCATATTAATCACAATATATTGTCCTGGGGCTGGAGAGATGGCTTCAGTGGCTAAGAGCACATATTGCTATTGAAGAGGACCCAAGTTTGCTTCGCAGCACCTACATAGGGCAACTTGCAACCACCTGTAGCTTAAAGACTTAAGGGTCAGCATTAAAGCTGTGGGGTCTAACTCTCTCTCTCTACCTGAGAACACGCCAAGCTAGAAGCTAGGGCCTGTGAGGAAGTTCCTCCTCCGCCTCAGCCACGCAGTATGAAATGCTCGCTGACTCAGCACAGGAAGGACTGTTCCAAACAAGTCTCCTCAATCCGTAAAAGGGAGAAAGCTCTTCATGCCAGCAGACAGCTGTTTTGCATGTGTGATTTATCCTTCTTGGTTCAGCTATAACATAAATAGATTGTTTGGAAAGCAAGCGCTTTGACGGGTTTTAATGTTCCTAGTTTATGAGCGATGGATTCTACTTCAGGGAATCCCTAATTAACAGAGCCAAGTGGCTAATTGATTCCACATGTGAAAAAAAAAAAAAAACTGAGCTATTTATGCTCACATAATGCTAAAATCTCCCCCATCAGAATTCTTATTTAATTGAAATTCCACAAGACTTCCAAGGCATTAGTTCATTCTTTCCCGCATTCTTCATCTTGTAATTCTTCACGCTTCCTCCCTCCTCCCGTCAGCTACATCAGCACAGCATGTTGGGCTACGTGCCAGACCCCATGTGTAAAGTGCCTGGGGAGTTTATGCTCACAAGCTGCTTTAGAAGCCACCAACATATACATTATCCTTCGTACTCAAGAAATCTGGAGAGCCTGACAGGCGAGGGCAAATGAGCCTTTGATGATAGCACCCACAAGCAAGGGGTCAATGCCAATTCACTTAACACAGTGAAAAGCAGGGAATAAAAAGAGCAGGAAGAGAAGAAACATTTATAATAATAATAATAATAATATCCTCTATTTACTGAACATTTGCTATACGTCCATTCCTGGATATTATAATCTAATTTAATCTTAACATCAATCCTACATGCAGATGCCAGCGGACTCACCGTATTACAGATGTGGAAACTGAATCACAATGAAGGTCACATAGCTTCAAGTGCAATATCTGGGATCTCTGCCTGTATTATGATACCCTGGAGAATAGGTGGGCTGGACAACGTATGGCCCTCTTTTCAAATCTGGTCTGTTTGCTGCTCTTTGTAAATAAAGTTTTATTGGCACATAGCCATGTTCATTTGTTTATATATGGCTCACAGCTGAATTTGCTTTATGAGTTAGAGACCATACGGTGAGAGTGTAAAACTTTTACTATCTGCTTGTCTCTAAAGAAAAGGCTTTCCAGCATCTGCCTAAACTCTTCAATCAGGAGTAACATCAATTTGACACTATGCTCCTAAACAGCTTCGATTTGTCAGTATGCGGAACACTGCTATTCCTTACTGGTATCTATCTTGAGGAACCAGTTTTATGAACATTTAAATTGACTTGTTTTTAACTGATATACAAAAACATAAAATTTATACGTTCCATCCCAGTATTTAAATTAGGCTACCCATTTCTACCTGTTGTTACTATTTCTTTATAGTGGAAGTTTCTTCCTTCTGGTTCTTCAAAACCACTGCACTGCTGCTCTATATGATCCTCACACTGCCCACTGGAACACCAGAATGTTCTACTTCCACCTGGCCAGAGTTCCCCACCCAGTGATTACCCCTCTCCCTCCCCAGGCTGCAGGAAGCAAGCCACCTTCTTCTTCTCTGTTTAGGTGAATGATAAAAATAATCAACAAGTGAACTTAGGAGATCTGATTTCCTCACTGTGGAAATGAATTGAACAAAACGAAACAAGCGAAACCAACAAGCAGCCTCTTCACAACAAGTTGCATGCCAGATTTTTTATATTTTATTATTACTTTTTTTTAATGAAGAAAACTGGGGGTGTAAAATAGCTCAGTGGGTAAAGGTGCTTGCCATGCAAGCTGGATGACCTGAGCTTGATCCCAGTCAGGAGAGAACTGACACTTGAAAGCTGACCTCTGACCTCAAGGGCTGCATTGTGGCACCTGTGTGCCTCTTGTCACACGCAGCATCACACGCCATGACAGTAATATAAATTTTAAGCTAATGGACATAGTTATAACTCCAGGGAAGGCACAGATGAGCAGGTGACTTCCTATGCCCTCCTCTCAGTCCTGCAAAGACCTCAGGGAGGAGAGATAGCCAAGTTTCCCAGTAGGAAGAAATGTTGAAAACCCATTTCCTTTTAAGAGAAAAAAAAAAAAGTCTTCACTATAGTGAACTAAGCAACTGAATCATGTCCGATTTGTCCGGCAAGTAAAATTTATTATTCATGAAACATAAGGACAGAGCCTAAAGGGATTCAGAAACTCAGGCCTGAAAACCGAGAGACTCTTCGTGTCTCCAGATGACAGAAGAGAAAGCTGTCACTTCACTCAAGAGAAAACAGATTGCTCAAGAGGTGGCTGGGCAGAGGGCTGAAGAGCCAGAGGCCTCCAGGTTATTGGACCTGCTGAGCCTCAGTTTCCACATCTAAAAACTGAGGCGCCTACTCTGGGGCTCTTGTGCGTAATGAGTGATGAATAGAAAAGAAATATTGCAGGGCAGTGGCTGCCTCCAAAGAGGGAATACATGAGCGTTTGCTATTAAACAATTAGAAATATGCCACAGGGTCCTTGGGGTATAGGTCAGAGGTGGATAGCTTGCCTAGTTTAGCACCACATTATTTTTAAGCCACAGATGAGAACTAGAACCAGACTGACCAACTCCTGTACACTGAGATCCAGTCAGCCTCCTGGCCACGTTGTGCCTTTTCATGATAAGGTAGTAGGAATTTCTCATTCATCCAGTCTCTAAGCTTTTATTTCTCTTCTGTTTCTTTGCTTGCTTGCTTGCTTGTTTGAGACTAGGCTTCACTGTGTGACATAGGCTGGCCTAGAACTTACTACCCAGCTCAGGCTAACAGTGAACATACCATCCTCCTGCCTCAGGCTATCAAATGCTGGAATTACAGGTATGTGCCGCTGTCTTAGTTTGCGTTCTATTGCTGTGTTGAACACCGTGGCCAAAAGCAACTTGGAGAGGAAAGGGTTTATTTGGTTTAGGTGTCTATTATCACGGGAAGTCACACAGGAACCTGGAGGCAGGAGCTGATGCAGAGGCCACGGAGGGATCCTGCTTACTGGCTTGCTCCTCACGGCTTGCTCAGCCTGCTTTCTTATGCCGCCCAGGACCACCTGCCCAAGGGCGGCACCATTGACAGTGGGCTGGGCCCTCCCACATCAGCCACTAATCAAGAAATTGTTCTACAGGCTCATCTAAGGACCAATGGGACCGAGATATTCTTTCACCTGACCAGGACAAACACCATGCCCACTCTCCTGTAAGCTTCCGTGTAGCCTGTTGCCCTCCCCTGACCTTGCCATGAGTGCCTTTGGCTAAGGTCCACTGATCGTCACCTCTCTGTCCGTAGCTTCTCCAGCTCCATGCTACTCCACCTACCTGTGTCAATCCCTGTCCTTCTGCACAGCGACAAGACTCCAACACATCCTTGCCTTCCTACCCTTGCTGGGGGAAGACCTGCTGCTGTTTTCTGGGCTACACCCCCTCAAGGCTAGATAAGTCTCGCTATGATTTGCCATCCTTTAAGCTTCCTGACATTATTTCTAGTTTGTATCACTTAAATACTGTCTCGCAGTATAAGATCGACTTTAGAACCATAACCACAACACTTACTATTGAAGAAACTGAAGCATATTGTTTAATTGCTCCAAACCACGGTTCATTTTCTACTACTGAAACAAAGAGTGTCTCTCTCCTATCCTGGGAAGGTTGCTGATAATTCCTATTAACTGGCAGTGGGTTTGGCAGAGGAAAGTGGCTAAGAGATTTTGTCTGTGGTCCAAAACACCGAGGGAGTGGCTCTTCCCTTCTCCCTTTACTTGTATCTTAGTATTCACTAACTAAGGATTCCCTTCCTCCTAATTTTTCTCTGTCCAGGCCAGTCTTCTTACAGTAAAAGCCTCCCCATGAGACTAAACCCACATGGATCCCATGCTGTGGTGAGTTCCTGAAGCACAATCCACCTGGCCTATGATCCCCACCTTGAGGCAATAGTATCATCTGAAGGACAACAGGCAGTATCTGGAGATAACTTTGTCTGTTACCGTGAAGGGGGGAAGGGGGAGAGGATGCTCATGACATCCATGTGTTTGAGGCTAGGATGCTGCCAAGCACTGCACGGTGGGTAGGATGCTGCCCTCTGAAATGAAGAATTTACTGGAATAAATACCTAAGACACCCTGAACCAAATGGTTCCAGGCACTGATGTCATAAGGTCTCTGAAAGCCCTAGCCTGGCATAGGGTGGGGACATATAGTCTGGCTATAGGAAAGATGAAGCCCCTCCCTCTTGGACCAATTGAAACAAACTTACAATCAATTCAATGGTTTAATTGGCATCCACTATTCTGATAACTGGAGGTCACTGAATAGATAAGTTCAGCTATTTCTTCTCGGTTTCAGTGGTACAGGGTGAGCTCAGCACTTGCCAGGAATGAACTCACGCAGAACCCTCAGTGGCATGTTGCTCTGTCTCTCATGGTGGGGGCACACACAGCCCACTGTGTCTTACTTTCCATGAGAGAAATCTGGAGTGGCACATTAACTTTCCTACAGGGCATTGGCTACCTATGATACTTTGCCCAAAACTCCCAAGCAACAAGAGTGTCTGGTGCAATGCTGCATGCATATAGTCCAGGCTACTCCAGGGGTGAGGGAATAGGATGGCCTGAGCCTGCACTCAGCAGGGGCTTGGGGTGGGGGTGGGGCAGGGGGGTGGGAGTGAGAAGAGGCATAACCTGGTAAGACCCTATCTCAAACAGAAAACAAAACAGACAATAAACTCAACCAACCAACAAAAAAAATACAGGAGCATTCCAGGTGTAATATGTACATCTGTAACCCCAGCCCTGAGCAGGCTGAGGCAGGTGGATCTCAGTTTGGGGGCCTAACAGAGAGCTCAGTCAGTAAAGTTCTTGCCACGCAAGAACGAGAACATGAGTTCAATCTCTAGAACCCACGTAAAAAAAATCTAGGTGAGCAGTCACACTGCTGGGTGTGGGAGGGGGGACAGGAGGGTCCCTGGAGCTCACTGGCCGCCCAGCTTAGCTGAATTGATGAGCATCAGACTCAGAGAGAGTGGCTGTGGTGTAGGGGTTTGGAGCAGGGAGGAGTTGGGTTGGGGAGGATATGATCAAAATACGTGGCCTGCGTGTATGAAAAGATTGCTACAAAATTAAAAATAAGATGAAGGGTGATTAAGGAAGACACCTGACACTGATCCCTCACCTCCACATGGCTATGCACGCACCCACAAGCACAGACACAACTGCCAGCCACACAAACCCAAAAGCCAGTCAATCAAATAAATAAAAGAAAGAGTGCAACAAGATAAATTTGGAGAAAGAAGCACACACACTCATAACCTCAGGAGACTTATGAAGCTCACAGGCAGCGCCTGAGCTGCAGATTAAAGCCATCTGTCTAACATAGCTAGCTCAGTTTGCCTTACTAGTTTGGTCTTGAAAATGTCACATCCATTTCCATCCCATGAAGCAAGTGTCAGGAGAACACATTTTGGAAAACATTTCATTAAAGTTGGCAAAACGTCAACATTGATGTTCATAATTATGTTTTTTTTAACACTGCAATCAGAAAGGTTTGGGGGGAGGGACACTAAACAGGAATGTGGCACCCCTAGACCCCTGCTTCAGAAGACAAGGCAGGAAGAGCATTACTAATGCTGGCCTCTGTGTCAGCATTTTGACCAGGCCATCAGCATTTAAAAAAACAAAGGATGAATTTGTCATTGCCACCTTAGCAACTGAAAAGAAAGAAAGAAAGAAAGAAAGAAAGAAAGAAAGAAGAAAAAAGCAATATTAAGTTCAATTACAGTCAGATCCTAAGCAGAATATTATTACTTCTGCATAACTACAAAACTAACGGACTTTCACACGTACTCTGGTGCCTCATATTTGACCATGTCCCCTGGATGAGGAGACCTGGTGGCACTCAGAGGAAGGATAGCAGGCTACCAAGAAGAGACTTGATACCCTATGAGTATATACAGGGGGAGGAAGTCCCCCTCAGTCACAGTCATAGGGGAGGGGAGTAAGGGGAAAATGGGAGGGAGGGAGGAATGGGAGGATACAAGGGATGGGATAACCATTGAGATGTAATAATAATAAATTAATAACACACACACAAAAAAAACCCAAAACTAATGGAAAAAATGTCTCTTAGACACAACAGAAGGTCCTCAGTTCAGTTACCTCCATTAACACTCAACTACTATAGTCCCTAATCTTCCTCAGTGTCCTTTACTTCTAAATCTTATCCCAAACCCAAGCAGCTCATTGTGAAAGGTCTGTGAGAGCTGGGGCTGTCTAACAATGGCAGAAAAAGCAGAGGGCTGTGTGAACTCTAAAGAGGGGCTGCACTTCCTCCACCACCCTAAGCCTAAACATCTTTGATCTTTCTGCAGAGAAAGGCCCATCGCCCATGGGGGCGGCATGCCACCAGGGTGTACAGCAGCCTCCAGAGACTGCTCTTGAGAAGCGGGCACTGCCCTGTGACTCACTTAGGCTGAACAAGGCTCCACCAGGCACAGGGCGAGGGAAATCACAAGGCAGGCTGCAGGGACAGTGTGGCATCTGTCCCTCCAGCTCTGTGCCTTCACCTTCAGGCCCTGTGAGTCACAGGACCTGTTTAGCATCCCCATCCCTGTGCATCTGGACGGAAGAGGAGAGTCTCTGGAGAAAAAGAGAAGTCTGTCCATCCGCCAGTGCCTAGGATATGAAACCACCACAAAACCCATGTGTTTGACTCCTGAAAGACTCCCAGATGCCTCCTTTCTAGATTCTCCCAGGACTCTGGAAACAAGCCTGCTTGTCCTTTCCTGCACCCCATTTCACAAGAAACAGGGAACAGCAGTGGTGGTGGGGTGGGGGTGGGGTACAGGTGTTGTCTGGCAAGACTGCAGGAGCCTAGCGCTGGCTCCCTCATCCCTGGAGGCTGCTAATTCCTTCTGTGGTAAACATTGCCAGGAATTGCACTCTTAGGATTATGCAAGAAAAAAGAATAAGCTCTGCCTGTTTTCTGAAATGATGATGAGATAAATCCTCTTGGCTGAACCTTGCTGGGATTTAAGACTAGGTATTTTCCGAATCAATTTTTACTCTTTAAGTTACAGCTAATTATGGGATAGGGGCCAGAATGAACACTGGCCCATCTGCCACGCCCTTATATGATGTACGCTACTCCTGTTGGGTCCTTTATATTTGTTTACGAGTCCAAAAGGGGGAATTCCAGAGCCCTTAGTACTGCCAAGAGGGGGAACAGATTCAATCGATTCTTGATCTAACTTTATTTTAAGCTGGTGGCTTTTAAAAGAAGGTTATAATTTTTTAATTAAAATTTTTATTAGCCTATTGATTGTACAAAAGGCCAGCCGTTTGACTTGGCAATAGGACACTGTCATCTACGAATGTTCTGGGTCATATGTATAGCTATCCTGGGAAGTAGGAGGCCCAGGGACAACAGGCTGGATATTCCTGTTGATATTTTAATCATGTTCTTTCCCTTATTACACACCTTCCCCTCCCTCCTCTCCCACTGGTCCCTTTGCTCTTCCCAAGCAGACCCCGTTCTAC
>OU015746.1:73636564-73667944 GCA_907169655.1 Acomys percivali | reverse complement strand
ACACATACACACACATACATACATATACATACACACACATACACACATATACACACATACACACACATACAAACACACATACACACACATACACACACATACACACACACACACACACACACACACACACACACAGCCAGATAACTGTTAGGATCCTTTTCATTTCAAAGACCAACTATGGCGATACATTTCTTAGAAATGAATGCTATTTTCTAATCGTAGGCTCTCTGCAGTAGTTATGGCCAAGCCAATACTTTTTGTCAAGAACAGGCCTGTGATGAGCATCTTTGGCTTTTCTGGGCTGCGTTGCAGCTTATGAACTATTACAGTGTATAACAAGTGTGGGAAGCCCTGAGCCAGTAAACATGTATAGGCGGACGCCAACAGGTGAGGTCTGTATGTCTTGTGTCATGCAATATTATCTGATGGTTATTTTTCAAACACTCCCAAGTTGAGACAAACTTTCTCAACTGACAAGCCCAGGTGGGGAGCCCCAGGGCCAGAGTTAAACAGCCCCTTGGGAGTTAGGCACCTCAGCCAGCCTACTGCATTTTCCATGTGGGAGAAAACTGGGGACAGAAGTGACTAGAGGGTAGGGAGAAGGTATTAGTGGTCCCCAGGGCCTCCACACCTGAAATAAACACCCCCTCCCTCTGATAATCTCAGGTGGATGGTTTGCTTTGGGAGGTCGATCCTTGTCCTAATTTTTAAAAAAATCATTTCTTTCCCCTCTTTAATTCTTCAGTTTAAGAAGCGAAACTTCTCTGTCTAAGCTACCCTATCTCAGAGGCTTGGTGAAGGGTGATTCTCAGGCAGCTGGCCATGGCTGAGGGACAACAGCCCATCCGGGGCAGCATTAGCAGGTGTCATGAGGGCACTGTAGCAGCTCTGGGGGCCCTGGCTCTTCTCTATGAAGTGAAGTGTTCAGAGTGCTAACTACCACCTTAAAAGTCTGTTCAAATGCCTGCAAGGACTAGAAGATCACACACACACACACACACACACACACACACACACACACACACACACACACACACACACACACTTATAGCCAGCCTCTGTCTGGATTCTATAGTTTTCTTAAAAGGTTTGAATTTACCCTTTCTTGACCAACATACCTCAGAACCTTCTCTCATTCTGTCTCAAACACTCTCCAAAGTGGCTACAATCCAAGTCACAGACAACAAGTGTCAGAAAGGAGGTAGACAAATTAGCCTTTCACAAATACACAGCCGTGAGAACATAAATAAATTGGATCGCTACTTCAGAACGCAGTCTGGAATTCCTCAAGTGATTAACCCATGGCTTCCTGCAGGACACAGCAATGCAACCTCTAGGTACAAACTGAGGAGAAACGAAGACCTGTGTCTACACCCAGGAATGTTCACAATGGGATAGTCACAATAACCCGGGTGGAAACAACCCATGCACCCAGCTGATGGGTGGCTGAATAAATGCAGTATACACACAATAGAACATACATTTAGCCATAAAGGAGGGCATGATCCTTGCTCTACAGTATGGATAAGCCATAAGTATGTTATGTGTAGTGCAGGGACGCCAGACACAAGGGGCTACACAGGACAGGATTCCACTTATGTGACATTTCCGGAGCAGGGAAATGTACAGACACCACAAGTAGATTCGTGTTTGCCTGAGATGAGAGCTATAGGATGATCAAACAGATTGACTGAAAGGATTAGACGGGGCACAGAATAATGAAATGCCTTGCAACTGCCTCTAGTGATGAATATAAGACTGTGAATATACCCAAACCACTTATACGCTGTAAGTTGGTGAATTAGGTATGGTGTGTGAATTGTGTCTTAATAAAGCTGCTAAAAAAAAAAAAATCCCCAAACCACCCTCCACCCCAGCCAGAGGCAAATCCAAACTGCTCAGCATGGAGATTTAGAGCCTTCAAGTATGGCCTCCATTCAAATCTCACCACATTCCAGCTCCTGAGTACTTCTCCCAGGCACAGCAAGCCTTTGTCCTTGAAGTCACTCTAATGACGGGATTTGTACTTATCAGCTAGTTGACACACATATTCACATACTGAACACATTCTGTCCCACACACCTAATACCCATGCACTCACTATTCAGGATACTAGAAAGAAAACGCCAAAGGGGAGTCACGGAAAGATTCTGGCTAAGAAGGCTTTACCCTTGACCTTGCAACTTTCCTCTACCCTTGCTCTTCATCCTGTCCCAAAGTGACCCTTGGTTAGCCTTGACCTATCTATCCAATGCACCCCTCCCACAAGACCTAGGTAGCTTTCTGCCTCCCAAAGAGGAGAGTATCTCTATCTTTGGCTTCTAATATCTAAGGACTACCTCTGCCATAGATATTCTTCTCCTCAGGGCAGGAATTCAGACTCCTTTCTTTCCTTACACCAAGTTCACGGCAGTATCAATATCTGAGAGGTGAGTGAACCAACGGCCGTGTTTCACCCTCCCTCTGGCCTTAGGTATAGAGACAGCGCAATGCTAAGGAACCCCCATGATATCAGTCCCTATACAGTCTGCTGTTAACATGCTACATGATGTCTGTGTTGTGCTGATATCTCTACAGTTCATCCCTTCTTTTTCCAATTTAACATCTGTCCCCTTGCTTAGATCTAGGTTAGACCCGGGTTCTCTTGCTCCTCTTTTTGTCCCAACAACATGAGGACTGAAGGGAGGGTCACCTCTTTCCCTAACCCTGGCTAGCTAGCCTACAGCTGGGCCCTATTCATGTCCTTGCTTTCATCAAATCTCCAGCCAGAAATAGTACATTATACACAGCCAGTGGCAGTTCCCAATTGGTCGAGGTGCCCCCTCCCTTTAGATTGGCATTTTGACACTTTTTTTTTCTTTTTCAGTGCTAGGGAATTGAACCCAGGGTCTCACAGATGCCAGGTGAATGCTGTACTCCAGAGCTATGGCCTGCTCCAAGGCCTGAGATGCTTCTTGAAGCCTCACATGTCCAATCAAGTCCAGGAAGTTCTTTCTGTCTCTTTTGATGGGTAAACCACAGATAGAGCATTTGGGGCCAGAGAACAGGTAGAGACCCCTCTAAGCCACCTCATAAAGTGGCACGCACAGATGCTGGCCACCAATCTTTCGATTGGATTCGTCACCTTTACACATAGAACTCTACTTTAAGCTACAACATTTCACGAATATTTAGAGACCTATTCTAAACAAAGTAAAGACCGAGCAGACATGTCAAGTGTCAGAAAGATAACGTAAAAAGAGGAATTTTTTGGCAAGTGTACATGAATGGAATGCTATGCTGAAGTCAGGCCTGGTGGTGAGGATTGTAATCTCAGCTATTCAGAGGGAGAGGCAGGAGGATGACAAGTTTAAAACCTCCTTGGCTTTTTTCTCCTCAGTTCTTGTCTCAAATCAAAAAGAGGAATGGGGGTTTACAGCTGATGTATGGGGCCTTTGCCTACTGTGAGCAAGTCCCTGAGCTCAACCTTCAGTACAGCAATAAACAAATAAGTACATAAATATATTAGAGAAAGAAATGAAGAAAGAATACTATACTAAAAAACAAATTTAGGTAATGAATTTGAATTGCGGGTATTTAAAGTATACAGAACACACTTTGAGTGCACACCAGACTTTCAGGATCTCCTGCTGTGATGTCATGGACACACTCTTTCCTGAACTGTGAATGGCCATGCTGGCTGAATCTGTTCCCTCGCGTGACTTTTCCCAGTTACTACCAGTAATGCAATAGTCAAAAACAAACAAACAAAAAAGAACCCCACCCAGATGTACTTCAGAATCAGTCGGGAGTGTTCATGCTGATGTGTGTCCTGTCTGGATCCTTTTGTGTATTGTATAGTTTTTCATAAGATTGTTTCTAAAGGTAACTTGGTGAGGTCATTTGTGCCTAAAAAGCCATGCTGCTTAGTAGACGACATCGGAACTCTGTCAAGAAGCTCCTTAGGTGTTTTGTCACCTCTCTTGCTCCAAGAGAGACATACCACCATTTCTGCTCCCGGAAAACCAAAACTTTCCCTCTTCGACACGTCAACCTTCAGTGGACCCACGTGCCTACCTTCACCTCTCTCGCTAGTCTCCTATATTTATAGTTTTCATTTCTATCTTCCAAGTGCTTCACATAGCACATCAAGTAACTGGGTGGAAAAGACTGGCCACCATGCTCTTAGACTTCTATTGGCTCATACCACTTTCTGCCACGTTCCACACATCCTCACCTGCAAACTCTCTTTCCTGGATACACAGTGCTTTTTCCCAGTTTCAATCCCCCCACTCTCCCTGACCTTACTGAAATGCTCCCTCTCTTTACCTGGAAAACTCTCCCTGTTCCCTAGTCCAAATGTCCCCTCCTTGGGGAAGCTTGCCTGCTTTCCTCGCAGTTACCAGTGTCCTCAAATGGTACGACAGCTGCCTTTTCAAGCTTTTCAAAGGCAATGGCTGGAATGTGGTCCTTGGTATACAGGGTCCTGCACAAACAACCTGAATTCACAAACACTGTAGGAAAGTCAGGAGAATCTCAGCTACTTGAGGACTTGACTCCCGAAAAGAAGCTGAAAGTCCACTTTCATTAGAATTTCCTGGCTCTATACATGCATCCTATTCCTGCTAAGCCCAGTTTCACTTTTCTTCCTGGTCTTCCTCCACCCACGGTATGCCCACACTTAGGCAAGTGCTCACTCACCAAACTACACCCTCAGGCCTTATGTCCTCTTCCTCTCTCTCTTCTGTGCCCCCTTACTCTGAGAAGTAAATGGATCCATCTCAATCCATCTAATTCGATTGTAGAGTTGATTGTAGAAGGGCTTCATCGTTATAAATTTAGGTACACACATACGCTCTTTTACTTAGGATATAAAAACATACGTTTTAACCATGAGCTACGGAGAAGAATGAATGTTTTAATCTTGGACCCAAGCCAAGACATTTAACTGCAGAAGAGGCAATACAGCCTAATTCAGGAGAAGGGAAAAACCCAAGGCAAAATCGGACTTGGTGGTAAGCAGACAAATGATAGTAATCACAGCTAATATTTCTCAAGCATGTTCTTTTGCCAGGCACCACGCTAAGTGCTTTATACCAATTATCTCATTTAATCCCCGCAATTCCATGCAGTAAATAATACTGTAATATCCTACCCGGCTAGCTTTATTTGCCAGCAGACAGGGAAGTTCCAGGATCTAGCTGTGGACCACTGCTGGAGGCTGCATCTTTCTTTCTGAACCCTTGTGTTAGCAGCCCAGGCATCAAGTGGTAGCTTCACCTGGAAGGACTGGCTACTCTACATGCCCTTCGCTTTCTCTGTAAAAGGCAGGGATGTGGTTCATAGAAACTCACAGGGCATGTTCCCTTAAGGGGTTGTCTTGCTGAAGAGTCCACAGTCCACGTTACAAAGATCCAGGATAATTCTCTTTTCTGCATTCACACAGGAGAGTTAGGCATAGTGGTGCACACCCCTAATTCCTGCACTTAGGAGGATGAGCAAGGAGAATTCCTGGCATTTGGGGCCAGCCAGGGCTATCCAGTGAGACCCTGTCTCAAAAAGAATAACAAATTTTAAAAAATCATAGAGGAGTTGACTAGGAAACATGATTAATATTCTTATCTCCTAAAATGAAACTTGGAGGCCCATCCAGGAAGTCAGTGAATTAATGAGCTAGCATGTGAGTATCCAGAGACAGGGGTGTCTGCTAAGTCCAACAAGATAGGCTGACCCATGGATTAATAGCTGATAATGCCTCCTTTTCTAACTGCCATTTGTTACTTTTTAAATGCCACTGCAAAAACAAGACTGAGCCTCCCAAGTATTTCTCAAAACTGTTAGAATGTTTTCTTTCTAATAAAATAACATCTCCTGGGGATGCTTTTGTTTGTGTGTGATGCTGTGGATAGAACCCAGAGCCTCACACAAGCTGAACACACATTCTACCACTGAGCTATACCCCCACCCACACCTTAGTTATCATCACTGAGACTGCTTCCCAAAAATAACTCACCACAATTAAGACTCAAAGGGAATTAAAATAAGAATAGAAAATGTTCATGAAATTATACACAGAAATATTTTGCTTCTGTTTTAGATTTTTCTATAAACTTACTTTTCAATCATTTATAAATCAAATAGGATTTTCCTATTTACTTTCAATATAAACTTTTAGTGGAAATGTAATCATTTCTTATGGCTTTATAGTGTACATGATTTCTACTTTATTTAGATATAAATTTTCTCTCTCTTTCTACCAGTCAGCCTGTCTTACAGATAAAGGAGAGTTTTTGAAACATGTATCAGAAACTTCTGCTATTTCTCCTCATGTGTGACTCCAATAAGCTTAGTTTATCACGACAGCAACTGTACATGACAAATTCATAGCTGTGAACACACATGCACACACACACACACACATACACTACAGTTCCAAATTCTCTAGATCAGTGGTTTGAACAATCCTTTCACAAGAGTTTTCTAAGACCATTGGAAAACACAGATATTTACATTATGATTTATAACAGTAACAAAATTACAGTTATAAGGTAGCAAAGAAAATAAGTTTATGGTTGGAGGGGGTGACAACATGAGGTGTTAAAGGGCTGCAGCATTAGGAAGGGTGAGAACCACAGCCCTACATTCTGTGGAGGAGAAGAAATAAAAGCCATTTTAAAATCAGTGTTGGGCTGGAGAGATGGCTCAGAGGTTAGGAGCACTGCCTGCTCTTCCAAAGGTCCTGAGTTCAATTCCCAGCAACCACATGTTGGCTCACAACCATCTATAATGTGATCTGATGCCCTCTTCTAGTGTGCAGGTGTGCATGAAGGCAGAGCACTGTATAATAAATAAGTAAATAAATCTTAAAAAAATAAATAAAATCAATGTTATCCACTGGCCAACACTGAAATGTTACATCAATTCACTCCCTTTTTTGAAAGCAGTTTCAGTACAGAAGGCAGACAGCAAAAATGGGCAGAAACATGAACTTTCCATGAATGAGTTGTGGCTTTATGTTATAGTTTATTTTCATTAGTAGTATTAAGAGATTTGCTAAAAATAAAGTCAGCAAAAACAATCTTTAATACTTGTGCATCAATATTAAGAATACTAAAAATGAATTGAATGAAAAGATAGTTGTTGTGACCAGCAAATGTTTCAGCGAGTAAAGGCACCTGACATCACAAACCTGATGACCTTGAGTTCAATCCCTGGGACTCACAGTTTGGAAGAAGAGAACTAATTACCATAAGCTACCCTCCAACCTCCACATATGTATGATGACATGTGCTTGTATACATGTACACACACACACACACAAATAAATAAATGTAATTTTAAAAAGTTAATGGCTAGTCAAGAATATTTTTTCTTTTAAAATTTACAATATATCAGCTAAAGACATTTGGTTATGGGGATTTTTAGATGACAAAATTATTAAAATATGCTTTAAATGGTTACAATAATTGTCATTTTAAGGGAAGATTTTTTTATACGGGCCAGAATTTTCTATTGATATAGCTAAATAGCCTCTTTAAGGATGGATAAGGAACTAGATTCAGCTAGAGAGTGAGTTGGTGCACAGGTAAGACCCACTATAAGCATCATCTTTCTCCGTCTGTGACTCAGTTGGAGAGTGCTCACCTGACATGTCTAAGGTCCTGGGTTCTAGTTCCCAGCACTACAAAGAAAAAGCATGGGAAGGAAGGAAGGGAGGGAGGAAGGTCTTTTTCTGTTGAGCCTTACCAAACACATGCACTGGGAGAAGTCTGTAGCCTTAAAAGCCTAAGCATACATTTTCTTTAAAAGAGCCATCACTCAGTGAAATGCTGAGCAGGTTAAAGCACTTGGCACAGACACCGATGACCTAAGTTTGATTCCTGAGACCCACATGGTGGACAGAAAAAACTAACTCCTGGAAATTCTTCTTCTCTGACCTCCATACGGGTGACGTGGCACAGGTGTGCTCGAGTGCGTATGTGCGTGCACGCTTGCCTGCCATAGAGAAAAAGAATGAATCCAACTGTACTACACTCTGTTTCCCTCAACAAATGAGAGTGCCACACACTCAGTATAGTGGTGCAGAGTTAGGTAAAAATCAGATGCTGTAACCTTAGCCCTCCTTATATAGGCTGTGTCTCCTGCTATTACATGTGTGTATTCTGCTAAGTGATACAAGAACGTCCTTGTGTAGATACTCCTGAGGGCATTCTGAAATCCGAGACTGTAGAGAAAATGTGTGTCTAAGAGGGAGGCAGACTGCAGATTAAAATATACCCCTGCCTTGAACAACACATGGCACATGTTACCAGTGATGGAGCTCATAATTACATACATAAGCATACGTCCTTGAGTATAGAAACACCCTTTCCTTATTATAGCAGTGCACAGAGACACTAATTTAAACAAACTCCCACGAATGGGGAAGCAGCCCTTTTGGGGTACCATTCAGTCAACAGGGTGAGAGGCATTTAATAAGTAGCTTGGCTTGCATCCCATTCTCCATTATACTATATGGGAAAGGTCTAGTTTGGAGTCCAATTAATCTGCCTGCATTCATTTTAGTGTCTCCGGTTTACAGTCAGCATAAGAAACAAACACACGTCAACGTGTGTTTCTGGGGGGGGAACCATTATCTTCTTCTAAACCCAACAGGAGGAGCCTAGCTCCTGTCCTCCACCTCCAGTACTGTCCCAGTTTGCACTTGGGTGACTGGCTCCACACCACACAGCCTCTCTCACATTTTAATCAAAGAAAACTATAATTACGCTAGCAGGACTCTAATTTCGAAAAGACATTAGGCCATCCGCAGTCACTTCATTACCCAGCACTTCAGAGGCCAGCAGAGAACCGGAGGGATTCTCAGTAATATCTGTTCTTCCAAAGGGAACACGGCAAGAAGGCTGCCTGCTCAAGCAGGTGTACTGGAGCTAGGTGGTGAGCTCAGGGCTGGCCCGCAGCTAATACTCCCTCTGTCAGATCTGACTGCTTAAAACTTTTCCACGACCTTCAGTGGCCCTCCTGATCTCCCTCCTGAGTCCGCACAGCCAGCTGCTGGGGGATGGCCCGGTGGAGGCTCTTAGGAAGGCACCACCCCCACGGAGGCATCCAGGGGCAGAGGCTTCTGCCTGCTCCAGGGCCAACTGTCCCTGACCCTTGGCTCTTTCTACCAGGGCTGCTGCCTGCACCTCCCCAACACTGGTTACTAGATACCCTTCGAAGAGGGATTCGCAACAATACTCAACAAACAAACAAACAAACAAACAAACAAACAAAATGACAGCCATATTTTACTCTAAAGGGACACCTTTCCACACGACTCTACAAATGCTCAGGGAACTGGGCCCCCACAGAGGTCAAGGGCAATGACCTCTTCCAAGAGAACTCATCTGAAGGAAGCCTACTATCTTGTACTGTAACCCGGCAAATGCTACAGTTAAGGAGCCTGGGGAGAAGGGGTGAGGGTGAGCGATGGGGGGAGGAGCAGGCGTAACATCTTTTTAAAAAGCTTTTGTTGCTGCTGTGGACAGATCTCCTAAGAGCCCCATCTTCTCAAATCAGTTGCTTCTCTGGGCGCTGCTGTAAGCCCACTGGCTCTGGGTGATATTCTGCAAAGTGCAGGGCCAGGGTAGGGGGAACGGAGGTCCCCGCAGTTGTCCGTGTGGCACACTCTGCCGGCACCGGAGACCGTGGACCGGCAGAGCCACCTTCCCGCTACCTCCCGACGCGCCCGGCACTCACCGTCGCGACCGTCCTCCCCCCGGCTGCAGTTGCTGCAAATGTGCTTGATCTCTTTGCCCAGTTGACAGTGGATCACAAACGACACGTTATTATTGTTGTTGGGGGCGGGGTTCTTCGGGGGCTTCATGCTCAGCAAATAAAAAGCTTTCTTTTTAGGCTTCACGGCGGCACCCGCGCCTGGCGCGGCGCCTTGCCTGCAGCGCGGCTTCGCGGCGCGTGTGGGCTCCGCCATCCGCTCCGCGGGCGTCCGGGGCCGGTCGCTGATCACCACCACCCCGCGCACTGCCAGTCTCGTCCCCCGGCCGCGCCCGCATGCCCCCACGCCACACTAGCGCCACGGCAGGGCGGGGCGGGGCGGGATGGCGCGCTCGAGGTCTTGACCTCTTCCAGCCCAGGCGAATCCTGAGACCCCGGACAAGCGGGGCTGCGAAGGGCTTTGGAGTGCTGAACTCGCTCTTCTACCAGCGACGCTGTGGGTCCCCAGGGCAAGGTCTCCCGGGGCAGCCCCACCCCTCAGTGAATCTCAGCACCCGCAGCTCCTAGCCAGCGGGGCTTTGTGGCCACCTTTACTCTGGAAACTCAGGCCAGGATGGCACCCCTTTCCAAGACTCTTGCTGCCAAATGCAAGCAAGATGTACTACAGGAGGCAGCTGTCCCAAGCGTAGGGTGGAATCGAGGGCAGAACAAATTGTAATTCTCGGGTAGGTCCAACCACATCCCAGGACTAGACAACCTGTTACAGCATTCTGGACGTTTTCGCTTCCAGTGGAAAACCTTCCCCCCGAGATGAAGGGGCCTTTACTCCAGAGTCCTTAGTTGCAGTCAAAGGGGGAAAACCTGTTACCCAGCCATTCTCAATTAGGCCAATTAAGGCATACTAGCTAATCGAGCCATCACTCTGTGATTTCCCGCCCAGCAAGGCAAGTGATATTATGGAGATTTCCGAAAGAAGGAGAACCCACAGTCTTATTTGTTGAGTCTTGATTGTTCTGTGACTTGTAAAAGTCACATTGTGTTTAAAACCCACTTCCTCGGTCACAGGACATCCTCAGACTAGTCCTAGGGCACCTTTCAGGGAATCTAGGCTTTGAGAAGCTACACTTTCCAAACATCCTCAATGTTTATTTAAAGGGAAAAAAAAAAAGACTTTGAGGCAGAGAGAGTCTGGTTTGGTAGGTCACTGTAGAGTCGGGGTGGGGGTGGGGGGAGAGGGTTCTGTAGCGGTTAATAAGCTCCCCAGGTGATATTGACAAAGTATGAAGAGAGAAACAGTTGTTTACAGCCAGGTGTGTCGGATTCCAAAGCCCATCTTGTTTCCACATGTCCCATCCCCTCTGAGTCCCAACTTTGCCCTTCCCCTACCCCCTTTTTGAGCCTACCAAAATAGTGTCAATGAAAGAATGCACAGTCACTTCTGGGTGTTACCAAGAACTTTCTCAGTGCTAATGTCAAAATGTTCCAAGAAACTGACCTACAGAAAAAGATGGGTCGCTGTTGTCTCTCCCCTAACCAGACAGGTTTGGCATGAAGGGTTCTTTCTCAGTGAGAGTCATCCTTGAGATGTTTCTAGGCACACTTCTTCTCCCTCTTATCATTTGTCCCATTTCTCATCTGCAAATGATTCAACCCAAACGGATTCAGCCAGTTTCACTTTTATTTTATCATTGTTAAGTCAGTGTCCCACTGCCACTCTCTGCCCTGGAGGAGATATCAATGACAGGGTTAGGGGGCAGATGTTGGAGAGGTGCTCTATTTAACTCCATTCCCCCTTTCTACAAGTGTCCATCAAGGGCGTTAGTAACATCTCCCTTCTCACCCAGACCATCAGCCATACCAGCCATAGGTAAATGTCACTGCGTATGCTCCTGTCAGATGAAGTATCACTGGGTCCCCAGCTCATTATACTCTGTATCTGGGAGATGACAAAGATGCATTTGTAATATTGTTTGGATGCCTAAAGGGATGAATCTCATTATGTCATGGGCAAACACATTTCCTAATGCTTAGGACTTGCCTTCATCTTATGTTTCCTCCATAGCTCTGCCTAGAAGAGAGAAAGTGTGTTCGGAGCATATTCATCTACTGTGTTTTGAACATTGACATCTTTTCCAACTTCACTTTCTGCCCCACAGGTCAGAATAAGAAGACCTTCATAAACCCCATCTGACCTTATTAAAACAACTAGGCTGGAAGCAATCTTTTATTCACTCCCTGAATACTAAGCCTCACCCGAGGCTGTGCCTCCTGATCTTAATTGGCCAAATATCATTGTGATTGTAGCATAGCAAACTTGGACATACCCACTAGCAAAAGCTCACATATCAAAGAAGCCCCTGAAGGTGGGGGCTCATTGTTCAAGAGATATGTGCAAGAGGCATTAGTTCACCTTGAATGGCTACTCGTTTGGTGCTCCCTCTTCCTAGCTGTCTTCCCTGAGTTGGCACCCACTAACCGATGATGCCAACAGTACCTGCTTGTGATATGAAGCTATTTACATTTTCATAAATTACGATGCAGTGAAGAGCCAGCTTCTCAGTTGCACTAGCCACAACTTAAGATGATAGCAGCCATATGTGGCCAGCGGCTGTGGCATTCAACAGTGAGCCTGACAGAGCATTTCCACCCTCACATGATGTTCCTAGAGAGTGTGCGAAGGACGGAAGTGTCATCGATTGCTACAATAGAAGGTGGGTAAAGAGGACAAGAAGACATGTGTAGTGCTGGTGGTCGTATCTGGAGGCTTCTGGAACCACTTTACTTCAGCAAGCAGCTGAACATATTTCCTGTGTTCGCTCTTTCCCTTCTTCTGTGCACTGTGTACCTCCTCAGTGAAGCCTGCTTCTGGTGTCTGTTGTGAAAACATGCTAACAGATAGCTCTTGGTGCCAAGTGATGCCTTTTACACGGCCTGTGCTTGTCTCCACCCACGGACAACTCATGCTTAACGATTAGCCTGTGGTGGCTTAACTCAGTTGTTGCTGTTGGTAGCTCGCCTTCCCTTACATCACACACACACACACACACACACACACACACACACACACACACACCACAAAACAACGGCCACCCTAAAGCATTCAATGAAAGAAAAAAACGGTGGGACTTTTCTTCACCTTCCAAAGCAAGAGAGAATTTACTGAAGCGAAAGACAGCCCCACACATTCAGTCACTTAGAACAGGGCTCCTACTCACCAGGCCTATGCAGCTTTCCTGAGATTTTCACCCAGATAATCTAAATAGGAAGGAACCCTGGCAGTCAGTCTCGCTGTCACTTATTTGGCTAACAACCTTTTCCCATCCAACACTTGACTTGAAGAGCCTGTTCTTAAATTGGTTTGGTGTCCAGAGACTCCGCTACTCAAAATGCCATCCCATGGACCTGCAGCTTCAGGGAGCTTATTACAACTGCAGATCCCAGGCCCTGCCTCCAAATCTGCATTTTAACAAGGTCTTGAAGTGACCTGGATGCACAGTAAGGCCTGAGACGCCCCTGAGGGGAATCAGCATGATGATTCCATTAATTGTCTATGGGAAGAATGCATATTTTAGCTCAAAAGCAAAAAGGTGGGACTTCTGGTGTCATGGAGCTTAAAGTTTTAGTGGGGGAGGAGGAGGCACCTGGCGAAAGGACAGACATCAGTAAGTACAAAGTGCACTGAATGGAAACGTCAGACCCGTAACCAGGAACAGCCATGGAGAACAATGTGGAGAGCACACGTGGATGGAATTCTGCAGAGATTTACATGGACAAGGTGGAGCTGTGTTGAGAGAGGTGTCCAAGGAAGGCTGATGCACAGCAACTGGAGCAGGGGGTGGCAGGGTGCGGAGATTGCAAGCTTGCAGATGCAAGGACGTTGTGTTGGGACTTGGAGGTGTCCATAAGCCAGCAAGGCAGTAACTGGAAACTGGGCTTTTTTAGATGAATGCACAATTATGGCGGCATCAGAGGCCCTTGGAATGCTGCCACTCTGAGAGTCAGAAGCTGGGAGCACCCTGTTCCAAACACTATGGTTTAGGAACAGGGATGGGCAGAGTTAAGGGAAGAACATTGGGAGATGCTCTTGGTATTAGCTACTTTTCTTGTGGCTGTGGTAGAATTCCTGGCAAAAGTGGCTGAAGGGAGGGAGGATTTGTTTTCACTCGTACTTGGAAAGGTATCAGCACATCAAGGTGTGAGAGGCATGATGGCGGCCCAGTCTGTTGAGAAGGGAATATACTACTGTAATTTCTCATTTGGTGGCCTATGAGCAGATCCTAGATCAGAGGCAAGGTCCATCTATAATCTTCCGGGTGGGCCCGGTAGCAGTATGTAAGTCCATCAGCTAGGCTTTCTGTCCAGAAGGTTCCACAATCTCTCCCACACAGTGCCATTGTCTAAGACCAAGCATTGAGCATCCAAGCCATAAGGCTTAAGACCTTCCTTAACTCTTAGAGAAAAGACACAGTGGAAATAAGACACATTAAGGGCAACAGCAGTGAGTTGAGTGGCGTCCACCCCTGTAAACTATGTCTCTGTCTGAAACATAATGGATGTGGTTTTATTGGACCTTTTCAGATATAACCAAAGACCTTGAGATGAAGTGATCATCCTAAATTATGTTGGTTGGCCCAATAGCCAAGTATTCTTATAAAAGACCCACAGGACGTGCTGGAGAGGCTGCTCAGTGGTTAAGGGTATACACTGATAGAGGATTCAAGTTTGGTTCCCAGCACCCACATCAGGTGGCTCACAACAGCCTGCAACTCCAGATCCAGGGACCTATTGTCCTCTTCTGGCCTCTGTGGGCACTGCACTCAGGTGTACATACTCCCACACAGCCACACACATACACGCTGAATAGAAGTTAACAATAAATTCTTTCTTTAAAAGACACATGGGAGGGTCATACACAAAGAGCAAGCAACATGAAGATGGATCTGAGATGGGAAAGCTGACATGAGAGCTGGAAAAAGAAAAAGATGAAATCTTCCAAAGTTTGATGGGGATTATAGCTCAACTTAAACTTGGACTTCTGGTCCAAGGTCTTTGACATGATAAAAACCTGTTATTTTAAGCCATAGTTTTGTTGTCACTGTTACATCAGCCCAAGACAAAACTAGTATACTCATTAAATATTAACATGTCATTAATCACAAAATAAGAAAGTCTTTTTCAGATCTGGCTTTTTAAAAAACATTTGGTCTAAATGTACAGTACAAACTGAAGATTAAATCAAGGTTAAAAATTCCAATTTGTTCACAAACACAGAAGGGTGCTATCGTGTTGTTATTGATGTGTGTGTGTGTGTATTGCTTGGTGGGTGGTTTTTGTTGTTGTTGTTGTTGTTGTTGTTGTTGTGGTGGTGGTGGTGGTGGTGGCAGGAGCTAGGATAGATGTACAGGTGAAATTGAATTGGACTGGGGTTAGAGGGCACACAGCTTTCAGGTATTTTCAGATTTACTAGAGTGCTCCAGAACGCCTATTGGATGTCTGAAGCCAGCAACATCGTGGCCTGTGCTATGTACACTGTTTTCCCTAGATAATTCAACATTTGATTTTTTTCCTGTCTTTATAAATAGAGATCCTTTCCTTTTCATTTAAAGGAAGCAATTTACAGCTTCTCTTGGGCATCATACTTGAATAAGACACGATCATGCCAAGGCAGTTGAACTGATAACTGAACTAGCTACTGAATGAGTTAAGAGTGGGTACCATGTGGAGCACTGGCAAGGAGGAGACTCTGGCTGGAAAGATGGCTCGGTGTGCAAAGTGCTTGTTGTACAAATATGGGAACCTGGGTTTAGATCTCCAACACTCATGTGACAGCTGGGCACAGTGGCACAAGCATGTGACCGCAGCAAAGGGAGTCTGCAGGATGGGTGGACACAGAAGGATCCCGGGGCTTGCTGAATAGCACTCTGGCTTAGAAAGGTTCAATGAAGAGACCCAGCCTCTGTAGCACAGCAGAGGAAGAGATCCCAGTGTCAGCTTTTGTCCTCCGTGTGCACACACATATGTGGGAGGCACACACACACACACACACACACACACACACACACACACACACACACTAAGGGTTCACCTAACTGTTTAGAATGGTATGCAGTTGAAAAATGTATGTTTATGCAATTTTCCATTTAGTATTTCTGGACAGTGGTTGGTCCTGGGTAACTGAGACAGGGGAAGGCAAAGCCACAGATAAGGAGCCATGGCACAGCGCATTTATAATCTGTGCGTGAAAAGCTGATGGGCACTTGATGTGGGAGGCCAAGTCCTGTAGGCAACTGGGTGATGTGGAAGTGGAAGTCATATTCAGCCCTCATGAACTGGTCCTGATGTGTGGACTAGCTACAGCTGGCCTCTGTGATAATAAGTTAAATATGCTTCCTGACTCCTTCCTGTGGGATCATTAGGTATTTTAACCATTCCTGCAGACCGAGATTAGAAAGCAGCTACACAAGCCACAGTGTTTTATCTTCCCAGGAGTGGTGTTTGCCTATTACAGATTCTTCAGACTGAGTTCTGTGGCCTGTAACAAACAGTCACTCAGTCTGAGATTCTCACCTTATTGTTTTGTAATCCAACCCCGCCAGGTTTTGGTGTGGAATTCAGGGAGATATCTGTGCATGAGAAGGGTTATAAAATCTGTCTGATTTTAGAACTGGAGTTGGACTTCTTAAAAACACACTTGAGACATCGAAATGGTGTGAGCAAGATTGTTTTTGTATTTTTGACTTCTGTTTGTTTTTGCTAAGGGAATTTCCCCCCCGAAAATGCTGAGTAGAAAACAATTTTTTTTCCTCCAGGCTTATGATAATTATGCTTACTAACAGATTGTTCTGTGAAAATTCTCCTGAAAACAGCAGACAGTAATATGAAGAGAAGTGATTGAAGACATTGAAACAAATCAGGCAATGGAGGGAGGAAGGACCTTGGGGAAATGGTCTCTGCACGGTCCTGTTCGCAGCACTGTCTTGGGGAGCTTCTGTAGGTCGTGGTTTCCCGCTGGATTCTTATTATGTAGGCTGCTGTGTGTGGCCCTGAGCCCCTGATCCTGCTGCCTCAGCTTCCCTAGTGTTTGAATTACAGGCTTGTGAGGCTACTGTGATGGGTCTGGAAAGGCTTCTTATTTTTCTGAATTAGCCCAGGTGGGAAGAGGACTGTCCTGGTGCAGCTCCTGAGTCCAGTAGAAGGATCTTCCCCTAGTAGCCATGTTGTTTGAGAGAGTGCCACTTAAGCGACTGGCAGAAGAAAAGTCAGATCTGGTAGGAAACACAGCAAGGGTTTCCAGGAGCCGACATCTTTAAAGGCGAGGGCTTCCAGGAGCCAACATTTTTAAAGGTAGTATTGGTAAGACTCATGGAAGGCTTGCAGCCTGAGCTAAACATCAGTCATTAGATATTGGCTGGGGCTGAGAATTGTCAAGTGTTAATATATGGGACTTGTCACGCTAAAGAGTCGTTACATTTTCTTCCAAATTATGAATTCTATTTTAAATTAGATATGTACATGCTTATGCTTTATATACAACATATATAATTTTATGCTCCTTTTAGAATCAGGCTTCTTTGGGGACATATTTCGGTTACTTGTAGCTATTTATCTTCTAGAATAAAGGCACCAGAACACAGAAGTGATATTGCTTTATATCACAATAAAAGAATGAATGGGAGAGTCTATCAACAGAGAAATGACAACATATGTTGAAATGTGTTAAAAAAAAATAAGAAAGGTGACACAAACAAGTTGACATGAGACTTGTATCTCCAGAAA
Organism: Acomys percivali; assembly: GCA_907169655.1. Classification (NCBI taxonomy): domain Eukaryota; kingdom Metazoa; phylum Chordata; class Mammalia; order Rodentia; family Muridae; genus Acomys; species Acomys percivali. Next base: position 73,650,472 of record OU015746.1, on the reverse strand, counting down.
GCTATATATGTATTTTATACATATGTATATATGCGTGGCCTTTTTAAGAAACACACACACACATACACACACACACACAAACACACATACACACACACACACACACACACACATACACACACACATCTTGTAGCCCAAGCTGACCTTTAATTCACAGCCCCCTGCCCTGGCCAGCCAATGCTGGTGTGTTTAGGTATATGTCACCATGCTCGGTCTCACAAAACATTGTTAAATGAACAAAGTTAAAGCTCAGGAAAACTGACCATACCACAAACCTCATTGTTTATAAAGCAGATATTACAGATGTTAACCTTGTTCTCCAAATATTTCTGAATCCTCAGGTGCATGGTGGCATGTCAGCCTGTGTGACTAAAAGATCCCGTGAGCAAGCAGGGCTGAGTGAGCAGTCCGGAGATGTGCATGAGGAACCAAAGGCCAGTAGCTACAAAGCCAAAGGTCCCCCCAAGGGCTACTGCAGGCCTGGTCCCCACCCTGTGACACTACTGGGGGAGGGGCAGGGCGAGGGAACTTTGAAGAGAAAGGACATAATGGGAGGGAGTTGAGTCATTTAAATTTGCCCTTGAAAGGAAATTGGGAGCCTGGCCCCTTCCCTCTCCTGCTCCTTGCTTCCCAGGCACCATGAGGTGAGCTGGCTCTTTACCACGAAAGCTCCTGCCATGACCTTACTGCACCATTAGAATCGAATGGGATGCGGCCAGGAGACTGGGGATTCAAATATTTGAAAGCCTGAGTCTAGATACAATTTTTCTCTCCTCTTTTTAAAGTTAATTATGCCCAACTTTTGTCCCAGTGATACAAGGCTGACTAAAACATAAATTGTGAGGATGTCTGTACTAAGAGAAGCATACGCGCATTGTTTCAGTTTACTGAAACGTTGGTGCTTTTTCACTGCTGGGTAATCTAGTCTGTCAAGATGAAGACAGCAGAGACATTCTTGTGCATGGCTATCGCCTTTGTAATCATTACACCAACACCGCTTTAAGATGGATCTATTATTTTCATTTTACACCTCAGGAAACAAGGAAAAAGAATCAATGAGATTAAATACATCTCCAAGATTCTCCAAATTAGCATTTTTCACCAAGTAGAAATTTGAGCCAAAATATGTTTAACAGTGAAGTACATACTCCTCCTGAACATCCCACTGACATTTGGGGAGCAAGCTGATTGGCAGCTTTGTATCAGAGGACCCTCACACTATTTTAAGAAAGAAGCATATGGCATCATAAAACACAACCAAGAGAGGTTATCAGACTGCAGGCACAGGACACAGAAACCTTGGCTGTCATGCAGGGCAGAACTGCTGGTGGTAAAGGGGACAGGAGTAAAAATAGGAAGCGCAATTTCTTATCTACCATGTCCCCTTTGACTCAGTAAAACAGACCCCAGTTGGCTACTCCCTGAGGGGTCTTTTCAGGGCTGACATTGTTTCTTTGGGTATGCTGGATCCCTTGGGGCTGTTTCATGTATAATTAGCTGATCATAACTGGCCTTCACAGTTGTTTGTACAGACTGGTGTGGGGAACTGAGCTCATGGGATAATGCAACATTGGCAAGAAGCAGAGTGCCTCTCTTTGTAAGTGATAATGTTTCCTCTACATGAAATGGAGTTGTGTGTGGGGGCATCCCAGAGTAGCCAGCCATGGAGAGGCTTTCGATTTTTATCACAGGTGCACAGGCATGTGACATGAAAATTACTCTTTACAACACGATGCCCTAATTCTCCAAAGACGGCATTGAAATGTACTCTAAGGCTTGTCAAGTGTCTGATTGAGCCAGGCTGTATCCTCTCTCCAACGCTCCAGTACCCTGGGATCAGGTGAACTTCCAAACACTTTTCTACAGGGGAGAAGCCAGGCCAAAAAGAGAGGATGCTGGATTTTACTTGTTATATTTCAACAGTTTCCTCCACGGTGCACTCATGGTAGCACTCAGAGGAAGGATAGCAGTCTACCAAGAAGAGACTTGATACCCTATGAGCAATACAGAGGGAGGAGGTCCCCCTCAGTTACAATCATAGGGGAAGGGAGTAAGGGGAAAATGGGATGGAGGGAGGAATGGAAGGATACAAGAGATGGGATAACAATTGAGATGTAATATGAATAAATTAATAAAATATATTAAAAATACTTTGTAGCCATTTCTCATATAAGAAATGTCCGTGGGGATGAGAGACAATGAGCTAAAAAGCTAAATGAAGTCTAAAGAGATTACAATAGAACATGCTATTGGAATTTAAGTGTATTTAGATACTATATGCATACATTATCTAATATTACACATATATGTACATATACATACAAGGAGAGAGGAAGGAAAAGAGGGAGGGAGAACTGTAAAATCTCCCTTAGGGTCACAGTGATGTGCTTACAGGAAGAAGAAAGGCCATTGTAGGCAGAGAGATCGGAGGGATTTGTGGAGCTTCTAGTGCATTTGAGAAACTGTTGGGTTATTTATTAATGAAAGTATTGAATATATTTGTTTATAATATATATTTAATAATAAAAGTATATTTTAACTAGGCTTTATATAACAATCATGCTACAAAGATTTACAGCTGATTTATAGTCTAGTGACTGAAACTCTGTAAAGGAACTTTCACAAAACTGTGAAGCCCTTTCCTTGCCTCCTTTTTTATCAGTCTCCTTTCTCCACTGGTTTCAAAATTGGTGACATTTAGGGAGACTGAGAGTACTTGAGTTAAGATCCCTCGTTTTAAGAAGACAGCCGTGCCTTTTCCAGGTTAGCTTATCCCACCAAATCTGTCACTCTTTTTTTAAACAGCAAAGAAATTCGAAAATTAACCTTATATCTAAGTCCTAATCTGAAAGCAAGAGAGGGGGGGGGGTGTTGAACCTGGTTAGTGAAAGTTCAAGCTCTCCTCTGCCATGCTGTAGGGGCCATGCTGTAGGGGCCATGCTGTAGGGACGGGCTGGCACCTCATTCAAGCATGGGGCGAATCAGTTCCTGAGGCTACAGCAGCACGCTTGGGCAGCAGAGGCTGCATGATGTCAATTGCAGGCTGTTTAGAGCATTTTAGACAGATTTTGGGAACCTTTACCCATCATTCCATTCGCCGAGAGTGAACTCTCCAGGCTGGCTTTGGTGCCCGGAAGCCACACGGGACCATGCCATAGCCATGATTTGGCCTTGAGTTTCATTTGGTTTTCAGCGGAATCAGGCTCTGCGCTTCACATTGCTTTTAAATCAAAAGGAGGATAACAGAAGACACTGGTGGATACAGGGAATGCTGTTTGCTTACAGTTTTCCTTGAGTTTTATTCAAGGGTCTTCACAAAGGGAGCTACAGATCTCTCCATATGGAAAAGATGTAGAACTATTTTAGCTGAGAATAAATATGTGTAACTGCTAGCGCACAGGAGAACGTGCAGCTGGCTTTACTGTTTTGTAGCACATGGTGGCATATTGCCAGTCCACGAGATAAACGTAGTGACTGAGCATCTGATGCAACATTTTTGTGTTTTCCTAGAATATTGTACTGTTTGCGGAAAAAAAAGGCGAGTATTAAGCTGTAATGTTCTCCAAAGTGAACTGAGTTCAAACTTCCTGGAGGAGGGAAAAGATGGTTGACCCAGGCTGGAAAAGGTCCATTCCCTGCAGATGTGTAATTCAATGTTAATTGTAAATACCACTGAGTAGGGCCGGGGTGGGGGTGGGGGACCCACTTCTCCTAGGTATCGGGCAGAACTAAAGCACTGTTAAAAACGCTGTTGGGTTTGGCTAAAGCTGCAGTGTAAATGATACTGTTAATGAGTTCTTTATGCTTACATTGTAAGCTTTATTTTTGAAGTTCATTTTTCTTGTAAATAAGCACAAACACTCTGCATTGGGTAATTTGACTTCCTAATTATCAATCAAGTAGCCAACTGAATCACTCTATGCCCTCGAACCACCCCTACGCATGCTTCCTATGCCTGGGATCTTGGGGCAACTATGTGAAAGATATTAGGCCTGGAATGGTGGCGCACACCTTTAATCCCAGCACTTTGGGAGGCAGAGGCAGGTGGACCAATATGAGTTTGAGGCCAGCCTGGTCTACAAAGCGAATCCAGGACAGCCAAGGCTACGCAGAGAAACTCTGTCTCGAAAAACAAACCAACAAAACAAACAAAAACATGTGTCCTTGCTCTTAAAGGTGCAGCCCCTGCCAGAGCTGTATGAAGCCACAAGCCTGGAAGAAGCATTTCCTCCTGGCCTGAGGGGGCGCACTTCCTGGGTGCAGGGACTCCACTGTGACTAAGGACAAGACCATGAGGGACCCAAAACACAAGCTTTGGCTACCAATTTGTGCTAGAGGTAAGGCTATGACTGGTCATTCAAATGGCTCTTTTCTGTCCACATACCCCATCTGTATAAGCAGGCTGGTTGGGATCGTCCCCAGCTTTTCTAGTGTGGTCTTTTCCTGCCTCCTTTCAGTAATTCAGGCTGAGGAGGGCTATGGCATCCATCCTGAAGGCCTCGAGAGGTGGTTCCTGAAGCTGCACCAGTTACTGAGGGTCAGGCTCCCAAGGAGCCCAGCTTCCAACAGCCCCCTGGTTCTCTAGCCTGAGCCCCAACAACCAGTTCTTGACTGCAGGAGAGGCAGTGGCCAGGAGAAGCCTATCACTCCCCTGGATCCTACCCCTGGGGAAAAGGGATGCTGTGTCTGTGTGGTGCTGGTTATATGGTCCTTGGTTCCTAAATGGCCTTCCCAGATGCTCTGGTACCCAGTATGACCACACCTGAGGGAGCAGCTGATCATCCCCAGTACATGCAGGGAAGAAGGGGAGCAGATGCAGAGGTGACTAGAGAGCAGAGAGCAGAGAGCCGATGCAGGCCTATAAAGAAACCACGATGAGAACTCAGGGAGGTGTGGTTGGCTAGAACACTTCCAGACAGCTGTCTTCAGGGGCAAGGTCTCAAACCCCAGCCTGGGAGTTAAAACGCTGGCTCTTGCCAGGAGACAAGAGTCCCAATACTGGGACATGGGGACAGCAGCACTGGTAGTGCAAAGGGTCCTGATTCCTAAGGCAGGCACAGGGACTTTAATTTTAGAGGCTGACACTCCTGCTGTGTCCACCTGCCTACTGTCCCTCTTCACTGCTGTTAAATGCTGAGGAAAATAAGCATTTGAAAATCTCCTGACCTACACACTGTTTCTATCCAGCTGGAGCTAGAGAACCCTATGGAAGCTGATGGGTGATACCAGCACCTGTTTGACTACCCACTCCGCTGATGACTGTGGTGGATTTGAATCCGGACCGATACATCTATCCTCACACTGTTCACACTCATCAGCTGTCACTGCCACCCAGACTGAGATGGTGGGATGGCGTTAGTCTTACAAATTAGGGAAATTCTTGCCGGACATTCTAATCCACCCACAGCTGACGTGTGGAACGGAGAGAATGAAAAATACAAAGGCTACTAGTGGCAATAAAGGCGTCCTCCCCCAAAGTGGGAGGCACCCACTTCTGGGTTTCAATTTTGTTGTGTTTTGTTTTTCAGGGCTTGGACCAAACCCAGGGATGCTGGGAGATGCTCTAGTAGTGATCTACCCCTCTAGCCTGGAGTTCACTTTTTAGGCTGGTTCCTGTTGAACCGCGTGTAAAGAGAGAATTTCATTTTATGGAGGAAATTATTTTGGAGCATCGCAGAGAAGCTTTGAGAAGGACTTGATTATGTTCATCAGCTGCTGCAGGTGGTGATGGGAAAGAAATTATCCCACTGGATTTGGAACATAGAATGTGAAGACATGGAGCATGAAAATCAATGGCCAGTCCCCAACCACCCTTCTCCAAGTATAAACTGTCCTCTGCAGTCACCTCTCCCGCCCCAAGTCCTGTGGGCGTGAGCCTCTGTATGGCCCATGGTTCCTGCTTTTTCATCTTCTGCTCTCAGTGCCTAGGTTATTCACTCCTCTGCCTTGCACCATGTATGTTGAAAAAGTCTCCAAGGCAGTGAAGGAACGAGAGCGTACTCTCATCTCATTCTTCAGGAAAGTGAATTTGGGAGACTTCATTATTAATTTTTATAATTAAAAATCCATCAACGCTGTTTATAATGCATTAAACACCTGCCTGTAAGCATTGCACTATGACGCTGGTGAATTTTTCTTTCAAGAAACAACTGTCCCTTGATGCAACCCCTGATTCCCCCCTAAGCCTTCCTGAGGGACCCAGTCTTCTGGAAAGCCAACCCAAGTTTAAGTTGGATGGCAAAGATGAAAATTTTCAGAAGGGTTGCCCTCAAAGTGCCAAAAATAGGCTTTGGTTAATAAGAGGATGGGCTAGGCGAGTAGTGAGCAGGGTGGCCTTTCTGAAAATGCTATTCTTTTATTGTAATAGATGACATTGCAAGCATTCGAAGTGTGTCTGGAGAAAGACACACTGGGAATTGATGGTGTTTGAGGATGGAAATGACTCTCAACAAGGTGGGGTTTTCTAGGATACTGAACCTCGATCTACAGCTGTCACAAAATCTACCATGGCTGCTACCATGCTGCGGTTTAAAGCAAAGAAGAAGAAGGCAGTGAGTGCAACCCTACCCACAGTTGTTAAGTATTTATATGGCAGATTATTTGTTTCAGCACTTTAAGAAGAACGACTGTCAATCCTTCCTTCCCCACTAGTTTCCCAATGGTGCCTCTTCTCCTGAAGCTGATGTTGGCTGGCCCACCTGTATTTCTGTACCTTTACCATGTAAGTATTATGCAGTTTCAAATTTCGACTACTTATTTGTGGGTTTTAAATGCACCATGAGTGGTGTTCCTATTTGCTTGTTTTCTGGAGATAGGGTTTCATGGAGTCCAAGCTGGCCTTGAGCTTGCTGGGTAGTTGCAGATGACTCTAGTAGCCTCCATCTCCTGCGTGCTGGGGTTACAGATGTGTGCAGCCACATCTGCTTTTATTTGGTGCTGTAGATCAAACACAGGGCATCAAGCACGCTAGCAAGGGTTCTTTCAGCAAGCTACATGGCCCCAGACCAGGCCTATTGCAATTTTACATTTTGCAACAGTCTGCATTTATTTCAACACTGTACATTTATTATTGTATGTTGATCCATGTAATCCCAGTTCACTCACGGTATTAGCATTTCAATATATGACTGGACCATCCCTTGCCTTACAGCCCCGATTCAAGGTTAGTTAGATGGCCTCCAGATCTGTGGCCATTACAGACACCCTCGCCCTGGCCACCATCCATAAGCCTCCCGATAAACTTGGCCGCTTGTTCCTATTAGCTGCTCCAAGGAAGATAACAATTGGAGCAGCTGGGTCACAGAATATACACAGCTCTGAAAGCCACTTAGCAGTTATCACTCAACAACAGCAAATGAAGTTTCCTTCCTGTATCTTCAATGTTTTCATATTTATCAACATTTTAATTGGCTTTGGTGCTAGGGGTTTAATTGCTCTGTCCCTGTTACCTGTCAGGTAGTGAGAATTTTACGAATCACTTCTTCATATTTTAGGGTTCCCCTTTTTCTCATTAGCTTATTTAAACTCCTTTTACTTCTAATAATTTTTATGAGCTTTATGTGTTGATATATTTCACTCCTATCTTTGTTTAATTTCCTCTCCATTAACCTCTTAATTTCTAAACTCTGCAGTTCTTATGTTGGCATTGCTGTAGTTTTCATTATTTCTCAAGCCAACCCCGTGGATCCTTCAAGTACTATTTCCTCCTGTGTATAATGCAAACCAATTTAAATACACGTCTACATCCAAGCACTATTTGTAAATTCAATACGTTTTGAAAATATTAAAAACCTTTGTTGCCAGGCATCATGGAACATCCCTTTAATCCCAGCACTCGGGAGGCAGAGGCAGGTGGATCGCTGTGAGTTTGAGGCCAGCCTGGTCTACAAAGCCAGTCCAGGGCAGGCAAGGCTATACAGAGAAACCCTATCTCAAAAAACAAAAACAAAAAGCAAACAAACAAAACCCCAAACTTTTGTTAAGTTCCAAACACTGACCAGTTACGTTTTGGCTTATTTTTACTACATGAATCTTTTAGGTATTTAATTCCAAACATGATTCCAGCAATCTTTTATAATTGATTTACAGCTTTATTGAATTTTAGAAATTTGCTTTGTATGGCATTCATAGTTTATAATTTATTGACTATTGTGATCTGGATTATAATTAATCTTTTAAAAGTGCATATATTAAGATAACATGTAGTCTTCTGTTGAATATGTACATTAAACAAAACTTGTTAGTTGAGTCATTGAAATATTTATCATATTTATTGAAGTTGAACCAGTCTATCAGTTACTGAAAAAATGTTTTAAAATAAAATATTCACTTACTCTTTTAGATAAACAATTTTTCTGTGTAATTTTGATCATTTCTTTGTGCTATATTTAAGCAGTAGTTTTATTAGGCTTTTATATCTCCCCATGAGATACTTTATCATTAAGATTGATGATAATCATTAAGTATTAACCATTTAACATTAAGTATTAATTGTTTTCATTATGGAATGATTTTCATTACCTTTAATGATGCCATTATCTTTAAAGTTACTTGACTTGACAGCAACATTGGTTCACTGGTGCTACTTTGGCTAATGCTCACTTATGAGCTATTGGAGCATCATTTCCCTATTGACTGAAAGGAAGATTTAGTCTGTGTATAAAGGCTGGGACAATATTATATTATATTATATTAATTATATTATATTATATTGTATTATATTATTTTCCTATTTTCCTTTCCTCCTTTTCATCTCTGATAGCCACAATTTTATTTCTTTATTTTTGACCTTCCTCTGAATAGAAGTTACACCTATTTGATCATAACTTGTAGGTTGTAAGCTCTGTCCACTGTAAGCGCTTTTCCTGGCCTGGATCTGCTGTTCATTCCTTTATGGGGACTGGGTTTTTCCATTGCAAGTGTATACTCAGCCAGGTGCTTTTCAGTCCATACATAACATATTTTATTTAATTTTTAAAATTTACTTTTATTTATATGTATGAGTGGTTTGCCTCCCTGTGTGCACTGTGTGTGTGTGTGTGTGTGTGTGTGTGTGTGTGTGTGTGTGCACATGCATGCACGCATGCCTAGTGCTTGTGGAGGCCAGAAGAGGGAGCCAGATCCCCATGAACTGGAGTTATGGATAATGGTGAGCCACCAAGTAGCTATGAGGGGGGGGAAATGACTTGAACCTGGGTCTTCTGTAAGAGCATCAAGTCCTCTTAACCACTGAGCCACTTCTCCAGTCCTACTGCACAACATATTTACATTTGCTTCTATCACTATTTCAGTGATCTCAAGGGGGTGGGAGGTTTGAGAAATATTCTTGGGATTTGTAAGTCCTGGGGGAACTACCTGAGTCCCATAGGCTTCCGGTTTCCACTCTTCCCAGGCACCATCTCCCTCTACCCAGATCCCTAGTTCCTAAAGCCCTTGCTACTACCAAGACCTCAGAGCAAACGTTCTTCCAAATCTACTCATTTATCAATGGGTGGATCCCTGAGGGTTCCCTTGGGAACTAGCTTAGCCCAGAGCCTCTCATCCTTGAAGCAGGCATTGAGGATACAACCCTCAATGTGCTTGGGAACACAAGTCAGATAGTGCACAGGAGAGACACCTCAGTCTTCCCTGTGGCTGGAAGGTCTGATGACATCTTTGCATGTTTCTCTCCAGTCTCCTGAGTGAGCAGGGACTGATGCACTGCCCATCATTTCTCTGCTCCGTTTTCCCTTCTCCCTTTGTAACTGGCACGTTGTAAACAGGAGCTTGGTAAATAGTTAATGGATTGGTAGGTTTAATTCTGATGGGTTCAATATCTACTTAAAGGTTACAACAGCTTGTTCTTTGCAGTGTGATACGACTGTGCCCAAGTCAGAGATAGGTAAGAGATGCCTGAGAGGTAGCAAGGGCTGGAGAGAGATGCCTGGAGGAGTATGGGATACTGGATTCCTTTGACCTCGTCAGCTAATTTTCTTCTGCACTGTTTGAAAGATTGTTTAAATTTAATAATTAAAACCATATCAAGGCCCAAGAATAGCACTCTTATGCTAACTATAGCTTCTGGCTACCTGGTTATGCAGTACACTGAACCACAGCAAGGAGGCAAGACGCTTTTTGACAATTTAATTAGTGTATTTCTAGATCTTTGAGTTCACAACCAACACATTTTCAATTTTCTTTCATTTTCAATTTTCTAATAGTACAAGAGAAAGGTGCCCCGAGTTTTTGTTCAGCTCCTGTCACTGGAGGATCTTGGGGGAAGGGCCAGAGGAATGAGAAAGAAGAAAGGACCTGGTCCTTAATTAACCTGAAAGTCTTCCTTTCCCTATGGCTACTTTACTTCAGTTTTGTTTCTTTCTAAACATAGTAAATAATGATTCACATGAGTGGATTTGGAATATGAGAAAACAGAAGACACCAGGGCTTGGGGGTGTAGCTCAAGGATAGAGTACCTGTCCAGCATATAAAAAGTCCTCATTCTCATACCCAGGACCACAAGCAAGCAGGTGGACATGAGTGAGGTTGAGCATGGAACTCATGCACAGAGCCTGGGGTAGAGTTCTATCAGGGTTTAAAAAAAAAAAAAAAGAGAGAAGGGAGGGAGGGAGGGAAGGAAGGAGATAGAGAGACAGACACTTAGACAGACACTTATTAAGATTTTGAAGAGTGTGTCATAATAAATAAGAAGACACAGGACATAGTTATGTCAATGTCACAATTATGGTCATACATTTTCATTGGAATTTTTAAAGCTCAGCACGCTGAGTGTTTGCTATTCTCAGTATTTGAAATCTTGGCCAGGTTTTAAAATGTGCAAGGCAATATTGTGCTTGTGATTTTCCACCCACCCCCTAAGACAAAGTTATTATAGCTTAATCTAATTAAACTGAGTCCACTATGAGAGTGCTGGCCTCCCAGTAATGCACCTCTCCATCCAGCTCGCAACTAATTCCTCGGAGGCCAGCCAGCTCCAGACGCTAACAAAATGCTGATGAGGGAGTTTGAGTTCTTCAGTTTTAGGATAGATTTTTTTTGGGGGGACGGAAAAGATGTAGGACAGGAATTCTGTCAGACAAGAATAAACCAAGGGAAAGGAGAGAATATTTTTTTCGTGGAATCAGGGGAACTGTAGACAGCTACCTTTCTGCATGCTTGGCATCTCCAGAAAGCACTATGCTGGACAGGTGCTCCTACTGTAATGGACTGAACTGTTAATTCCTGAATGCTGATCTGCTGGAGAGCTCTGCAAGTGGAAAATGTCCCAGCTTCAGACAGTCCTGGTTAAGATCAGGTTAAAAGCTTACTGATTTCCTACCCTGCCTTCCTAAAACACCAGGGTCCTTTACTATAGAAACAACATATGCCACCCTGATTGACCAAGAAAATGGCATCTGAGTGAGCAGGCACAATCCTCTCAGGTGCGTACCCTTGTATAGCAAGAGACTAGGCTCAGGGTCTTACATCAACCATAGGTTGGAGCCTTGGGTTGGTCTGACACTTGGGATAATGGATTGATGCTGTGTGCTAGGGAAGGGGAGGGGTGGGATGAAATTTGAGGATTTCATCAATAAGGGAAAACACAAATCCAAGGATCGTACTGGTTCATGCTGCGATTACGGCTTCCAGGGTAGGCTGCTGCTGCTCTGCTATCTCTAGCATCTGATGAGACCTTAAAGACACTTTCCTAGAGAGGATGAGAAAGGGCATCCTGAGGTCTAGAGCCAAGTAAAACATGCTGTGGTTGCACTGACCTAACCACCCTCTCCACCTGGTCCTGTGCAGTGGACCAGAGGTCAGGCATCATCACCTGGACAAGGCTCTTGTGATGACCTCAGCAGAGTTATTCTTGCTTCTCTGCTGTGCCCTTAGAGCAGCTTCTTCAAGCCTTGTCCCTCCTTTGGCTAAATGAGTCTGTGTTTATATGTCTGCCTCTCCCCAGAGAATTGGACTCTCTATAGGAAGTAGAGTCTTGTGTCTCTGTTTGCCTTCAGTACCTGGCCACATGGCATATATCGGTGATGTTTAGAAAATGAGCAATGAATGGCTTGTCTACCCAGAAGTCACCTCACACATAGTATTTCATAGATAGATTTTTCTCTACTACATATAGGATATGTAAGGATGTGAAGTTCTGGGAAGGCTGTATGAAGAGTGGGAAATAGTCACACCACTGAATAAAGATAGTGCTTTTCCTTTTTGAAATTTGTTGTGGTGGCAGGCTGAGCAAGGAGCTCATTGTTCTAGATCCCCGTGCTCAGAGGAGTCTGCCAAGTTTAGGAATTCTCTTGGAGCTCAGTATTCCAGCTACACTTGAGTCCTATCCCCACTGTCATTTTGATACTTTTAAAGACTGCACGAGAAGGGTAGATTCTTGTTGTTACTGCCATTTCACAGAAGCCAACAAGACAGACTGGCTAGGTGATGCCTAGGTAATCCTGGTCCTACTTAACAGGATGATGCCAAAAGTCAGCCATGACTCTTGATTTACCAGGCTTTACCTTTTCTTGCATTTGCCACCACGATGCTGGTCAAATTGCTTAGCCTGCCAGCTTCGATTTTCTTATCTTGAAAGAGGATTAATATTGTCCGCACAGGAGGAGATAAGATTGCAGAATTAAGAAGCTGCTCAGATAAGCTGCAAACATCTTCATTTTGTATCTTGGTGGTTTTGCATGATTGATGGACATATATCTTTATTCATAATGCATCACTGTTGGCTGGCACCAATGATAATTCTGTAGCCAAGGAGCAGAAGCAAACCTTTAGCTTTCATACTTCCCTATGAATATTTAACAGGACATCCAAGCACTTCTCCCACCCTGTCGCTACTACCCATGGAAATTGGTGATCAGCGTGATGTGGCTACGTGCCAGACAATACTTGGAGATGATTTCTGGGTCATCTGCAGCAATCAGTCTGGATGAAGGCTATTTAATTTATAATTGCTTATGACAACTGCTCAATGCTTTGAGAAGGCTCTTCAAGAAATGGTATCTGTATTCCTCTATGTCTTTGGCCAAATAAAATGTACTGCAAATGGACTCAAAGTGTTTAATTTCCATTATCAGTTCTCAGGGATTGCCTTAGTTGAATGCCACATGATGCAGTTGAGAGGAGCTGAGCTCCCACTTGCATAATTGGTTGGGTTTTCTGGCTTCACAGCCACTAGATGATTGATCCTGGCATGAGGGATCAAATTGAGGGGTCTTCACAAGAAGAGAGAGTGGCTTGTCCCATCCAGCCTAACTCCTGAAAAGACTCATACCCTTTCTATCCTTACTCTGGGCATTGGTGATGCCGTTTCCATATGATAGGATGCTCTGGCACTTTGTTCTTCTCTTCAGGACTTCAGACTCTTTCCTATGGTAGGTGTGCACTGAAAGCCTTTCTCACCTACAGTATCTAGGTGACCTGTACACATCCTGTTGCTTTTTAAGTTCTGCAGTGGGACCCCTGCTGCTCTACTACTGCTGTCACCTGCTAGTGCCCCACATGAGTGAGAATGCAATGGAATGCCATTTCATCTCCTGGAAAATGGCTAATGAGCTTCATTCGTTCAAAAGCCATGTTTAATCTTACGTTCTCCTGCTTGAAAAAAAAAAAACCCTCTGCTGGCTTTCACATGGTCAAGTTCAAAGCCTTCCTTCTACATCTAGAAGCCATCTTAACCTGCACTCTTGTCATCCAGGTGCCGCCCCCCGCACCCCGGCCTCCTTACTTTTGACAGAAACATTTCAGTCATTCTGTGTTTGATAAAGCGCCGATTCACCTAACATGTTCTCTCCCTGCTTTACACTATAGAACAGTTCAGATCTTGGAGAATAGAGCTCAGTGGTAGGACATATGCCTATGGCTAGCATGCCTGAGACTCTGGGTTCCATCCCTGGGAGAGAGAGAGAGAGAGAGAGA
>OU015746.1:73585650-73634977 GCA_907169655.1 Acomys percivali | reverse complement strand
GACCATGGAAAGGTTTCAGGCACATACGAAAAGACCGTCTTTCTTCTGAGTTGCCTTTGCTCTGCATCAGCATCTCTGGGACAGACTGGAAAGAAATTCTGTAAGACCGAGATGAGTCTCAGCGGCATGGGATTTATAGGTATTTATATTTAAAACGAACAGCCTCAAATAGTTTTCATAGATATGCCTTTTTTTTTTTTTTTTTTTCTTAAACTGCCCACTCTCTCCTCCTCTGCTGGCTACATTCACAGTAGTTTGTTTGTTATTTTGGTAAGTCTAAACTCTGCAGTTTTAACCCTTAGTTCTCCTCTGCAGTCAATCTACGGTTCACTGGCCTCTTGGAGGTTAAGTGCAAGTCAAGGTGCTATGTTGCTGCCAAGGACCGTGGAGGGCTCTCATTCCCTTGAGAACTGTACAGGATTATAAATGCCAGAATAATGGAAATGCGAAGAATGACGCAGATAAGAAAGGCGGAATGCCACTCTGAGGAACAACAGTGCCATACTGGTCTCAGGCTGGAGCCCCACCTTTCTGAGCCTGTTTCCTTTTCAAGTCTCTCATCCTGGTGTCTCAAAGGCCTAGTCACGAGTGAGATAACCCAGACCCAGAAAGACACATATGGTATATACTCACTTATAATTGGATATTAACCCAACATGGATGTCCTCTGAGAGTCTTCACTTAGTGGGGGATAGGGAGAGATGCTGGGACTCACTAGTGGACTCCAGGTGAGAGTGGTATGGAAGAATGGGGAGACAGAAGGACCCAGAGGGTCAAGGAACCCCACAAGAAGACTATCAAGCGCTGGCAGATCTGGACCCTGGCCGGGGGTGGGGGGGTACAAACTGCTGTACAGCCAAGGACAATGCATGCGGTAAACCTAGACCCTTTATTCAGATCTAGCCAATGGATATCTCATTCCTCACAGCTGTGGGGAGAGTAGGGATTGCCTCTGACATGAACTCTGGTGGCCCCTATTTGACCACTTCCTCTTGGTGGGGAAGCCTGGTGGCGCTCAGAGGAAGGGGAAGCAGGCTATCCAGATGAGACCTGATGGGCTGTGATCATATGGTGGGGGTGGAGGTCCCTTTCTGTCACCGGTCTAGGGAAGGGGAATAGGGTGAAAGAGGGAGGGAGGGGAAATGGACAGATACAAATGAGGGGATAACAATCAGGGTATATCCTGAATTAACTATAAATTAAAGAAAAGAAAAGAAAAATATTGAGCCTAGAAAAACGTAAGTATTGAAAAAGAAGAAGAAGAAGAAAAAAGAAAGGTGTACTGCAATGTGACAAGAGTGCAGGGAAGAGAAGACCCATCTGCATTGAGGGCCAGCACACAACACTGGGGACCACACATAGACTCATGCAGGCAGAGATAGGGACAAAGAGAAAGTCTGTGTATGGAGAAAAGGATAAACAAAACTAAAGAGGTCACCGAGTGCCAGCACATCCCATTTTAGGGAGCATGTAGCTGCCCTGAACGGTCACTGCCTGACATCCTGGTCCCTGCTGCCTGAAGGGCTGGGTCTGGGAAGGTGACAGCTGAGAGATAATGAATCCTTCTCTCATCCTGGTCCCTTGGAGGCCACTGAGAAGATAGACATGTGGGAGCAAGAAGGGTGAAATGGGTCAAGCAGTGAAGCTTTTAGCATCTGTCACTTGTCACATGCGCATGCAACTTACAATTGTATTTTCTGTAGGTTTTGTGGAATAACTGGCATTTTCGCATTGCTAAGTAATAAATTAGGCTGCCGTGATGACTAATATGAGCAGCTCTCTGTTATGGCACAGAATAGCTCTCCTTCATTTGACCAGGATGTCCCAATTACACTTTACATTTACTGCTTTCCAATCAGGAGATCAAATGTATCTGCATATTGTCACAGAGACTCTCTCTGCTCTTGGCTAATGAGTCCTAATTGTGACAGTGACTTCATGTCCATGTGAACAGAAACCACCAATGCTGATAGCCACCACCTGAACCAAAGAGCTCTTCTGAACATCGGTACAAAGAAGCTATGTTAGCCAGCAAATAGCCGACAGCTAAATGAGAGGGGTCTTTAGTATTTGGAGAATCCTACTGTTTACAGAATTCCCAGGATACAGTGCAAAATTTCTTGTGTGCATGTGTATGTGCAAGGTCTTCTCCTAGGGAGGGTCATTTGTTTTCAAAAGAAAACTCACTCTATTGATCTCACCAACAATGTTCAAAAATAGAAAAGAAGTGTATTTCTACATGATGTGCCCCTGTGCAGGCTTATAGGGCTATCCAGGCAGTTGGGAACCACACAATGAAGGTAGGCAGGTACATCTGTGTGAGTCATCTCTCAAAGGCATGGGGGTGGGGCAGGGTTATGCAGATTTCTGACCACTGAGGGGGCACTACCAGCTGCGCAACAGAGATCTGGGCCATTCAGACCCCTCCCATAATCATATCTGCACTCTGAACTCCTGAAGGCAAGTCCTGCTGGCACTGCCTAGCACTCTTCATGAGGATTTGGGGGTTGAGACATGTTCAGTGATTATAATGACTAGGGGGGATGACTCTAACAGGGGAACACGGAAGCCTGGTTGAATTCTTCCAAGTATCAAAAAGAGAAAACTGGGAACCAGAAACACAGCTCAGTTGCTCTTGCAGAGAATTCCAGTATGGGTCCCAGCACCCACATGACAGCATACAATCTTCTGTAACTCCAGTTCCAGGGGATCCTCTGTGGGAGCTGGATGCATGTGGCACACTCACACACACACACACCCCACATACACACCCCACACACCACACACACACACACACACACACACACACACACACACACACTGTATACAAAGCGAATGCAGCAGATCCCGACTGTCACAGTCCCTGTTCTGCTCAGCGTCTGGACAGCTGATGGAGAGAGGTCTTAGGACACTCTCAGCCTCCTGTAGTGAATGGGTTTTTAAAATCAACAGTCTTTTCAAGCATGTTAAAGGCAAAACAAGGCTAAGAGTGGCTCCACCCCTTTTAGATGGATAGCCTTACCCATCAACATAGATCCACACAAGGGTTGACCTGGCCAGGTGATTCTGGTGGGGATGTAGCACAAATGGAGTCATTTTGAGCTTCAGATCTTGTTAGTACTTTATGTCTATTTTGTGAGTTTGGCACACACATCTTTCTCTTGAGACTCAGGTTGCTATAGGGATTAGGAGTTAGTATGACGCTGACCTTATCCTACACGTATTTCTCATCACGGATGTGCCAGCACTGCTCTAGCACAAAGGCATCTAGAACCGCGTTCGAGGTTTGAAAATGAAGAAGTCCCACAAAGCAAGGAAGTGATGCAGGTGTGTAAGAGTGTGTGCACTGAGGGGAAGAGAGCTCATCTTTGTTGGGGGAACTGAGAGCTAGTGGAACATTGGAAAAGGAAAATAGGAGAGGCCCAAGCGTCTTGGGCAGGGCAGATGTCATGGGGAGAGTGGTGTGGAGATGACCCCAAAGGCTAAAGGAGAGCAAATATTGAAGGGGCGGGACTGGTTCCCCCCAGTGGGCTATGGACGCATTTAAGGTCAAGAAGAGTTAGGGAGAACTTGCCCAAGGTCCTGTGATGAGACTCTGAGCACATCACTGGGAAGCCAGTAGGGAATGAGTGAGGGGAGAAGATGGGGCTGTAAGTAGTGTCTACCCAAGAGTGCATATCTATGCCAGATGGCCTTGTATTCTGAGGGAAGTTTTCAGGCATTGATTTCCTCCAGTGCTAAATGAGAAGGTTGGGTTTAGATATTGTCTAAAGCCCTTCTGGTTAATGTTCTGAGGTGCATGCAAGTCAAGTTATGTTTAGATTTCACTTAAGAAGACTCACTACCTCCAGGAGCAACTCCTGAAGGTTTCAGCCAGTGGGCGTCATTGGAATATAAGCCATCCACAGCACCTATTAAGGTAGCGCAGGAGCCAGAAGTCCTGCTTTCTTGATCTGAAATGCAGTGGTTGAAGTTTAGAACTGGCTCCTCTTCCTCTAGCACCCTACCCTGCACTGGGATTGACTTCTACGCCTCTTCTATATTTCACAGATGCTGGCTTCTCAGAAACAAAGCTCATGAGTCAAATTATCCCAATCTTCTCACTGCATATATTTTCAATAGCTTATCTAAGTGCCAAACTTTAAAAATTGATGATAACAGAATTAACTGGCCTATTGGATAGATAATACACCTGCTGTGCAACACAGGAAGGATCCAAAGTACACTCTTGGCCAAAGTGAGCCTTCTAGAAACACCATGCAATTGGCAATGAACATTTTTTAAATGCCACAACTGTATGATGTTAATATTATTTCTGAAGAGTAAGTAGAAAGAGAAAGGTCCATTGCAGACTTTTAAAGAGCAGTGCATTCTAGTCTACCTCCATATAAATAATATATGAGATTCATAGTTGATTGATACTAAAATCTTGGTTCTCTTTTCAGGACTTCAGTGAACTCCCTTTCAGTCTCTAGCTAAAGGTTAATGTTTTTGTCCATGTCTCCCAAGGGTGGGAGCACGTATGAACATGTTTCTAAGTAAGCAATGAAGAACCAGAGCTTGCAATTTCTGGAACATTCATAGCAAGCTTAGGAGACCACTACATTCTCATTTCCTAATTGACCACTCACTCCCCACACTTCCCCCACACCTCTCACGCTCGCTCGCTTGCTCATTGCAGCAGATGTTGTCAGCATCCTACAGAACTCAACAGCACCAGCTTCCATAATTAGAAAGCTTACTGGCATGGGAACACCTGCAACTCTATAGTGGGCTTTGTTTCCTCACTGTAGAAGCAATGGAGAGTAAGTGCCAGGCACACAATGCTTACCAAAGCTGTGCTCAGCCAGCCATGAAGAAAGCCATGAACATCTACCCCACTTCCACAGCAAAACATTGATGATAGCCCAGTGGTGTGTTGTTCACATGCAGCTGGCTTGAAGACACACTCTTTCCTGCCTTCTTTCTCTTTTCCTTCTCATTTCCTAAAGCCTTGCCTGGTATTGCTGAGTGTAGCTCTCTGACATAGAAAACTGCACTCAGAAATCTCATGCCTGGGTCTGCCTTGTGGAAATCCCACACTGAGCCTGCAAAGCCACTGTAGTATCCACCAAGATTGCTCAGACAATGAGATACCGGAATTGAAAAGCACTGCCATAGATGTATTTGACAACCTCAGAGAGTCAGATATTCCAAACAGACTGACTCCAAGGTCAACTAAGTAATGGATGAGCCTGCTCTCCCCTCCAGGGACCATTTCTAAAAGAAGACTCTGATTCGCGGGCCCAGGACACTTTGAAACGGACACGTCACTTAGCACAGAAGCCTGTCATGTGATTTGGACTGAAGCAAATACAGTCCGTGACAATATGCTGAGTGTAAGAGAACAAAAGGCTAAGAGCAGGGTGATGCATTGCAAGGAGGACACAGCTAAAAGGAAAGTACGTTGGTTAGTCAAAGAGAGGTGAGGGAAGTTTAGACAAAGTGAATGCCAGCTGAAGGAATATCCCAGTCTTCAACCCTGAACTCTCACTCTTCTGTATTTTGAGTATGCGTAATATTTAAATTTGATATAATTAGTATATATATAATGCTTTGTGGTGCTGGTGGTGGGTGCATATAGCTAGGCAGGTACTCTACCACTGGACACTGA
This sequence comes from Acomys percivali, assembly GCA_907169655.1. Classification (NCBI taxonomy): domain Eukaryota; kingdom Metazoa; phylum Chordata; class Mammalia; order Rodentia; family Muridae; genus Acomys; species Acomys percivali. Next base: position 73,629,324 of record OU015746.1, on the reverse strand, counting down.
ACTCTCTGATTTATTTGTCTACTTTTTATTCTGAGACAGCATCTTGGTGGTGCGTTGTCTAGCCTGCCCTTGGACCTTCTCTGTGGCCCCAGCAGCCCTTGAACTTCCTTGCCATCCTCTGGCCTCAGCCTCCTACGTATCTACGATTCACTGTCCTGCCTGAAGCATCAAGCTCTTCACATTTCATGAAGTCTCTTGCCTTTGGAGTGACAAGCTCATGGCACCTAGCAGCTCTGTACTGCACTAGACAAGTCCTGTTTTCTAACTGCCTTTTGTCAAGATTCCCAGCTGTCTCGTGGCCTCTGGCTTTCCTCTTCATCTTCTATTGAACCACACTGTGTTTTGTGCCTAGATGTTGACACTCCATAGCCGTGGCAGCAGGCGGTCAACCCAGAGCAAAGTCGCTATCACAAAACCTTAAAAAAAAAAACCAACAACTACAAAATGCTGGCCTATTTAAACCATGCCTTATGAAGCTTATGTTTGTTTTAAGTGAAACTGTAGAAGACAAAGTATGTCTCAAAACAGGTTATGATGCAATACAAATATTATTCTATGTGTGTTTGTGCTCATTTGTTCAAACTTCCACATTTCTTTGGCACAGGATCTCTCTGAGGACTTGACATGTTGACATTATTCTGGGATCTATCAATGACTAATAATAACATTTCCAGATAAAAATAATATCCTTAACTGCACATGATCACATTTTTATTTATTTTCTTCCTCTAATGTTTCAAGTGGAGGGCATTTAAAATGAGATATAAATAAGTTAGAGTATTATTTTATTCTAGTCTTGACTTTGCTGTTATCATTAGACAAAAGGCTTTAGGCTCATGTTCAAGGTCAAAACACTGGCCATGCTTATCCTCTCAGGCTCAAACCAAACATTTTTCTAGAGCTGGGGTGTGGTAGGCAGAATGATCGCCCCATCATCCCCAAATTTGTTGATTAGCTGATGTGCCAGATGTTGTTGTTGTTATTATTATTATAGAACAGATGTGATTAAATTAGGAACCTTGAGAAGGGGAAAGAATTCTCAAACATTTCAGTGGGCCAAAATCCTTGTAAGCAAGAAAAGTGAGAGGGTGGGTGGGGGATGAAGTGGAAGGGATGTTATCTATCTCGGGGAGGGGCACCTAGGCTCAGAAGGCGGGTGCCTCAGAGAAGCCAGAGAAGATGAAACACTGGAGTTTCCCACAATTCTTCAGAGGGAAGCAGCTCCTCCTACATCCTGACTTGATCTGGGTGGGGTTGGCTTTGACCTTCTGACCTCCAGAACTATGAAAGGATAGGTTTGTGCTGCTTTAAGCCACAAACTTTGTGGCAACTTGTTCCAAGAGGAACAGGAAATGGACGGACCAGGGACACTTAACGTGTTATTGCCGGTCACTCTGCCAAGCTACTCAGCCCCATGCTATGCACTTTTCTTCCCTCCATGTCAGAGCAAAGGTGAAAACCTTTAGGTCACATGTCTCTTATATCCTAACCTTGTGCAAAGCTTTGGGCAAGGTGCCTCACCCGTCCAGAGCCATGACTGTCTCACAGATGAAGTGGCGGTTGCTTCTCTTTCTGACTGGTTAGAGTAACGGCTCCCATTGCTGCAGCAACAAACCATACGTGTTGCAAAGGATATCAGTACACCATGGTGAAGTTGAAATGTGATGATGTGCGTGAGGCACCCTTGCAGCTGTTTCTTAGAGAGTAGGGGCTCAATGGGCCTTGGTCTGCTTTGCTTCACTACAAGCTTGCATGCAGAAGTTATGTACTAGTCAAAGTCCGTCAGAAGGCAAGTGCATAGATCTGCATCATTCATGGGGGTGGCGGTTGCCAGAGCCCTTAATATGGAATGTCTCATATTTGAATGGATTTATCAAATTTAAAAAAACTGTTATTTTATGTGAATATTTTGCTTAAATGTGTGCCTGTGCACCATGTGTGTGCAGTGCCCATAGAGGCCAGAAGAGGGTGGCAGATTCCCTGGAACTGGATGGTTGTGGATCATCACATACGTCTGGGAACTGAATCTGGGGTCATTGGAAAAACAGCCACTGTTTTTAGCCCCTGAGCCATCTCTCTAGCCCCTCAGTTATTATTGTCAGTCTTTTTGTTCAGCTAGGGGTTGAACCCAGGGCCTTGTCCATGCTAGGCAAATACTCTAATATTGACTTGTACCCTCAGCCCTTAAAAGCCTTACTATATGTGTTCTAAGTATGCACCTTACCACAATCCCATGAACTTTAATATATTTAGTGTCTTACTATGGATTACAGAATTGCCATTACTAAAACCTATTATTAGAACATTTCCACTACTTCCCAAAGAAACCAACCCACACTTTACTGTCACTTTCTCCTACTTCCATCCTAAATCCAGGTGGCCACTAATCTATGTCCTGCCTCCACAGACTGGTCATTTTCAACACTTCACATAAACAGAACCATAGACTATGCAGGCTCTATCCTGGACCATTGTCACCTCTCCAAGCTTGCCTTTTCCTCCCTTCCTGCCTCCCAGATGACAGCGAAATGAGATGGGTTTTAGTTCTCTGAGTTCCTACAGCTGATGCTCCCCTGTCTCCACCCCTGCATGTGCTCATGTCCACGTGTCTGGAACAGCGCCGACAACCTGCAGGTCTTAAACTGGAGTCTCTTTTTCTCCAGCTATGTCTTTATTGGATTCCTTTGCAACATGCTTTTGTAGCTCCTTATAGTATACGCTATTATGGTATGCAGTAATTGCCTGTTTGTCTCCTGTAACCCTGGAGAAAGCAGGGGCTCTGTCTCTTCCTCAGCACAGCACACTGTGCGTGCTGTACCTTGCATGGGGCCTACTTACTACCTCCAGACATTTATTAATAGAAAGGATGAAAAATGTGTGCAATTTTAACAAGTTCCAGCCTTTTCTTCTTGTAAACTCAGGGAAGCTAATTGCAAGCTGAGGCTTCAGAGTTGTATCTCATGTTCTTTGTCACACACATATTACTATTGGATACTTGATGGGGAGTGCAAACATATAGACCAACCAGAATATATAAGATATTTCTTACATAGCATTTTGTCACCAATTTCTGGGGAAAACATGTCTAAATGATTTGCATAACAATATTCGGCTTAATTTGAGAGGCATTTTCAGGGAGGTATGAACCTTCTTCCCCCCCAAGTCTTTGCTGACTACCACCTTAGCCTTTGTACACAAGCTACCTAAGAAAGTAGAAGGAGTTTATATGCTTGAAGGTGAAATCAGGCTGCGAGTGGCCCAGTAGTAGAGCCTTAACCTTCTGTGTGAAAGACACTGAATGCAGTCCCCAGTGTCACCCAACAATATGGAATTAATTTTAAGTCACATTTTAAATCTCCAACTCAACTCAATAAATTAAGATTGAAAAATTCTTCCTCCTGTGGCTTTCTGTTACTGCTTGTATTTAAGAAGACAGGCCTTTGTGGTCTTACCTGTGTGCAGGCTCTGTGCTGGCTGCCCAATAGAAGAACAATATGGACCACCACACAGTCTAATGTGTTCTAATGTTTTGGATGTAGCTCTGAAGCAGATGATAGGCCCCAGGTTAGGTCTCAAGCAAGAGCAACAAAAACTCCTAGCATCCATACTAAGATGGTCCAAAAATTGGTCTAATTATTTCTTTTTTTTTTTTTAGACTTATTTATTATTATGAATACAGTGCTCTGTCTGCATATATACCCACAGGCCAGAAAGGGGCATCAGATCACATTGTAGATGGTTGTGAGCCGCCATGTGGTTGCTGGGAATTGAACTCAGGACCTTTGGAAGAGCAGTCAGTGCTCTTAACTACTGAGCCATCTCTCCAGCCAGGTCTAATTATTTCTTAAGGTCTGTCTGTCAATATGGCTCAGAGGGTAAAGACACTTGCTGCCAAATCTGATGACTTGAGTTCAGTCCTTGAAAGCAACATGGAAGAAGAGTACCAAGCCCTGCAGGTTGTATTCCTGCCTCCACGTCTTCAGTGGGGCTTGCATGTCCCATTTCCCCCCAAACATAGCCAAGGTACCATCTCACCGTGTAACACCGTAAAGATCATCAACAGATGTTCTATGTGTCTTTTCATGCTGCCTCTTCAGTATCCCATGTCAACACACGCTACCACAGTTCCCCCTATGCACACGTCAAGGGCTCACTGGCAACACTTGGCCTGTGTGTGGCACTTGGACTGTGTGGTTGAAGATTATCCCCTCCCAGGAAACTTCCAGATAGAGCTATTCCATTCATGCATTTGACACGTCAAGGCCTGTGCGTGTGACATTTCTTTCTCTGTGCAAGATGTCTAGAGATTTTCAGCCGGTTGCTCCAAAATGAACCAGTTGTTGGTTTGAAACTGTCAAATGAGAATCACCTGGAAAAGCTGCTTTCCTCTGTCTTTTTCTCTTTGTCTGCTCCCCTCGCCCCTCGCCCCTCCCCCACCCTTACCCCCACCGCCACCCCAACCTTGATATCCAGCCCATGGTGGTCTGCGACTCTCAATTCCCAGAACGGGAATTACAGGCTACAGGCAGTTGCAAGCCACCCCTCCTAGGGGTTAGAAACAGAACCCTGGTCCTCTCTCTGCAGGAGCAGCAAGTACTCTTCTTAATCATGGAGTCATCTCTCTGCTACCAGTCTTACCATTTTTTTTTTTTTTTTAAGGATCTGGGGATGACCTTCTGTTTCTTTGTGTTCTCATTTCTTATCATCTTATTTACCTTCTTTCTTTATATTGTTTCTGCTTGGATCTGCATCAGCCTGGCCTCCATTATTTGTTTGTAGGGTTGGAGACAATTCTCCACTCTTATTTTTAGGTTACTTTCTCATCGGAAGCACATCTCTTTTGATGCAGCTAATCCATCACCAGAAACTGCCATCTCTGGTTGTGAGAATTAAGGACCTATGCCAGAGATCAGCCCGGATGGGATCTCAGGCTTTTTTCTAAAGTTTAGAAGGAATGGAAATGTGAATTGTGCTGCTTCGAGAAGGGAACTACATTGTCTCAGCGAACTGACGTCTATGAGCTCATCGGCCATCAGTTCAGATTATGTAACAGAGATTCTTTTCTTCAAAAATGAAAAATTGAGTCTATCTGAAAATATCCCCAAAGAGACTTGAGTTATTTGAGTTTCCAGTAACAGGGAACTGGAATTTAAAGGATTTATTTTCAAATCACAGTTTCAAAAGAATACAGTCAACCTTTGGACCCATAAATTCCACAGCATGGTTCAACCATCCAGGAATGAAAATATTTAAGAAAAAAAAAAAAAAAAAAGGCACCAGCGGTGAACACGTAAACCTTCTCCTAATCATTGTTTGTCAATAATACAGAACATGTTATTTACATAGCATTTGCATTCTCTTTGGTGCTATAGGTGACCTGGAGGTGACTTGTAATAACAGGGAGATGTGTATAGGCTATATGAAAATTCTGTGCAATTGTATGTAAGAGACTTGAGCCCCTGTAGATTTGGGTATCTGAGGAGGAACCTGGAACCAGCCCTACTGGATAGGCAAGACTGACTTAGAACTTATTATACCACAGGTAATGACAGTGGAGAAAATGGCCCAGAAATGAATTGTAGGTTCTAGGACTCACGATGGGTGGAGGTGGGGGGTCAGAGAAAAAAAAATGAAGAAGAGGGATCCTGAGTGATTTCCTCCAGCCCTGGATGGCCACACACTGTGCTCAAATTAGTGTTTTGTAACAAAAAATTATCTGTGTTTCTGGAGAGACGGCTCAGTGGACAAAGTCCTTGCTATGCAAGCAAGAAGACCAGAATACAGATCCCAGAAACCACATAAAATCTGGGGCACAGTGCTATGTGTCTGCAGCCTAGCACTGATGGAATGGGCATGAGGCAGGTGGAGTCTGGGGGCTCACTAGCCCAGGCTAGCCCAAACACTCCAGGTCCTGTGAGAGACCATGCCTAAAAAACTAAGAAGAAGAATGATTGAGGAAGACACCTGACATTATACTCATGCACAAGTGTGAGTAATCCTACACACACACAATCTCTTCATGGCTGTCCTGGTCATGTCTGTTCTATTAGTGGTCAGTCTTCTAGTTTTGCTCATCACAATACAATTTCAGCTCTTGGAGGGAAATGACAAAGTCTTTCATCATGATTGTTTTTCTCAGTTTTTGATTTATGCACACGAACTACCCACAGCATACAATGGAAAATATATGTGACAGCAAAACTTATAATTCTTTAAAGCCTGCCACCAGCCAATGTAAAAGTAAGAATAGCTAAGAGTGGTTTCTAGGTGGGTTAAATTTTGGCTGTAAAGTAACATTGCACAGCTAAAGTCCCCTTTTTTTTGATTAAGTTGACTGGGCATCCACCTACCATAACACCATGCTACAATAATTTATGTGTGTGTGTGTCTGTGAGCATGCTTATATGCTATAATGTGAGGGTGGAGGCCAGAGGACAAGTTGTGGAAATTGGTTTTTGTCCTTTCACCATGCATCTTCAGGGAGCAAAAGGCCTGGTGACAAGTGCCCTTCCCTGCTGAGCCATCTTACTGGCCCACTATACTTTCTGTCATTGGAAGTTAGGAGCAACTAAAGAAGCAGCAGCATTGTGAGAAAGAGAAATTCAGACTCAATTAGGCTAAAGTGGAAGCAACTGTATCTTGCGGGCACTCCTCAATATTTCAGTGCGTGATGTTAATTATACCAAGCGGAGATGGAACTCTCAGCTTCTTGAGGGCCTCATTCAAGAAGATCCATCAGTGTGTAGTTATAAGCGGCAGCCTGTGCCCACAGAAGCAATATTACATTTAGTTTACAATGTAGACAGGTCGATAGTAAACATTCCAAACATTTGTAATGCAAGAATTTCTTTTGGTGCTTTCAATATAGGGCTCTGAGTTCTCGATACAAGTCTAAGCATTTGTGTATATTAACTATTCCTTTTTTTTTTTTTAATGTTTGAGAACTTCTGTTAGTTCTGTTCATACTTTTCCATGAAACTTCCTGAATATGCAGGATGACCTCTGCACAGGTGAGAATACAAGGTTGCTTTATTTTTTTTCTATCTGAATGTCATCTATGCAGCCAACACGTTAGGAATCTAAAGCATTTGACGCCTCTTATCAGCAACATAGAAATAGCTGCTTGGGCTCGTAATAGAGACATATGAATTCACTACAGTTAAGTACTCACCAGGGGCTCACACAAACCATTTGATTTCAGGAGACACAGTGGAAATATGAACTACATTTCCAAGTCAGAGGTTCTCCATGCTAGCTCTAGGGCACTTAAAAATTCCAGTGCCTAACACCACCCAAAATATTTGACTTAAAATGTTAAAGGCTCCCTAGCGTCATGCACTAGTCTTTCAGAACCTTCTTTTACAAACTGTGGTTCAAAAAGAAACCACACCAGCATCACTGGAAGGCTAGGAGTGGGAAAGCTCAAATGCCATTCCGGAACTGAGGAATGTGATTCTAATGTAAGACCTGCTTGTCTTTTTAGAAGGTCTTTCAGACGTTTCTTTGTATTTTTGATCATCACACCTTCACTGAACTCTAATTTCATGATGTGCCTGAGAGGTGGACCTAGTCATTGGTGTTGATTGCTTTTTTTTTTTTTTTTTTTGAGAAAGGGTCTCATTATGTAGCTCTGATAATTACACAGTCCTTGTTGAGACATCTTCCTATACTATGCCCAGGGTTCCTCACACAAGCATACACACACTAAAAGAAGAAGCTCATGGAACCAGATGAATAAAGTTACTTTTTAATAGGATAGTACAATGGTGGTTGGTAGACTGGTAGACACTGGAAAGATGGGAAATGGAATGGGGGGGGGGGAGGGATGGTTGCTACCATTTAACAGACACAAAATTTCAGTTTTGTATGAGGAAGGATTCTAGAGAAAGAAGGTGGGGATGGTTGCTTAATACCATTGAACTGTACACTTAAATTGGCTAAGATGCCAACTTTAACATTATATGTGTGTTACTATAATACTTTTTTTAAACTTTAAAAACAAGAAGTTTTTTTCCTTTTTTTTTTTAAATTTTTATTTTTTGGAATGCATGCCTCTTTGGAATTCAGTGCTTCCCAGGCCCCTTTATAGAAGTATACTTAAAAACAAATCAAAACAAAAAATATTAAAAAAAAAAAAACAAATCAAAACAACACCCTAAAACAAAACAAAGACCAATGGTGCCTCATGCCTCACCAATTAACTTTGAGTTCACTCTGTAGTCTAAAATGACCTTGAACTTCTGATACTTCTGCCTTGTCTCCTGAGCAATGGGGGTACCGAATTGTACCATCATACTGCATCTTCTATGGTACTGTGAATCTAACCGAGGCTTCCTGTACTTTAAGTGGGCACTGCATCACTGGGGCTATTCCCCAGCCCTCTGCTTTAGCTTTCTAATGGCTGTGCACTAACATTATGGATGCAGACAAATAGTTACCTCCTGAGGTATCATTTAGCAGATGGAATGTGGTGAAGGGCGAAGAAAATTTAGATAACCAGAACAGGTTTCCTGACAGGATGGGGCTGGGGGGGGGGGGCGGGTGTCGCTCTACCAGGTTAGAAAAGCTCAATATCCAGGCTTCCTCTTCCCAGGCATCTGTGGGCTCCTGGCACACGAAGGCTTCCTGTTTTTAAGATAATGTTTTTAAAATGGTTCATAAAGAGTTTCTTGGCCTCAACTAGTCCTCGAGAAGCAATGTTTTGATGATTGAACTATAAATGAATCAGAAACATATGCAGTGAATTTCCCTTGGGTTTGGCAAAGCACATTTTGGACTCAGTTCTGTCCGGGATACTTGAAAGGTGGTTTCTAGTGTTTGTTGGATCAAACAAAGCTTCACTTTCCCAGTTCCCTTTCAGGCTGTGGCCAAGTAAGAAGGCAGAGATGTCAGAGCCTTTGTTCCTACACTACCAGATCTCTACATTCATGGAGGATGGAGTCACTGAAAAGCTACTGTCTAGTACACGTAGAAACATCTACTACATTTCCCCGCCCCCTTCAGGGTTAGTGTCCTTCAAGAGGTTTCTTTTTTTTTCTTTTTTTTTTTAAATAAACAAAGGGCTTCAGATGGGTTATTTCAAAGATTAGACGTTCCCCTTGGGTGAAGTCTTTTGTACTTACCTACAGCAATTCTAGATGGGTGCCCTCCCTAAGGCTCCAGGCCTTGAGCTCTGGGGAGTATTTGAAGGAGTGCCACAGCTTGGGAGATAGCACTTCCATGTGGCCAGAAAGAATGGCCAGCTTCTTGGACATCTTCAAGAAGCATTTCAGAAAGAAAGAAGCCCAAGACTGTGGCTTCAATCTCCATTATGTATAAACTTGCCTTTGAGGCTTATAAACATCTCTGAGGCGCTCCCATGGAACACTGTGTGTATTGTTGCGGAGCTGTTTTATCCTCAGGCAGGAAGAGTACTGTTAGACTAACAAGTGTTGGGGAATATCATATTTCTTATTATCTCAGAAAATTGGTAAATGAGGCTCAGCAATAGAGACTTGGGACCCCTACAGAAAGACTGCTGTCTTAGAAGTCAGAGATCACTGATGTCTGAGGTGAAGTATTAATGGGAATCATGACTTCATGTTTCCCAAATCTAATGAACAAACAGCACAGACACACTTCACTCCCTCCTTCTTAGGGAGCACATTTCTAAGGAAACTGCACCTCTACGAACATGAACCTACGAAGAGCTTAAAAAATAATTCTCAAAAACATGTGTTATAGTCTGGGAAACACTGCATGTTAACTATTTTAATCAATATAAGACCCACACGACTCAGCAGTGTCCAGCTGCGGCAATTCCCGAATAATTTTAACAACCTCTTTGTAGCGCAGACGAGGAGAAGAAAAAAAGGGATAAAAAGGAAGAGAAAGAAGAGGAAGAAATCTAAAGGGCAGAAGAGCAACATCCCTGCGGGAGAGAGACATCTGAACGAAAACAGCAGGTAGGCAGAGAGATATGTAGTAAGTGTGGAGGAAGGAAAATGCTGGGAAAAGTCTAACTGCAAACAAGAGACTGGAGAGCAAGGCGGGAGGTGTTCAGCATCATCTGCACTTCCTTCAAGCTCCAAAATGTCACCCTGTGATGATAACCTCCCTGGCTAGTGGGCCCAAGGTCGCAAGCCCTGCTCTGGGAGTCACTTGTGGGAGGTGTCTGTTGACATGTGGTTGTATTTCTTCGACAGAAGTCTCTCCTCTGCAAAACGGGGAACAGTAGTTCCTGACTTGTGAGGTGAGCATCAGGATCAAACGCGATCATTCAAAGGAGCCATCAGCCCATGAACCAATGCCTGGCCTTCTTACTCTCAAACCTGAGCTCTTCGGCCGGCTGGAGGAGTCCTTCAGACTCCCTGGGTGCTAACAGTCCAGCTGCTCCACCCCACTTAGAGGGTTCTCTGGAACTCCTTCCTCCTCTTTGTCTCCTATGCCACCAGTGGCCACGCCCTGTTGAGCCTACTTCCTAAACCACTCAGAATCTGTCTTCTCCTCCCTGCTCTTCACTGTCATTTCCCAATCAGACCTTTACAAATGTATGCCATCCCATCATGGCACTTTGGTCTGGCAGATTGGGTTCATGTCAGCGATGTGGCCCTGGGAGATTTCTTCATCTCTCCCAGCCTTAAACTGCTGAGTGTACGTGTGAAAGACAGACGACAGAAGACAACCATAAGTGCCAGCAGTCCTTCAGCTATAACCACTTTTTTTTTCTTCTTCAAATACAGGATGTCTCATTGACGTGGAACTAACCCAGTAGGCTGGGCCTGGCTGGGCCAGGAAATCCTAAGGATTTGCTTATCTCCAGCTCCCCTGCATTGCTATTACAAGTGTGCACCACTGTGCTGGCTTTTTGGTGTTGTTTTAAGATTTATGTGTTCCATTCTGCATGCCTGGTGCCTGTGGAGGTCAGAAGAGGGTGTTGGATCCCTGGAACTGGAGATGAAGATGGACCAAACCTGGTTCCTCTATAAGAGCAACAAGTGTTCTTAACAACCGAGTCAACCCTCTTGCTCCCTGCTGGCTTTTTAACACAAGGTTTGGGATCAATCTGAGGTCCAAGTCCAAGTACTTTACCACTTCCTTAGCTCCCTTACATTAGTTCCCCATGGAAGGAAATTACTAGTGGACTTTTGTCATTCACAGCTCAGCTCTATGAGCCACTGTGGATGCTAATTAGTGAATATTGAAGCATAACTCTTAAGGACATGCAGCGACATGTTCTATGCTAGCACATGCTCTTGAACCCCTTAATACATAGGTATGTCTTATGTGTGTTTCTGTTTAAATGCATATTCAACACACATTGTCCATTTGTCAACATTGAACTCATAGCCACAGCTCTGTAATCCATGCCTTGAACGGCACTTATGAATGCAGGTGTGTGTTAAACAAGGCACGATGCTACGGCCTGTGGTTAGGAAGCTCTGCACAGCAGCGTGGCACTTCATGCAGAGGCCATTCCAAACAGCAACATCATCCAACATGTGACCATTAGTACACCTCAAAAGGGACACTGACAGGACAGAATGGGAGCCAAAACAAGGAGGCGGAGTGTCACCTCGCTCAACCCCAGCTTGGTACTTCACTGACCAGCATAGTCCCATGAATAAGCTGTGAAGGTGCCTGGAGAATTGATTTGGTTTATAAACATGGCATTCTAGAAAGTAGGTGAACATTGTACAAACAGAACCCATGGAAAATCAGGACTGGCTGCCTTGGTCATACCAGGTGGGTTCGAGGCAGTTTAAACCAGAGAGCTCAGCATCTACTGTGCAACAAAACCTATCAGTGCTTGCTGTTGTTAATGACTATCTCTGTCGCACTACTCATGCCAAGTAAATAGCTTTAAGAGATCGCCATGTCGCCTCTGGCCTTGCTATTTATGCCACCCTACAAATAGCTTTAAGACACCACCATGTCATTTCTGGCCTTGCCATCCAAGTTTTTCCAAGGCATCTAACAACAGGTTACTTTCTTTCTACCTGCCCCCATCTCACCACCACTTTGCCTCATGCACCCCTAGGTGAATCTCCCCTAGGATCTGCATTCTCTCTCTCCCTCCCTCCCTCCCTCCCTCCCTCCCTCCCTCCCTCCCTCCCTCCTTCTCTCTCTCTCTCTCTGTCTCTTTCTCTCTTTCTCCCACCATTTGTTGGGAATGCCCCATCCTTCCTCACTTGCTTCTTCACCCTATATGGAAATAGAACTCCCCCCCACCTCCAGATACTTCTGTTAAAAACAACCCTACGGCCTTTTCTAGCTAGAACTCTTCTCTCCCTCTTCTCCCCTTCAATAACCACATTTTTCTGCTCTCATGGAAGCTGTCATTCTCTGCATTTTGTTAAAACATGTTTTCATCCTCTGAAAAGGTATGGGTTGATATGATTCATCTTTCATGCACTGCAAAACTCTTATCACAGTGCCTTGCCCTCAGTACAGTAGATGATAAATGCTTGCTGATTAAACACCTTAACAACAACAACCCCCCGCACAGTGCTTAGCACTCCCTTTACTGAAAAAGACACGACATTTATAAAGCACATTTTGATTTGAGAAAATCTTCATATGAACCCCTCCTGCCTCCCCGCAAAAAAAAACAACAACCCAGAGGTGTTTCCAGGGTGTTAGAAAAGCCTGAGAGCCTACACTGGGTTGGTAAAGCCTGGATGACTTGCTCCCACATGCATATTCTTATCATTTCAGGGCCAGGGCCCTATTTTGGGGCAAGGTATAAACCTTGAAATCAGGGTTAAATAATTCAGGCAGCAACCTATTCTAAATTACATCAGTTTCTTCCAACAATCTCATTGTAATAACCAAAAGGAACAGTTGGTATTTTCAATTGACTTGCTTCCAACTTGCTTGGAGCTTGGGGCAAACTGATGTGCAGCCATAATATATTACCTGTCTCTGCAGAGGAGCCTAGAGAAAGGAGCCTGGCATGAGGATGTCTACTAATGATGCAGTGTGTTCTTGACTTTCTGGGTACCAGGCATGATTGTAATGACCTTGCTATCTAGAGTGTTGGAGGATACCTTTTGTGTGTGCCTTTAGGGGTAGATATGTGTTTGTGTGGGTGTACATATATGCAGGGACATGAGCAAATATGTATGTGTGTGTGTGTGTGTGTGTGTGTGTGTATGTGTGTGTGTGTGTGACTGGCATTCCCTAGGTGCCATCTACGTTGTCTTTTGAGATAAGGTTTTTTTTTTCCGCTGGCCTGGAGCTTACTGAAAAGGCAAAGCTGACCAGCTGGCAAGCCCTGGGTATCTTCTTGTCTCTGTGTCCTCAGTTCTGGGATTTCAAGCACATATCACCACATTTGAGTTTTACATGGGTTCTGGGTATTAAACTCAGGTCCTCAAGCTTATATGGAAAACACTTTAGCAATTCACCTTTCTCTGCTCCCGTGTAAACATAATTTTTAATGAAAAGGGAATGATGGAATGTGTTATATAGCACTAAATATGGACTCCTTTGCTCTTAATATAATTTCTCAGCAGCAGCAGCAGCAGCAACAACAAACTAAAAAAGTCAATGCATGTCTTGTTTGAGTAATCTAGCCCTCAACCCGCATACATACTTTAGCTTGAATTTTCTTCTTTGGATATAGCATTCACCCTGCAACTGGGAACTGTGATATGTCCCACCTCATGTGTGTACAAATGATCCTGCTAAAGGTACAATATCCTCTCTCCTGGTGGGAGGTAGAGAGGAAGTGTGTGTACGCTCACCCTCACGCTCACCTGTGCACACCTAAAGCTCCCACTTGCATCAATTACTGTTTTCTGGTTTGTGCCTTTTGTCTCTGCACATTTGCAACAGTGGTCACTTCCCCTGATTACGATAACACTGGGGAAACTTGGTCAACTTCTGTAAAATCAGAGAGATGAACTCGAGAGAGGAAATGATTTTCAAATAGCACGTGCAAATCATTTTACTCTCTTCACTCTCAAATTCTGTTTCTGTGCGAAGTGCGCATGTGAGCATGCATGAGAATACGTGTGTCTTTTTCCAGGAGCTATGTCACTGACTGTCACCACTCATGAAGAATGAGATCAGAGAGGGCTGGGGGCTGACTGCAGGAATAGCATGCGCATACATGGTCACATAAACTGTGGTAGGAAGCCACATGAAAGCATCAATTTTCAGCTTCCTTTGTGAGGCAGAGGAGTGAAAGGAAGTGGAAGCTGTCTTGAGAAGTGCCCAAATCCTTTGGACCTCAAGAGAACATCTGATCAAAATGACATCTTTCCTCCTGGAGACCTGTTCAAGCTGAGATACAGCCTTGGTAAGGGCAACGCATTTAGTTCTTTGACAGAACATCTAGTGGGAGTCAATTTTTAAAAAAAAGGCCCTTGCTTTCCCAAATACTGCAAATACCCCCAGGAAGTCAAGCTTCTCTTCAAGCTTGCTTGGTCCAGGTGACCTGAGGTGACATCTGAAGGCCAGCCTGTGACCAACTGAAGAAGGGACCATATTCCTTTAAGGAAATGCTAGGCTCCTTTACTGATCTCCTCAGCTCTAGAAATAAGGATGCTACACTTAAAAGGTTGTCACTTCACACGAAGACACTGACCACCAGAATCTGTGACCCCATTTGGAGAGTAGATCGTAGAAGAAATGGTTCAGGTAAGATGCAAGCTAAAAGGGAGGCCTTCATCTGATGGGGTCCTCAGAAGAGGATCTTAGCACACAAACAATACATAGACCAAAGCATGAGCACACAAAACCACAGTGAAAAGACCTGTAACCCAAGAACAGAGGCCTCAAAAGAAACCTTGCCAACTCCTTGATCTTGGCCTTCCTAGTCTACAGAGCTGTGAGAGGATCATTCCTTTTTGTCAAAGCTCCCCAGCCAGTGTTTTCTTATGGCAGACAGCCCTAGGCCAGTAACATAATACCCGATGGTTATTTGCTAGTGAGAGAGTATATGAAATTACTATCTTCTTTATTTTCAGTAAGAAAATATATGTTTTTACTAACTGTCGCAGACCGTCTCAGTTGGGTATCGGTCCTTGGGTCAGGAGTTCTCAAAGTGTCTGTGGACAAAGATAGGCGAGTGACAAACAGAAAACAAAACACAGAGATGTTGTTTGATTCTGAGTGTCACTGATGGTCCACGGCAACTAACACACATACCTTTTTTCCTTGACATTTTTTATGCCAAATAGGTTTTAATTCCTTTTGACTAGATTCACAAGAATTACTGAGGTTTCTGTCTCTTTAGGCTATTTTTTTTCATGTTTGTTCACATATGTACATGTGTGGTATCTGTGTGTGTGTTCTCATGTATGTGGTTGCACATATGTGTGGATGCATGTACAAGTAAATTTTCTTTCATTACAGACACACATATATATATATGTATATATATACATATATATATATGCTCCGATATTATAAACTTGAAAACAACATTTGGTTCCATGCCAAGCTTCCCCCATAGTAGACAGACTGACCTTTTTGAAAATGCAGTGCAGTCTTAAAAAGGCATGTGTGTGTGGGGGCAATATTGATGTTGTACATCTTCCTTGATGACTTTCCACCTTATAGGGAGGTAGGGCCTCTGGTTGAGTCTGCAGTTCACTATTTTAGCTAGTCTGGCTAGCAGGCTTACTCCAGGGATTTCCTGTCTCCTCCCTAGCTCTGGGGTTGCAGGTAGGCTATGCCCACCTGGCTTTGTGTTCTTGGGATCAGAACCCTGGTCTTCACATTTGCACAGTAACCACTTTACCGGCTGAACCTGGCCCTAGCCCATCCTTTCAGTTTTGACACAGACATTCATTTATTTCTCTCTAGCACCTCGAGGGAAAGGTAGAAATTGCTACTTATCATTTTGTAACTGAGGAAATTAGAATTCAACTAAATGATTTATTCATGGTACTCAAACTGAGCTTGTCCCTAGTCCCCTCATGTCCTGCGCTGCTTTTTTCCACATGTGGCCCCTTTGCCTGTGGCCTGGGGTGTTTTTATTATTATCAACATGTACTTTCATTTTCTAGAAGTTTTTTATCTCGTCTTTCTTAGAAGTTTGGTTAGGTTGTTTGTCCTGTTCCTTTTAAATTTTGGATTATCTTGTGGGTTTCCTAGGAAAGGAGGCCCTGTGCAGTTCTTCACTGTCCCTTCCTCATGACGATCCCCAGGAGGAAATTCTATCTACTTAATTACTTCCTTGGAAGCTGGAAGCTAGGCTTCTGCATGCTTTTGCCTCTTAGCCTGAAGCTGTGGATTCTGAACTTCGCAGCATGTTAAACACTAAAGGAATGCAAAAAAGAGGGCTTTGAGCATCTTTAGGTTAATCACACTGTGCTCTCAGAACCTTGGGAATGTAGTCACAGATCACTGTGGGCCCTTCTCTCCTGGTGGAATGAAAATCCCCCAAGAGCCCTAAGCCCAGCAGACAAAGAGAGAGGAAAACCAAACAGGCTGCACCAAGCAGCATCGCCTGGATGGGGTGTTGGACTTCCACAGGGCTGCCTATGTTGGGCCATGCTAGCTGTTGGATCAGCAGTGTGGTATTCCCCAGTGAGTAGTGCTCAGGGCCATCTGGAGACCAGCACTGCTCACCTGCTGCTGCCGTTGATGCCCTGTGTGGTTTAAACCAAAACGTGCCCAAAGCTTGGGGCCAAAGATGCCTCCTTATATACAGGAATAGACAAATTAGTGAATTAATCCCAAAGCACACCCAGGACCACAGATACTAGGATAAAGGTCAATACATACTTTTTATTGTCTGACACAGGAAAGGACATAAATGACCTGTTTGTTTCAAATACCCTGTGGTCGCTAATGTCATAAACGAGACCCGTGATGACAGCAGGTACTTACAGTTTAAGGTGCTAGGCATGCTGCTTTATCCATACATCACTTCTCACTTTCAATACAACTTGCTGCCATCCAGTTCCATAGATGAGGAGACTAAGTCGTAGAAAGGCCATGAGCCTGCCTACCATTCGCTCATTAAACTGGTGGAAGGAATGGAACAGGAACACAGCTCAACCTGACTTCAGAACCTACTAATTTAACCAAAGGGCCTGTATTACTGGAAGAACCAGATCTTCAAAAATCTGTTCTATGTTATACCTTCTGATCTCTTGTCCTACAAAATAATGAAATACCCCCCAGTAAGGGACAAAACCTGGCATCTTCAAGGCATTTCCCAGAGTGTCCTTTGTACAGAAAGGAACACAGAAGTCTTCTGTAAGCCCGAGTTCTTGGCATAGAAAATGTGGGCACCTAGACATAGGCATATCATCAGATTTGAGTGCAAAGCAATGTGCTCAAAGCTAAGTGGCTCAGAAAAGCCCCATCATCGTTGGCAGTGTCTGGAGGCCATCTGTAAGAATCCCAGTCTTCTGCATATAATCGCAGTGCAGAAACAGGGTCCCTGGCACATTTCATCTGGTAGAAATCCAGACAGAGGGAACTCAATTATTTAAACAAAGTTTTCCCCAGGGACCACTGTGGCACTGTGGCCTTTACAAGGTGGCCCCTGAGCTGCTCTTGTATTTAACATAAATAATTTAGATATTATAGTCCCTATACATCAAGTGTAGGTTTTAATTTAAAACCTCAGAATATCTTTTGGTTTTGTCCTTTAGTTTTATCTGTTGGGTATCAGAATAAATGCGGTGCCAGGTGCCCAGGAAAGAGAAAATGACAGAAATCCATGACAAGGCTTTTGAATTTTCAAATATGGTATGTGGTCCTGGAGATGTAAAAGCTGCTGATAAGACATTTCTATTTGAACAGTGCCACGTAATCACTGTACCATTTTAAAGAATTGTTTAAATTCTACATATTCACCTCACACAATTTGCCCAAATCTGGAAGTAAAGTGAGAAAGATAGTATAAAAAAAAACTTGAATATCTCTTTATAATCAGTATTCTTAAGGGCATTTCCCCTTCTGCTTTTAGCATCACCCTAACTTGTTTAGGGGACCTCATGTGACCAGAAAAGAGTAACAATTAGAAACCAACTCTTGTAAAGTATGTCTAGTCCTTGTATCTGCTTTTTTAGGAGCCTGGGCCCACATGGTCTTCTAAAGCCAGTGAAAAGGTCTCTTGTTGATTTGCCTCTCCTTGTAGCAAGTCTTACAACGCTGGCCCGCCCATCCCACCATACCCAGTTCTTGTTTTTACCTTCTAATTTTCAAGTCATCTTTCATTTGTATCTACAGCTTCCCCGAGTTCATCCCCTTCCCCCAAGTCCATCCCCTTCCCTACCTCCCCCCTCCCCCTCAAGAACAGCTTCTAATTTCAGGTTTTGCCTTTCCTGCGTCTTTAAGTCAGAAACTTCCCAAGGCTCCGAGAAGCCGGCTTCAGCAGGCATGCAGGGCTCCCTGTGCCTCCACTGCAGTGAAGTCAGCAATGGATATATCCTGGGTCTACAAAACATCACCATCTCAAGACGGGGTCCTCAAGGACAGACTGACTACAAATCAGGGACATCCTAGGAACCAGGGTCGAAGATTTTAAAAACCAAACCAATCGATGCTGGCAGTTCCCTAAAGGGAAAAAGCCTCTAAATCATGCAAAGTGAAAAGCCAATACAAAATGCACCTACGAAACCCACAAAAGCACCAAAAATGATTTCAGACTCCTGTGCCTACCTTAAAGACCGCCCAGATCGCTGGGCTCACACACACACATCCACACAGGGTCTGGTCTCTGGCTCTTCAACAGCTGTGCTTTCTCAGAGTGAGCCACAGTCTCCCCCGGGGGCTGGGCTCTGCAAACACACATGCCACACACACACACACAGCCTTGCGGTGCCAGGCAGCCCCTTCGGTCCCCTTCCCGATGTTGCCAAGCTTGGCCGCAGATCAGCTCCCTCATGGAGAAGTTGGGGGACAGAGCCAACTCACTAACTCACCCCTCAGAAAGAGGCCATGCATCTCGGCAGCAGGGGGCCATTGTATCCCTTTTCAAAGCTCAGATACTCTCCCTCACCCCCTACCGGAGCCTCATTAGATTCCCAGAACACCGTGCAGACCGCTCACCTCCTTGGGCGGGACCACACAGACCCTGCAGGGCGGCGGTGCCCCTCCTCCCCCCGAGGCGGGATACAGTCACCTCTTACCTTCACAGAGCCCTAGGTCTCCAAGGAGTCCAGCTTCTCACTCGGATTGGGAGGCCACCAGTTTTGGAAGCAAGGGACATTTCGAAGTGAAACAGAAAGTAGCCTGGGGATCCAACCCAGACCCTGGTCCTGTACTTGACCGCCCCTAAGCTCTGTGAGTCTTCCGACTCAGCCCGCAGCAGCTCAGCTCCACTGGCTCAGCTTGGGAGGATCCCAAGGACTCAGCCATAGAGAAGTCTGGAACTCAAAGCCACAGCCACTGCCTTAGCTGCTTTTTTTTTTTTTTTTTTAAGTATTTGTTGAGCTTTTTAATACGCAGTTTGTCTCCTTCTAAAGGAAATTAACAACCCCATCACCCGGACTCCATTATATAATTTAAAGGAACCCTAGCCCAAACCCCAGGCAGCATCTATACCCCCACAGTAGGAAGACCCTCAAAAGATCAAACAGTAACAATCAACCTTGCTAGAATTTTCGTTTTGGCATTGCCTTTGGGCGCTATGCATATGTTCTCCTTTGTTTTGATTCTTGGTTACAGAACTCCTGACCGTCCTGCTGGGCAGGCAGGTATTTCTCACAAACTACGGCAGCTTTCTTGAGATTAGGTACTGGATGATTTCCGATCTGTGTCTCAGCCCAGAGTTGAAAAGCCTCAGAAAGCTTTTTAACCCATGCACAAACTCTGAACTCAGAAGTATTTATTACTTTTGTCACATTTCTAGGAGTCAAAGCTGTAGGGTCTTTAGCCACACACACCCAGCCTCACCCGGAACCTGATCTGTGCACGTCCTCCCTCAACCACCTAGAAGATACAGGAAGCTAAGTAAAAGCTGTTGACTTGATATAGGGAGTGAATCCTTTCATCTCTGTCCCACCATCTCACAATCCCCAAGGCCAAATGACATATTTTTGAAGCCACCACACTCCTGGACAAAGGGACTCGTTTCATTCTGTCCCAGTTTACCCGGTCCACCTACACTTTCTCTTGCC
Organism: Acomys percivali; assembly: GCA_907169655.1. Classification (NCBI taxonomy): domain Eukaryota; kingdom Metazoa; phylum Chordata; class Mammalia; order Rodentia; family Muridae; genus Acomys; species Acomys percivali. The sequence goes on along the minus strand of OU015746.1, from coordinate 73,609,255 downwards.
AAATGATGCCCGCTGAGGGGCCACGGAGAACGAAGAGGCTCTTTGCGAAATGGGGATGAAATTAATTGCATGAGTATATCATGATGGTGAGATTAATAAAACCCTAGGCTGTGGGTCGGGTTCACATGATGCCACGATGATTTGTAGGCACAGTGGGCTCTGGTCCCTCCAGACTCCAAGTTAGCCGGGCTGTGCTGCAAGATCTGGGGTGGACTTGGAAAGGACCATTGCCATCTTTGGGAATGGACACTACCTTCAGTCTCCTCTGTTTCCCTTCTTTACCCTCCGTCCACGTCTACCAAGGGAAACTGGTCCCGTGACCACCATTAATGAGATGATTGGCAGATGGGTGGCATAGCCTCAGAGCTTTCTTTGAAATGCCGTGCTAGCTACCCCTACAGCCCTCTGAGGTGAGAGGGCAGGAACTGCTAGTCCCCTTTTTAGACTCCCGAGAAGCCAGTGACCCAGGCAGGAATTAGCAGACAGGTCTTCCCTCCTCTGACTTGCAGAGACTCAGATTATGTGTGGGATGACAGACGGGTGTTTATGTCTCACCCTGCAGATGGCGTGGATATCACACAACCTGTTGTGACAGTTGCCTCAGTAACAGCTTTCTCAATAGGAATGAGGACACATTGGGAGATATTAGAAAATATCAGGTCATTGGACCTTAGTAAAGGTCAAGGAACAATAATAGGAAAACATACACCAGTTGTCTGAGTAACTTAAATTTCATAGGGCAGTCCTTACCAAAAGAAATATAATAGGGATCATATACATAATCTTTAAACTCATAGTATCTACATTAAAAAACTAGTGGAATTATTTTTAGAATATCATTCCAACATGTAATTAATGTAAACATTAATAGACGATGTATTATGTATTCATTTTTCTATTTCTGACTTTCAATTTGTATTTTCCACTTGTATCACTCCTCACGAATAGTGAGTCTTCAGTGGTCACATACAGTGGTTACACACTAGGTAGCCTAGCCCTGGACTATAATTAGCCATTGTATGGTTACAGTTAGTCTTTGATAACATATTTTTCTTTATTGCCTGGAAACTTGAGAAGACTCTGCGGGCTGGCAGGATGACTCAGTAGGTAAAGGTGTGCTTGCTGCTGCCTGACACCCTGAGTTTTATCTCTGGGACCCACATGGTGGAAGGAGAAAAGCGACTCTCCTGAGTTGTCTTCTAAGCCTCGCACATGTGCCCTGGCACGTGCACCTACGTAATAATAAAATGTAATAAATAATTGCAATAATAAAGCAAGTGGACAGAAAAGGATTCTGTATTCACTTGGTTCTAGCATCACCCACATCGTATCTTCCTAGATAGGAACAGGAAAATAATAAATAAAATAGGAATTTAGATAATACTAAAGATTTAGTTTCATTTGTGCTACCAGGGAGGCGTGAAGAATAAAACAAATAGACCTTGGGTATGTAGAAAGTTTCTCCTTTGGATCATCTGTACTGCTCAAGTTAGAGTCCTTGGTGTCGCACGTGGCCCTATGTCCTGTATACCTTTCTCCTCACTGCTCATTTCCTGAAACCCCTGAAATAAACCATCCAATCTTGTCAAATCAGTGGCCACCTTCCTAAGCCACAGGGGCTAGGCTATCACCCAAGCTGTCTCAAGAACTCATGCCTGGTATCCAAGCCTCTGTCTCCTGCCCCTCAGACTCACTTCCCACCCTTCCTTCACTGTACATATGGGTCAAAGTCAGGCATTACGTCATATAACCCCCCAACTTAAAGACTTTAATAGAAAACTATTCCCTTTTGAGTAAAATCCCTACTGTCTGGTGTGATACACTGGAGATTTATTATAAACTGGCTTCAGGGACTTTTTCTCCTTGCCTCATTGCTTCAGTTGCTTGGTTCTGTTTTGTCTATTTCTTTTACTGCAACATAGTCTCCATGACACTGTGGTTTTGTTTATAGTCATATTTCTTTGCCAAGAATATCCATCTTTAAAATGCCTACTCCTGACCAAATACCATACACTTCTAGGGGTTGCTCAGTTATTGACTGTAGCTCATTACTCCTACAATTCTCTCATCTTTGTCACCACACTCTTTTTATACATTGATATAGTATAGCCACACATGATGATGTATATAATTCCAGCACTCAGGTGGAGGAGACAGGGGGATTACAAGCGTGAGGTCAGTCAGTGATACACAGTAAAACCCAACCTAAAGAAAAAAGATGCATTATAACACTTGCCTCAATCTCCCATAATCATGTGATAATGACCTCTTTGGGCCTAGGAATCATGTACCATTTACCTTTGGATTCACCTTGGAACACGAGATTGTCTTCATGAACGACATGATTGATAAATACCTGGGGGGGGGGGGTTGATAAATACCTGAGGGGGTCAAATATCTTCCTTCCCGTTTCTGGCTCTAACTGCTTGACACATTAGCTCCACTGCTGTAACTGTCCTCGTTGTTACACATGTTACACACACCAATGCTTTTAGCATTTACTATCAGACACTGTCTTAGGCATTTTGCACATTTCCCTCAATTCCGACAACAAGAAATCAATAAGATGGTGAGTTACATCCAATTTTTAATAGATGAGGCATCTTGAATTCTGTCCTTTTCTTTGAACAAGTCTATTAAGGTCATTCTTATGAACACTGCTTAGTATTAATTGGTAAAATATTACAGATTTTTAAACATGTAAATGCTTGTGGGGTCTATATTTTCAATGTTTCTAGCTTTTCTTAAGGCCTCAAATTCTTAAACAGCTGGGGCAAAGAAGATACACTCTGATAGTGGTTTACGTGGGATAAGGAATGGTGGCCTGTGGTGTGGCACTTAGCTTTATTGTTCAGTATGTTTGTTTGTTTTGATTTTTCTTTATTCTGGCTCTTCAGTTTCTTCACACCCCAGTCCAGTGGTCCTCAACCTTCCTAATGCTGCGACCTTTTAATACAGCTCCTCATGTTGTGGTGACCCCCCAACTATAAAATTGTTTTTGTTGCTACTTCGTAACTGTAATTTTACTACTGTTGTGACTCATCATGTAAATATTTTTGGAGATGGAGGCTTGCCAAAGGGGTCACGATCTACCCGCTGAGAACTGCCACTCTAGTCTCTTGGCCCTTTAACCAGAGAACGACTGATACCACATGCAAAGAGAATTCTCATTAACTGCTGTCAGATGTAATTGCAGAAGCCCATTGAACATGTAGCACCAAGCATGACCCCTAATATAAACAATGAACAAGGGTGTGGCAGCGAAACATAATCTGTTATAATGAATACAGCTTTCAAATGCTCACAGTGGGAAAGGCTATGTGTTTGGGATATAGAAAAATATTACACCTTCCTTTCAGTTTTATTGTTAATCCGAAACTGTTTGTTTGTTTGTTTGTTTGTTTGTTTCTTTTTTCGAGACAGGGTTTCTCTGTGTAGCCTTGGTTGTCCTGGACTTACTTGTAGACCAGGCTGGCATCAAACTCACAGAGATCCACCTGCCTCTGCCTACCAAGTGCTGGGATTAAAGGTGTGCACCACTATGCCTGGCTCGAAACTGTTTTTTGTTTTTTAAGTCTATTTTAAAAGCAGGGATCTTAAGCCAGGCATGGTGGTGAATGCCTGTAATCCCAGAACTTGGGGAGGCAGAGAAAGGGGGACCTCTGTGAGTTCAAGGCCAGCCCAGTCTACAAAGGGAGTACAGGACAGCCAAGGCTACACAGAGAAACCCTGTCTCAAAACAAACAAAGCAAAACACTAGGGAGCTTAGCATGTTGTGCTGCCAGGAGCCTAGCATTTTACTCAGTGGGCTCCGGTATATTCTTCAAGTCGTTTCCCTCCTACATGTCTGTTACTCAACTGTTTACTCTTTTTCTACCCTTTGTTTCCACAACATGGAACTAAACCCCTTGAATGGCAGTGCATGGCTGAAGGATTAACAAGTCCTTATAGAGATGAAATGAGTAGAGAATACACTTGTGTCACAGAGTAAACACATGTAAGCTCGACCTACATAGACAGTGCAACAGGCTTGAAACCAACACAAGAATGTGTCAGTAGGATTTCTGGGAATTCTGGAGTCTGGGACCGGCTCAGACTTGGACATATGGCTTTGCTGAGGAAGTGAAGACACAGTAGATTCTTGAGAGGAGAGGGAGGGTCCGTGAGCCCTTGGTAGGATAGTAACTACGGTGTCATTGTGTGGAAAATGATTTCTTCTTAAAACTAAGAGCTGCCAGGTCATCATGAAGCCTCAGAGGCTGAGTCAGGGAGTCAGCTGGGTGGCAGAGTGGTAAGAGCGTCTCTTCTTCTGTGTCCTCCCTGTGGCACCTGTGCAAGTGATAAACTGACTGCTGTCCACCGCCTGTCTCCTTCCCTTCCTTCTTTTCTTTCTCCCCTCTGACATCATTTTCCTCCTCTCTCTGCCCATCCTTTTCTTTTTTTTTTCTCCCCTCTTCCCATTTATTATGAGTTTAATGTGTTTGGGCCGAGGTATTCTTGCCCAACTCGCTTCTAATGATGCTCTGCATGGAGGTCTTCTGGCCAGTGCCATATTAAGCTTATCTGGCTTCTAAACTTCATTTAGTTCTGCTTCGTTGTGGGAAGTCTGTAATTCCATAAGCAAGAGACATATGAGGCCAAAGGAGTCTCATTTGGAGAATAAGGGGCTGTTTCTTAAGGCTTCCCAGAAGGAAGGCAGAGCCTGACAGGAAAAGGTCTGAGGGCTCCAGACTAATCCATAACACAGTGGTTATTACCTTGTTCCCTGCCAAGGAGGTGCCACTGCCAATCTCAGAAGCCATTTTTCATACTGCTTTCACTCATCTCAACACAATGTGAGTGGCAGCGTCACTTGGGGTGAGCAATGAGAAACGGCAGTTTCCCACAGGGTGAGGCTGTTTTTGTTGCTCCCTTTATTTCTCTCCAAAGCACCATATGGGATTGATGTCATGACTTGGGTCCAAATAGGACTGAGACAGGAGTGAGATGCTAGCAGAATGTGAGTGGTGTCACAAATGGCTACTAGAGCAGACTTGACAGACCTGGGCTTGGATTCGAGCCATTCCACATGAACATGCAGGTCATTTAGCCTAGTTTTAGTGAACCAAAGAGAAAATCTGGCCGGATGCTTATAAACCATCTCCAGGGCATGGCATACAGCAGGTGGTGACTGCTCTTAGCCAACATGGCTCCGAGCCTCCTTTTTCTTGTTTCTGAAATGCAGACAAGACTCCTCATGTAGAGTGATTTGGTGGGAATTGACTGAGGTTCCCAGTAAATGATAAATGTCACGTGAGGGTCTTCTAGCAAATTTTCATGTTATTGATCATGTTTTCTGAAGGTGGACATGACAGACCATGTCCATCATCCCGTATATTCTAGAAGCTGGATGTTTTCCCATTGAGTGGCAGAATCTGATTGTCCCTCTGAATCTAAATGGGCTTGGAGCTTCCTTGGCATCATTTCAGGTGGTTAATTCTAGGGACCGAAGAGGCTTCACTGTAAAGGGCAATGTCATAAAAGCTGACTCTCCCTTCCCCAGGTACCACCAATTGACCATAGCTCCTCAGTGAGAAAGAAGTGGGGGCTTGTGAACCCCTCATTCTTCATAGAGTATATGAAGAATGTTGATGAGCATGGTCTATACAGAAAATCACAACTGCTGGGCATTCATGATTACAGTGGTCCTGTCATGTCCAGTGTGTGTGTGTGTGTGTGTGTGTGTGTGTGTGTGTGTGTGTGTGTGTGTGTGTTTTAACCTAGTCACCAATCCAGCTTGATTAATGAGGTTTTCTGAGCCCAGACACCATCTATCTTTACACTAAATCTCAAATTACCATCTCTGGTTGAATGGGAAATGTTCTCCGTGGGCTCATATGCTAGTCCACACCTTATGATACTGTTGTAAGGGATTTGGGAACCTTGTGGAGATGGGGCCTAGCTGGAGGAAGTGGCTTTCTGGGAGGTGGGCCTTGGACTTTTATAGCCCAGTTGGGCTTGCTGTCCTCTCTCTGCCTCCTGGACTGTTGAGAAGTAAGCAGTGGCATCTTTATCTTGCCTCTGCAACCTTCCCTGCAAGGATGGACTATACCCTCAAAAGGTGAGCCAGAATAAGCCTTCCTCCCTTCTTTCTGTCAGCTATTTTGTCATAGCACAGAGGAAAAGCACTAACACAGTTGTCAAACCAAACCACTTTGGTTTAAAAAGACATTAATATTAAACAGTCTTTTTAAAAAAAAGTTGTATGTGAATGTATTAGCATTTAAATAATCTTTAAACTTATCTTAAAAAAAATAGTATCATAGTCACTATATCCAGACTGCTTCCTGGTTGCACATCTTCTACACCCAAGGTGCTCTTGGGGCTACTTTGTAGCTAGCCTGTCTTTAGAGGTATTACCCAAGGCTCACCTCCTCCAGGAAGCCTCCCCAGACAACCACAGTGCTTTGGGCTATTACTTGCTCCCCCTTTCCATTGAGCACCCATGTTAGGAGAACAGTGCCAATTCTGGGAGATACTGCCCTTAGAATACAATCGCTTGAGAGTGATAGATTTTTTTGCAGGTGCTCATGGTTGTTTCATTCTTTGGTTTAGGGTTTGGAAATGGGGTTTATGGTTTGTATTTTCTTAAGCTCATGCTTGAAGCAATTCCTGCCACCCAGCTACCTCAGAGCTCTGCTCTAGTCCTCACACACGTCTGTTCTGTTTCATCTCAGAAGGGTTGGGGTTTTAGCATGCCGATGTGGAACCAGGTGAAAACGTCTCAGAAACAAAATTTAACTATAATACTAGTTAGGCCATATTCAAGTATATCACAGGCTGATATACGTACAAACTAAGGAAACAGAGATGATGAACCTAACTGGAGTGGAAATACACTATCTGTGCCTTCCTGGGGTAATCAACATGGGGTCTAATGTCCAGGCCTTGGAACCATGTAGGGCCAGCACTTACACCTCAGCTGTGTGGTCTCTGACAGGCTCACGTGCCCAAGGAGGATGATAGATAATGGCTAGGTTTAGGATCATCACCAAGGTAAATGGATCACTATGCCAAACAGGGCATCTTAACAATGAGAAAGAGGGAGGGGGGCGGCAAACCATGCATCTTGGGTACTGTCTGTTTTATCATCAGCTCTCCCACATCCTACTCCAATCACCAAGAAGCGTTTTGTTTTGCTACAAGGGTCTTAATGGTGTTTTGTTCCATTCTGACACTCTCTCCTCAATGATGCCTCAGATTACTACATTTCTCACCCTTCATGCAAATGCCACAATCATGAGGGATTATTTTAAAGAGTACAGTAAATCTGACCTTCTTTGTCCAGCTCATCTACTTCCGGTCATTCTTGACTGTCTGAGTCATTATCTCAGACTGGCCAAGCTGTTTTAGGATAGGAAGTCCCTTCTCATTAAAGATAGAGAAACAGCCAGTTCTGTGATCTCTCAGCCAGTCAGCTCAGTATCTCAGTGGGTCCACAGAGGACAATGCTAATGTGGGAAATGATTGGAGCCATTGAAAACAGCATTGCATTTAATTGTTCACTCATATATTTTTTTTAATTAATTTATTCTTGTTACATCTCAATGGTTATCCCATCCCTTGTATCCTCCCATTCTTCCCTCCCTCCCAGTTTCCCCTTATTCCCCTTCCCTATGACTGTTCCTGAGGGGGATTACCCACCCTGTATATGCTCATAGGGTATCAAGTCTCTTCTTGGTAACCTGATGTCCTTCCTCTGTTCATAGCAGCCTTATTCATAATAGCCAGAACATGGAAACAGCCTAAGTGTCCATTAGTAGAAGAATGGATAAAGAAACTGTGGTACATATACACTATGGAATACTACTCAGCTATTAAAAACAAGGAATTCACTCATATATTTAAATGTTTGTTCATTTATTCAATTAGCCACTGGTTATAATCAACTGCCATGTATATACAGCAGACCCTGGACATACAGACATGAATAAAATGGATATGGTTTCTGCTCTCAAAAAGTTTTTAGAGTGGTGTCATGCCATCAAATAGCTCTGCTATCCTTCCTTCCTTCCTTCCTTCCTTCCTTCCTTCCTTCCTTCCTTCCTTCCTTCCTTCCCTTCAAGACATCTATCTTGTTTTGTGTGTGTATGTATGCATGAGTTGGTGTGTATGTATGTGTTGGTGTGTGCGTGTCTGAATGTGTGTGTTTGTGTGTGTTTGGGTGCATGTGCATGTATTTGTGTATGAGTTGGTGTATGTCTCTGTGTGTGTACATGTGTGCAGGTGCCTATGGAGGTTAGACAAGTTCATCAGAAGCGTCGGAGCTGGAGTTACAGGTGGTTGTAAGCTGCCAGACTTGTGGGGGTGCCCTTTTCCTTTCCCTCCCCTATTTACTTACTTCCCAATGAGCACTGGCTTGTGTCTGGAGCTCTCTGTTGCTTTTAGTCCTTTCTGTAGGAGCCTCTGACCTTCAAATGCATCTGTCTAGGTTCCTCTTCTACACCAGTTGCCATTTCTTAGCCCCTCCCACTAGAACCAGCACAAGAATTGCACTGGCTTTCTATTTACAAAACACTCATATTTATTTTCCACAATGGCAACAGAACCATCTTACTAAAATCAAGCTAGAGTGTGACGTCCTTCCTACAGCTGTACTCCTTCGGTGCAGCATAACATTTAAGTCGTTCAGTATGACACTGATGGCTTTGCCTGAGCCTGCACTCTTTCCGTGCTCATCTCTAATTGCATCTGTGCTTGGTACCAACTTTTCTGCTATTACAGTCTACTTAGCATTTCATACAAGTGTTAATACTTTCCCCATCTGCCTTCTCATCAGTCAAGACACTTCTCCTATTTGTTTTCTTTGGTGACTTCACCCAATGCATGCTCTGGTCTTATAAGATGCTTTGTTGAAGAAATGGAATCTCTGACCACCGATTCTGGGTGATGTCATTGGGCATGCCAGCTTCCCACCTCCCCATGGAGATTTCACACACTTCAGCAGTTCAAATGCTCTGAGAAGTCCTGAACAACTGAGCTGGGTCAACACTGCTGAGTCTAATGTTTCCTAAACCCTAGAGCACCCCTCTCCCCATTTTCTTAGAACCTCAGAGTCCAACATCTACATTAAGAAATATTAATCTATCCAAATCTTCTTCATTCATATGTACCAGGTCATTTTCTCATTATTCATTGGCTTAACAAACATTTACTTGGCATCTAGATTGAGAAAACATTCTCATCTAAAACCAAGATAAACATGGAATTTACTGTAACAGAATCTACAGTGTAGCTCAATAGCAGACAAGTTGACTTGCAGTGAGTGACACAGTGCAGAGAGATTGATGTGTGTGTGTGTGTGTGTTACACACACACACACACACACACACACACACACACACACACACACACATACTTGTGCCTTCCTGGAGGAAGCGGCTTCATATAGAGACCTGAGGAGTGATGGGAGTTGGTAGATGGAAGTCAAGAGCAGAAAGGGAAAGTGGTACAGCCAGCATCCACAGCTGCTACTAAGGCACTGAAAACAGAGCATGGGACTGTCCCAGGGACATTTAGAAGTCCTGTGCCACTGGGTAGCAGACCTCTTCCCTCACAGCCATGGTCCTCAACCTTCCTAATGCTGTGACCCTTTAATCCAGTTTCCTCATGTTGCAGTGACCCCCCCACTCATAAAATTATTTTCATTGCTACTTCATAACTGTAATTTTGCTACTGTTATGAACCATAGTGTAAATAGCTGTGTTTTCTGATGGTCTTAGATGACCTCTGTGAAAGAGTCATTTGACCCCCAAAGAGGTCAGGACCCACAGTTTGGGAACCACTGCCTTAGAGATTTCAGGCAGGCACATTTCAAATGTTCTGAGAAGTCTTACTTTAAATAAACTGAGTGAGATTTTCTGGGATGTTGCCTTCTTTATCTACTTTTTCCTACTCTTTTCTCCCCTTCTCTGTCCCACCTCACTTGCAAAGTGGATGTGCAATAAGTCTTTGCACACAATAGCAGTCTCAGCAGACACATTGTCTTAGGAAGGTGAGGGGGTCTTTTGAAACGCAGAACCACCCACTTGCATTTTTAGCTTTCTTGACAAAGACAGAATAAATGCATGTATTTTTAAAGAGCTTTACCATTTGAGATATTTCTATTGTAGATATTGTTTTAATTTTCTTTTGAATTTATTTTTGAGTGTAAGAATCAAAAACATAGACATGTGATCATGAATGGAGAGGGTTGGTTTTGTTTTGTTTTGTTTTTCAACAAACCAAGGGTGTTACTTAATGCTCCTTAACATGTTTTCCATTCTTAAGCAGATTTTGTCAAGTAGTAAATAAAGACCTGGGGATTGAGCTAGAGGTTTAGAATCCAGTGTCCCTGGTAGCTCAGCAGTGGGCTCAGGGTCTCTTGGCAGACACTGGGCTGTGGTCCCCTTCCTTCTCAGACACAGTTTCCCTGGCCCTTTCCTTCCATGGCTGCTGTCTGGTAATTGAGGAAGCGTCCCTTGTCCCTTTTGTTACCAGTAGAATGGGGTGGGGTGGGGAGGGCGTGTAATGCCTCTTAATTAATGTAGGGAAGTGGTGTGAACACTGCAATTTTTTCCAATTAATCCCACAAGGAGTTGGGAAAAGTTAATAATCCATATAATGACCTGGGAGCTAAATATGCAGAACTTTCATCCTTTATTCACCGTTTTCCCCTCTGTGGCTCCAGAACTAGTGAGACACTCGACAGCAAGATTCGGAGAAGGGTCTCCATAGTCACAGCAGCACAAATTCTTAACTCTAACCTCAAACAGAAGAGCGATTCACCTGGACCACGCAGGCCATATCAATTTCCAGATGTTTTACAGCCTCTGTGAATCTTCACATCTCGAAAGCTGTCCATGTAACCACCAGTGTAGAAATTATTTTCTTGGATATACTAGTTGTCATCAATGTGGGGTCACCTTCACACAGGTGGAAGTAAGCTGCACACTTCAATTTCATTATTGGTGCATTTCCAAAATCCTTTCACAAGGACTGTCTTACAGATCTACGAGCCCCTAGTGATGTCACACTGAAGATCTTACCCTAGGGTGAGTGTGCTCGCTTGTGATAAAGAACACGTATTTTCAGCTGCAGAGGGTAAGGCATATAGATCAATGCCATCCCATACATTTCTGGTTCTACACCAGCTTTGTCACTGTCTTGATAGGAGCAGAGGTCTTCTAAGGAGAGACGCTGGTGGGTGCCCCTCCTCCAGGTACCAGCAATGGGCCCTAAGAAATTAACATTTCCTAGGGTATCAAGTCTCTTCTTGGTGACTTATTATCTTTCCTCTGAGTGCCACCAGGCCTCCCCATCCAAGGGACATGGTCCGATATGGGAGGAGGTACCCCTCAGTCACAGACATAGGGGAAGGGAGTAGAGGGGGAAACGGGAGGGAGGAAGGAAGGGGAGGATACAAGGGATGGGCTAACAATTGAGATGTAATATGAATAAATTAATAAATAAATTAAAAAAAAAGAAATTAACATTTCCTCAGGAGGCTCAAGCTGGGGGAAAGGAAAGGGGTGATTGTTGTTGCTAGATTTCACACAATTCTGACAATGTGATAGACATTTAGGGTGCTCCTACCTTTTGGCTATTGTGAATGTGCTGCTATGAACGCCTGATTTTAAGTCTCTTGGTTCTCTGAGGAGTGGAATTGCTGCCTGTGTTTAATTCTCTGTTTAATTTTTCAAGGAAGGATTAATAAGTAATTTTTAAACTCATTAAATATCACCAGGACCCTGCTAGAGGTAGAAAGTGGTTGGGAGGGAAAGCCTGAGTCAGAGAAAGTGTGTTTGAGCTCTGTGTGTCTGAGCCTCTCCACCACAGCTTGGGTAGATTATTTTAAGGGCTCATTTCTTCAACTGCCCATAATTCCCCCTCCAGCGGCTGACCCAGGAACATGCGCATAAGTGCAGTTCAGCCGCTTGGCCTCCTAGGGTTGCTGAGTGACCAACTGCTCTTGCTGGCCCAGGCTGTCCATGTACTGTGAATTCCAGCCCGACTCTGCTCAGTGGGTTTTATCTCCCCTGAGTCCTTCAGCTTGGTCGGCCTGTTCGGCCACTGAAGCCATCTAGGGGACTGTCACTGTAAAGCAGAACGGGGGAAGGGGGGGCCCGGGGAGGGGGGGGCCCGGGCCCGAGCTCAAAACAAACCTCCGTACAACTGCATAACATAAAATGCTCGCCCTTTAACATTGAAAGATGGACGCATGGCAGCTTTGCAGTTTCTGTGCTCCCATGCTGGACCGTGGGTTATTTAACCACGAAAGGAATCCACATGGCAAGAATCACCCTGTAATTGCTTCTGCAGTGGGCTGTTGATGTGAGGTCGGAGCTGATTAGTGGGGTGTGCTTCTGCAGTTGCGTGGTGGAGCAGGTGCCGTTAAGGTTTTATTTTAAAACTTTGGTTAATTATAACTTAAACTAACGCCAGGGGAAATGAGTCATTGACTATTCCCCTTTATTTCTTTCTGTACACGTCCCCCCACCCCCACCCTGTCCCCCAGCAGTTCCTTTCTTAAAGCGTCTGCCCAGCGGGTGAGGTGTTACTCTGGGTCCCCAGGAAAAGAATGATGGAACTTGATCACAAATAGCACAGTGAATGGTGCAAGGCAGGTGATTACTGTGTAAAGTGGAAGGCAGATCCTCCCTTCACTCGATTTTTTGAATCTTGCACTGTCAACAGGAAACAGCTGTGTGTGTGAGGAGACATCCAGACTAGAGGTTAGGAGAGCTGGACTCAGACCCACCATTGCCATTGACTGCTCGCTGGGAGGGGCTGCTTTGGTGCACAGTGCCCGGAATCCCAAAGGCAGCAGTTCTCAACCTGTGGGTCGTGACCCCTTAGAGGCATGTCAAACGACCTTTTCACATGGGTTGCCTAAGACCATCAGAAAACACAGCTATTTACATTATGGTTCATAGCTGCAAAATTATAAAGTAGCAACGAAAATAATTTTATGAGTGGGGGGGTCACTGCAACATGAGGAAACTGTATTAAAGGGTCACAGCATTAGGAAGGTTGAGGACCACGGCTATAAGGGAAGAGGTCTGCTACCCAGTGGCACAGGACTTCTAAATGTCCCTGGGACAGTCCCTTGCTCTGTTTTCAGTGCCTTAGTAGCAGCTGTGGATGCTGGCTGTACCACTTTCCCTTTCTGCTCTTGACTTCCATCTACCAACTCCCATCACTCCTCAGGTCTCTATATGAAGCCACTTCCTCCAGGATTGTTCTCTCAGCCCACATGGCTCTCTCTGAGATGTGCTTTTGCTTGATGTGAGGTGACACGGAGGAGTGGGATACATTGGAAACCGGTAAGCCGCTGCTTTCCTCCCTTTGTCATGAGCCAAGAAGTCTCACTCAGCCTTGGACTTGCCTGGGATTTGACCACTGAGGAAAGAACAGTAGAAAGGGTTGGACCCTGCAGCTATCAGACCACAAATCACTGTGGGAGAGAGTGCAAAGCCAGCCTTCCCATGCTGGGTTATCTAAGGCAATCTCTCCTGAGATGACAGAGGAACTGGGTGACATCTGAATTACAGCCTCCATGACTACAGTCTTTGGTGGCTACTCATTATCCTTAGTGTAGATCTTAAAATCTGGTAGGCTTGGCTCTGTTCCAGTTTGATTTTGCCACACCAAGAAGTGTCTATGCATTCTAGTCCCGTCTTTATTACCTAAGGATAAATATATGGATCCGATACAGATATAGGAATAGTCCCAGCAGCTTGATGTGTAACACTTAAAGCTGGAAACAGCCCCACTGTCCACTAACAGGTTAAGTGGACAGTTGACAACAGTGGACACTGCAGCACCACCCCAGTGACAGAAATGAAGCCATCTTATCAGAAACAACATGGAGAAACCAGAAAGTAACCCTGCAGAGTGGCAGGACCCAGAAACCTCCCTACAAAAGCACACACCCTATAGAACACTATTTATATCGGGTTGTACACTTTGTTGGGCTTGGTGGTGCAAGTCTATGATCCCAGTTCCTCAGGGGGCTGAGGCAAGAAGATCACAAGTTCAAGGCCCTTCTCGGATTTAGGTCAGCCTGGGCAACTCAGAGAGAGCCTATGTCAAATTAAAAATTTAAATGAAGGCTGGGGATATACTTAATATGTGAAAAGCCCTGGGTTCAAATCCCTGTGCTTCCAAACTTTAAAAAGATTGAAAAGAACAGGCTCATTTATAACAACAGAAAAAAGAGTCATGGTCACGTGGAGCTGGGGATGGGAGGAGGGCAGAGGGATGGATTAGAGAGGCATGGAAATTCTTTGGGGGATGGAAGCTATGTTTATTTTCTCGAAGGTGATGACTCCCACAGGCTTTTTACATACATCAGGAAGTCTCAAATCGTGTACCGCAAATATATACTGCTTATGATATGCAGCCATTTCAAGCATATAATAAAAATAAATCAGAAGAATTAAAACTCGGTGTCACCCTGTACAAGCTGTGTACACTCTGGTGAGCTATCTCATGAAACTGCTATGAAGATTAAAAAATTAAATGAACCTCTGTGACAGCGTCCTCAGAACCAGAGAAAGGGTCTCATGCTCCCTTTGCACTGAATTTTGTTCCCACACAGGTCAAGTTCACTCACTCTCACTTATTTAAGGGACAATGATATGACTCACACCAGCTTTTGTGTTTCTTCTCGGTGTCCCATGTGGGAGCATTTCCCTGGTAGCAGTCTTTACAAATCACCCCTTTCCTATTTCCAGGACTCACTGCCCACCACCACTGTTTGACATGCCATTATCCATTTAACTTGCTTAACCTGCATCCCTCCACTAGCCTAGAAGGCCCTCGACTGGTTCATTGTAATAGCAAAGCCACTTGACAGCTGTTGATTCATTGCTGAACCAACAAATGGCTTCGTCACCTCCATCATTCCTCTGTGCGGAGGGTGGTATGGTGCTGGGGACACAATGTTATTAACGCTGGCATCTCTGAGTTGGTGTTCATGGTGGTGCAAAACTGACTCATGGAGACAAATAGGTTTTAATAGAATTTGTCTCAATGCCCTGACTCTGGCTCTTTATTGCAACTGTGCAGGTTTCTTCAAGGGCTGGTCTTGGTTTCTTTTTCTTTCTTTTTCTTTCTTTCTTTCTTTCTTTCTTTCTTTCTTTCTTTCTTTCTTTCTTTCTTTCTTTTTTGGCATTCCATCTGAAGTCATAAGGCAGGGCCTAGGATCACAGGGGAGTTAAAGGTTTGAGAAGATTGTGAGAACATTATTAGATTCCAGGCACATATCACTGCCATGGTGACCTCCCAGCTCAGGACACAGATCTACAAGGAAGATGTACACATCCAGTGCAGACCAAGGATCCAGCTTAGTGAGGCCTTGGGGTTCTGCAAGTACTGGGGCCAGAGACAGAAAGTGAGGTACGAAGGGCCTTAGCGTTTGTTTATCTACCGCAGAAAAAACACTCTTTGCCACGGTACCTGTGAACCCAGATTCACATCCCCGCACATACATGCCACACCTGAGACACTCCCTTCCCTTTATCTACTGTACTTTGTTCACACTTTGGATTGTGGCTTTCTGAACATAGTAACAATAGTTGATAACATTTATAAGCTTTTTTTTTTCATTATCTAATATAACTTGCTTCAGGCAGGGAACCACAGACATGGCCCCTGTTGCACTGACTCTGTCGATGGCCTCTTTCTCCTGTATGTCCCTAAGGCCATCACTATTCCGTGTTTTCAGAGAGAAACAATGATGCTTACAGATATCCTTTGGCTTTGCTTAGACTTCACAAGCTCCTGGAATCCTAATCTAGAAAGAAATTTCAAAACACCCTTTTATTCATCTGCCTATCTCTACAGTGGTAAATATGCAAGATATCCAAGATGGCAATTGTGGCCAACATAATCCTCAAATATCTCCTAGTAAAGAACTCATATGGTCCTTGTTATCTAGTTCTGGTTTTGATTAGCATGGACAGATGTTATATATGATAAACCTCTCCTTATCATGATGGCAGCTCATTTATTTGTCATAATCTTTCCAAGAGATCCTCAAATTTAGGCAATTCTAGTTATTGTTTGTATAGTCAAAGTCATTTACCAAACAATCATAACCTCATTTAAGCTAGATAATTCTATGTCCTTAAATAATAAAACGACATATATTTTCTTCCTTCCTCCTTTCCTTCTTTTTACATTTTACATAATCTCTCTATGTAGCCAAGAATGGTCTTAAATTCACAATTTTCTAGCCTCCATCTTCTAGATGTGGGTACTGGAGTGCCCCAACAGGCCCTGCTATAATGGCCTATTTTAATTACAAGGGACACAGGTGGCCTGCTGCGTCCTCAGGTGTGTTTTCTCACTGATCCGTGCGGTTGCTGCTTTGTTCAGTTTTGCACGTGGGAAGACTGAAGTTCAGTGTATTAAAATAATTTGGTTGAGGTTACAGAGCTTCAGAATAATTGTGTTAAGATTCCCAATGAGCTGAATCAAAAATAACAGAAGTGGCTTTGGCATTATTGACTCTGAAGAGACAGATGCCTTCTCCAGGGTCCTTTTCTCCTTCCTGCTCGCTGAGAAGTAACAGCAGCTGGAGAAATCCTGTGAGCCACATGTGGTCGAAAGTCCCTTTACTTACTCATGTGAGAGAACAACACATTTCTGTTGTTCTTCTTTAAGGGGGGGAGGGGCTTGCACAGCAGGGTGAGATGCTCCATAATCCTAGCACTTGGGAGATGGAGGCAGGAGGATGGCAAGGTAGAGAGGCCAGCATGGGATACACAGAGAGACCCCGTTTCCTGAAACGGTGTAGTTGAGGGGCTTTCGTCCAAAAAGTTAAGCCTGTTCTTGGCTGTGTTTGCTTTAAAAATTTTTGTTTTACTACTATTTTGTTTACAGATGGTTTTATGCAATGTTGGGGGGAGGGTGGAACCAAGGATTCCATGCATGCTAGGCAAGTACCTCATCCACTGAGCTACAGCCCTTTCCCACCATTTGTTCCCTTTGTGAACTCAAGAGTCAAGCTTCAGCATGAACTTCTAGTGTCACAGTACTGACAATCCTCTTTCCTCTCTCTACTCTCCTTCTCTCCCTATCTGCAGGGGATTGGTTCCAGAAACGCTCTGTGGAGGGCCAAATTCATGGATGCTCAAGTCCTTCCATAGAGTGGCATACCATTCATCTATGCCCTGGTGTACACTTCAAGTCATCCTTGAATCACCCAGACCACTTATGACAAGGGAAACGCCATGTAAACAATTGTTCTAGTGTAGGGTTAGGGAACAATGATGAGAAACATATGAAGACAAGTGTGTGCAAGTCAGGTAGGCTGCTTCCCAGGGGTACTGTCACTGCAGAGCTAGTTGGTTCATGGCTACAGAACACGTGGATAGAGAAGGTTGACTGTACTTCCTATGTGGCCTTGAAGTGATATTTGTTTCTACTCAGCCAAACAGTCCTCAGAGTCCCTGTCTGGCTCTTGTGTTCTCTTTAATGATTCATTTCCTGGGATAGAGACCAGGGAAGAAGTAGATATTAAACGACAAATATGGTTAGCATTGCAGATACAACTGCTGTCAGAGTGACACAAATCAAAACAATGATTACTGAATACTCGTGCAATTGTTTGAGGACCTATTCTGAGCTCTGTGGCATTTCTTTTTCTGTTCATCTATTCCCAACAGAGGTGCAACACACACACACACACACACACACACACACACACACACACACACACACAACTCATTCAAAGGGAGGGTTTGGCTATTTATTCAACAGGTTGAAGGCCATTCATTTGCAGTGCCCAGGAGATAAAATATTTTATCTACAAAATAGAGATGCAAACAAAATTTAAGGAAGACAATAGCTATGTCGATGACTCAAAAGACACTGTTATGTGTACCACTATCTTACAAAATGAGTGCTCAGCCAAGAAGTGCCACAAAGGCATTTACAGAAAATTAAAATGATTGTTTTTGAAAAGCTAGAAAGAAGGAACAAGTTAAAAACAACTTTTTAAAACATTAGAAACTATTCAGGAATATCACAAGAAACCTGGATATTTTAAATGAAGCCAAGATGACCAAGCCAGGAAGGTATTCGGGTTGGCTATGCATAAACAGTCCTCAAAAGGAGTAAGAACAGCAGCTATGTAGGTGGAGTGACTGGAGGGCAATGAGTCATTCATTCTTGAGATTTGTGTCAAGTCTGAGAATCACTGTAACCTTGGGGTCTTCGGTTAAGGCAACTTCCTCCTGAACCTTTCCTATAGAGGGTCCACGAACCCCCTGAGGATTGACATCTTAAAATGTGTGTTTCCTCTGCTTGGAGAATGTTATGACTGTAAGTGTTTGAGTGCCTGGGGTCTGTGGAGTCAGGTGTTGCTCAGCAGAGAGTGGGAGAGCCTCAGGTTGTCTGGCTTAGTGCATGAGCGCTCTCTGGAGGTGGAGGTGGGCAGAAGGGGCACTTGGCAGTAAGTGAGGTTAGCTGGGAATGAGCCTCCTCCTGACCAGCTGGGGAGACTGATGAATGAGTGGACCCCCACCTTTCTCGTCTGCTGTTTGTCCTTCTAGGCCAGTCCATTCACCAGCGGCAAGCCACAGTAGTGGTGGGATGAGAGGTACAGGGATGGGACATAGATTTCTAGGTGGAGTTTCCAGAGATGTGCTCAAACCTGGCTGCACACTGGAGTCATCTGTAAGTCTCTGAGAACTACTGTTGCCTTGCCCTGACATGCAGACATTTCAATTGGAGGAGGCAGCTTTGCATGAATCTCCTGACTTCTCCTTCTTCTTTCCTTCTTTCAAGCAGCATTGGCTCCCTACAGTCTAGAGTGCTACATTGATCACCCTCTGGAGCTGTCTGGCTCTTTGTGTAGATGCGGGCAGAACTTCATCCCAGCTCCCACCACACTGCCCAGCACGTAGGACAACCTCAGCGTTCATGGTATGCGTGACTGAGTGAACCGATGGATAAAAGGATGGATGGAGCTGCGGCTTATCAAATGAGTTGTCCAGGCTCCTGAACTCAGAAGAGGAAACAGTCTATCAGGGCTGGAACAGGAGGCAGGAGAAACTGAAAGTTAAAGGATTCAGAACTTAAAAAGCAAGACTTCTCTAGCTTTTAGAAGGATGAGGGATCTTGAGCTTCATTTTAAGCCCGTTTTGTTAGTAGAGAGCGAGATAGATGCTGATGAACCAGAGATGTTCAGCGGCTCCTTTAGGCAACCTCACAGAAGGACTGAGTGTTGTTTTAGCGCACATAGTAAAGACAGCTTTGAGGAATGCCTTCCCTGCTTGCGTTGTAGACAGAAGGCGCTTATTCATCAACAGGCTTGCTCTCTGAGGAAGTCTGGTTGTCTCTTGCTCAAGGTGTGCATGAACCCCAGGGGTGAAAGGAAAAGGCATGTGACTGGCACAATTATCCTGAACTGATGGATAGCTCAATTGCTCTTCTTTGTCTGAGTCAACAGGGGCTTGAGAGCTGACACAGAGCCTGCGGTGACTGGAAATACACTTCATGAACCAGCAACTTGGCCGGGGTTCAAGTCCGGTATGAGGGAGGTGATGCTAGTGGCAAGAGGCAGAACAAGAGATGCCCGCACGTAGCAGAGGGAAACTTTGTCCTCTGAAATCTGTGTGACACCGACCTGCAGGGTGGGCCATTTGTTCTACGCCAAATACAGACCCTAATGCTGTGATGACCCTAACCATACAATTATTTTGTTGATACACCATAACTGTAATTTTGCTACTGTTATGAATTGTAATGTAAATATCTGATATGCAGTATGCCCTTAGGTGACCCCTATGAAGGTTGTATGACTCCAGAAGAGTCATGATCCACAGGTTGAGAAATGCTGTTCTAAGTCCTTAGGCAATATTAAGGGGACAGGAGGGGAGTTCACTGTCTGCACAGGAAAAGATACCTTTTTCCAGGTGGCTAGAAAGGTGCCTGTGTGTGCTCACAGTTACAGTTCTTTTCATAAAAACACACTGGAGTCTCACAGTCCTATGGCCCAGTTTCTATCACCACTGGCTGGCAAGTTCTCTTTGGGGGGAGATGTATGCCATGGTGGACATTAGGACTCCTCTTCTGTTTGCTATGGTATTAAAGGTCCAAGACAGGCAAACTGGATTCAAATCCTGACTGTGTGAATTTAAGCAAATAAGCGAGCTTCAAGTTCCACCCCCTTCCCCTTCTAGACAATGGAAAAATACTGGCACCTTTTCTATATATAGACTCATGTCCCCTAAGTGAGGTTATTTATGCAAAACACGCAACGTAAACGATTAAACATGTTGAGATTGTTCTTTGTACTATGAAGCTTCCAGAAGGTACAGCTTTTGCAAGCTTGTACAAGGGACTCCCTTAGGTCTTAAAGGTGTAAAGATAGAGAGATCTGGTTATCATTACTCCACATTGTACCTTATACCTGTTAGAAAACTAGAGGCTTTCTAGCCTGGAGTTAGATCCTTGTCTTCTGGGTGAGGTGTCTTTGCTGAGTGAACAGTCTTAACAACCCTGCATAATGGCCATCTGTGATACAAGTCATGCCAGCAGCATTGACAACACTGTGACGATGGCATTTGGGTTCTAGAAAAGTCGCTGCATTTTTATAGAGAGGATGCCTATGATCCAGATTGTAAACTGTGGCTAGATTCAGCAGAGCTTGACAGGATAAGAAATAAGAAAGGAACAGAAGCATAAGAAAGCTTGGTGACTTCCAAGGCGTGGCCGGCAGGAACAGCGTGAGGATGCATCAAGGATGCGGGTTTTCAGTCTGTTAGTACAGAGATCTCACAATCAGCTCATTAACCATGCCTCCTTCTAGATCAGTCTGTAATCAGTGAAAAAAAGCTCTGACTGGAGGAAGGAGTACCTAAACCGGGCTCAATGGAGACGCCACTGAAGGCAAAAATGCTATAGAAGATGACTCTTTGGGTCATGGTGAATGTCTTTGTACCAGGACAAGCACGTTCGTGTGGGTCTTCACTTCCTGTGGGCTTCAGAGGTGATGCCTGGATTTGTACTTTTTGCCCTCAATGGAGATGGTAGAGTTCCTCAGAGCCACAGACAGGTCCATCATGGGATTAGTGAGCATCTTGATTTTGGATTGCATGTGCTTGGCTGTATTTCCTGTTACCATGCAGGGAGATCAGGGCTGTTTTGTTTGGGGGCACTCAAGGCACAAAGGCTATATTATGAGTAAGGGGCAATCGGAGCTGAGACCCCTGAAGACAACACATGGACTGGGAGAAACACTTGATGTTGCCCTCAGTGTGTGGACCTGCCTCCTCAGTACTGCCCTTTGCTCTCCGAACACTCAAACTATGCTTCTAGATGACTCCTGTGAGCTTTGCTTTACTTTGTAGGAGTGCTGATGGCCCTGCCTGGGCTAATTCCCGCATCCTGGCTTCATGTTCCCTGGGCTACAGCACCATTTACTCCAAAGACTCTTAATGCCTCTGAAGACAATATGGTGAAACAGGAAGGACAAAACACCTTAGATTCTGAAGCTATAGATTTGATACACATGTACCCACACAGACACACACAGACAGATACATACACACAGATGTATACATATACACACACACACACACGCGCGCGAGTGCACGCACGCACGCACGCACGCATGCACACATGCACGCACGTACCAATTTGGAGGTTGGAGACTGAATCTAAGGCCTTACATATGCTAGGCAAGCATTTTACCTTGAACTAAGTTGTCTCTGAACTTAAACTCCTCCCGTCTCCGCCTTCTTCCACAGAGCTGGCTCACACCACCAGGCCTGGCTTTATGTGTTCTATCATATGGTACTCCATATATTTGTCTCAAGTAAGTGAGTGTTTTCAGTGCTTTTCCTGTGCTCAGGCAACACTCAGTAACATTTTCACTTATTGGCCTTAATGGGCGCCATTAATACAAATTTGCAAGACTTGGAAGCCAATATTATCGAATGTGTTGCTGTCTTTGTACAATAAGACAGCGCCGCAAGTAATTCTGCAAAATGTACACAGCATTTTCCTCAGTAGTTCAATCGCACAGTTATGAAGATCTACAGCCATCTCTATTCTAATTTTCTCATTCAGCAAACGTAGACCAGATCTTTACAGGAGGGAGAGTCTTCTGTGAAGTCATACTGCCAAGGAGACACAAAGCCAGAAACTGGAACCCCCAGATTCCAGCTACCAGTCTGCTGCTCCCCAAGCTTCATCCAATAGTGAGGCACCTTCTTATGAAACCCTCCTCCCACCCCTCCTTAATGATGCTCCTGCTTCACCTGCACTTGGCCTTGTTTGACAGTTTGACAATGATAGACCATTTATTTTCATTGATTCTGCAACGTATTAATATATAGATAAAAATCGACTTTACCATTGCATTCTGCCTCCATTCTTAAAGGTCTCTGGCAGAGAAAATAGAAACAGGAACATAAGCAAAAGCTTGATAATGAATGGATTACCATTAATTAAAAGATAATGAAAACCATTCATTTGCATCTTTGTAAATCAGATTTTCTGGCACTCACGGCTTTGGAAAAGTTCTTAATCTGCTCTCTTAACCTGATGTGTGACTGAAACGGAGGATGGAAGAGGCAGAGCTTTAATAATGAGTGCAAGTGGTGTGAAATGTTCAAGGTGACTCTAGAACAGGGATTCAGAACTTTCTATAATTTACTGGGGATTTTTTTTTTTTTACCCACTCCTGAGAGCAAATGCTTTATGCTTCTATATACTCATCGTCCTGTAAATTTGGGGCGGGGGTAGAACAGCAACAGTTTAGTTATCCCCCCTCTTCTGTTTGAGACAGAGTTACATGTGGTTTAGGGTTGCATCTAACTCACTGTGTGTAAGAGTTGGCTTCTGGTTCCCCCCTTCCCCTCCCAGGCGCTGCGACTACAGGCGTGCGCCTCAAGGCCCACTAGTTATTCTCCTAGTCTCCCCTCCTTGCCTCATACATATTAACTTCATTAAGACACTTCTAGACACTATTTGAGCAGATATGCATCTGTGAACAATCATGATATCAGTAATAATGTTGCCCACATTTCTTGAACGAATTATGGATTTTTATAGGAAATATGTGCTAGCGATCTGGCTGTCGTTATCCTGCAAGGTGATGTTTTTGAAGATGAGAAAACTGCCTGTAACTGAGGCCAGAAGGTGACTTTGCCAGTGTCATGTAGGCAATGGAGTACAGACTATGAATGAACACAGTTCCACATAGCAACAAACCCTTGCTTTTTCAGATATACTTCTGGATATTTTTAAAAAAAATAGGACTGGACTCGGTGGACTTAAATAAATGATGTAATAGACATTGGAGTCTCTCCTTAGAAGATCAGAACTGGCATATACTTAACAGCATGTTGCATCTAATTTTCACATGTAATATTATAGCTTGACGATTTTGAATTTCTTTCTTTCTTTTTTAAAAGATTTATTTATTTATTAAGTATACAGTGTTTTGCCTGCATGTACACCAGAAAAGGGCACCAGACCTCATTATAGATGGTTGTGAGCCACCATGTGGTTGCTGGGAATTGAACTCAGGACCTTTGGAAGAGCAAGCAGTGCTCTTAACCGCTGA
>OU015746.1:73554534-73566241 GCA_907169655.1 Acomys percivali | reverse complement strand
TAATAATAATAATAATAATAATAATAATAATAATAATAATAATAATAGAACTGAGAGGTGGGGGAGGTGAGTAAGTAGGTGCACTGCTCACTTTGCAAGCATGGAGGGGGCGGGGGGAGGGATGAGGTTGGAGACTCAGCACCTTCACTCAACAGCAGCACAGTCACACAGGTCTACAACGCCAGCTCAGGGACACAGAGACAGGAGGGTACCAGGGGCTCCCCTCCAGCCACTCCAGCTGAAACGGTGTTCTCCAGGTTCAGTGAGTGATCCTGCTTCAAGCATAAGGTGAAGAGCACTAGGGGAAGACAGGAGGAGGGCGCCCTCTGGTCTCTACATGCTTGCAAATAGGTGAGGGGACACATGTGGACACGTAAGCACCCCTCCCCCTGTACACACAAGAAGCAAAAAAAGAGCTGAGCCTCAGGCTTGGCCACACATCCGTAGCAGTAGTTGGGCCACAGCAACAGATAGACAGAGGGAAAGATGCAGTCTTATTGGGCCTTAGTGAGGGAGCAGAAGGTGGGGCACAGGCAGTCAGGAAAGGGGGGTAAGTGAGTTCTGGCTTTTTGCTATCTAGATAGGGAGAGGTGACCCGATTTCCACTGCACAGAAGACTGGCTCTGGTTAACAGCAGGGCACTGTGTACCTCAAAACTGCTGCCAAGAGAGTTAGGAACATTCTCACCACAAACAAATGCCCCATGTCGGCAGAGCCCATGCCCCGACAACCCTGGTTCGACAATCACAGAGCATCTACGTACCCTCGCCACAGACGTCAGCGCCCAACACATGCCGACCAAAATTAAAATAAAAACAAATAAAGCGCAGAAAACAGAATAGTCAAAAGATCAAAGAGGTTAGTGGGAGGCTGGTGGGAAGGAAAAATTAAACAGTGCCAAGGGCCTGGAAGCGTGGTGGGTAGCTTTAATTTCCAAAACTGGTTATCTATGCACACCTCACTTTGAAGGGGAGGCCTGAGAGACTTCTGGAGTGGAGTGGGGACGTTAGCGGACAGTTTCTCTGACTGGGGGAAGACCACGTCAGGCAATGAAGGAAGGACTGCTGTGGGGAAGGCCTGGGCACAAGGACGCCTATGAAGCTGGGCTGAATGAGAAGTGAGGTGGGTGAGAGGGCACGGAATTGCACGAATCAAGTCATAGGTCAAGTACAACCTTGTCAATGAAGGCAACGACTGCCTTTTTCTTCTGAATGAAGTTACGTCAAGCTTGCTGGGCGAGTAGAGGAAAATGTACTGGACAGACTTGCAGAAGTACACGGAGTGTGAAAGGCTCCCTCTGATGGCGAATCTGGGAAGTGCAGGGGCAGGGGCACAGCAGTTGGCTGTAAAGATGGCCTTGCCTTGATCCTGTTGTTGGAGTGAAAATGATAACAAGCTGGGGAGACCTCAGGCAGATGGCTCCAATTCAGCCTCCCTAGTTTAATGGTACTTGGAAAAAGCAGCGGGAGATTTTCTATTATAATACAAATTTTAATCCATCTTTCATTTATCTCATTTGTTAAATGGATCTATGAGCACAGACAGGACTTGAAGTGTAGAAAGTGGCACCAGCTGAAGGAAGGTGGTTTTGCTTAGCAGCGAACTTCTTGATGCCATGCATGGGCTCAGTGGTACAAACATTTGAGTGAAATCACAGAATCCCTTCAGCTTTGTCCTTGCATGGGAAAAGGATAGAGGCTGGTGTCAGGCAAGGCTAGAGTCTCAAGTGTCATGCTCCGTCTACATTTGTGATTCTCCCAGGATGCTGTGGGTGGTGTGTTTATCAATACGTCACTGAAAAGGACAGACAGTGGTTTTCCCACCAGCCCAGTAGCTCACTGAGGGACATTTAGGTCACTCCCCTCTCACACCCTGGCCTGTGGGAGGAGTGTGTCTCCTCCTATTGTGGTTTTGAATGAAAAAAAAATGTCCCTTACAATTTCAGGCCTTTGGACACTTGGCTCCTGATTGGTGACACTGTTTGGTGAAGTTAAAGTGCCTTAGCATTGCTGGGTGGAGTGTGTCACTGGAGGAGGCAGTGGTGGTAGTGGTGGGGCTGTGTCATGCCCAGTACACTCAGCTTTATTCGTTCATTTGAAGAGGCGATTTCTCAATTTTCTAGTCTCGCTTCCGTGTCTGTTACTTGCAGCCATGCCTCCCCACCATTCTAATCCCGGTGCAACATGGGCCCAAACAAACCCATCCTTCTCTAAGCTGCCTTGGTTGTGGTGTTTTCTCACAGGACAGAAGAGTAACTAAGGCAGCACCTCACTGAGTTTGACCTTGACATTGGGACCAGGATTGGATAACTGGATACCCCTAGGGTGTGGTGCACACTGCTCTGAAGTAGAAGCGTTACAAGGCAGTGCGCATCATCACCAGCTTTCATCTCTGTCTCCTATGATTAGCACAACCCCAATACCTGTGAGATGAGTTCTGAAATTAGAAGACACAGTCCCAACAGCATGGAACCACAGCTAACTGCCAAGTCCACATGCAAAGGGAGAGGTAAGTGCTAAAAGCCCCCCCAGAGACACATCATTTGTTAAGGCAGCAAAGCTGACCACGTTAGAGCGGAGATATATCAACCCATTGTCAGCCTGCCCCCGCTCGAGGGTCTGTAGGAGAAAGGGCTATACGTGCCTGGAACTCTCCCGAGAGTGCCGGACACTGAGACTTCATGCCTCTTGGGACCTGGAGTTGGGGAGGCATTTCTTTGTCTCTTCATACATATAATTGTAAAAGATCTCTGTGTTTAGCAAATGCCTGGTGGTCTTGATTTGATAGACCAGAGAATTAACGTCTTGGAGATGGTTCTCCCAGGGGTAGCTGGGAAAACGGTGGTCAGTCCCTTTTGTCATAGCATTCAGTCCTTGGGCAGCACACTCCCAGGGTCACCATGCTTCCTGCTGGGCCAGTGCCTTCTAGAAACAAGTACCTGGAGACCCTTTGCAGCAGGCTGCTGGAGCCATTCTTCATCTCTCCTTGGGTGTCTGCAAAGCTGTCTTGTTATGTGTGGATGATGGAGTGCTTATGAAGATCAAAACCCAGCTCACACTCCGCAGCACACTTCTAACCACTACAGGCACTACTTTTCCATCAAACCCCGACTCCCAAGAACCTCACAGGGAGGACAAGGAGGGGGTGTGCTCCAGCTGGGGCTCCCTACTCCATATGGGGACAGGAAACCTAATACTGCTCTCCTTCTTAACAATTTTAATTTTTTCCTCTTTCTCTGATTACTGTGACTTCTTTGTTGGCTTGTTTTTTGTTTTTTCATTTTGTTTTGTTTTGTTTTGTTTTGTTTTGTTTTACCCTTTGATTTGTTGAAGCAAGTGAAACCATTTCTTCCCGGGCTGCACAGGCCTAGCATTTCTTCTGGGTATTCTTATGTTACCGTTCACTGGTTTGAGGTCATGACCATGTGATGAGACCCACTTCCAGAAGCCGTGAGCAAATCGCTCTGGGATTCTGAGGATTTCTTTACCTGGGTCTGTTCAGTTCATCCTGTCTCCTTTGTGGGCACAAATTTTCTTTTCCTACTGACTTCTCTCTGTTTCTTGGTCTCTCAACCTCTTCCTTTTAGTGTCTTCTCCCTGGAACCTACTTCTTCTTATATTCCTTTTCCCTTCAGAATCTGCCCTACTTTTCAGCTGTAGCTTTCTCTCACTTGTTCCCAGAGACAGGTGCTGGCATGTGGCAGTGTGTGCCCCCCCCCCTCACCTACTCCCTTTTACCTAAGCTGTGTCCTCACAGTGCAGCGAATGTCCCAGCCAGGGTCAAATGTCCTGTTGTCATATCCCATTCTCCTTAATGTCTCTGGATCATCTTACTATTGAATTTTGTTTAGTATTGTTCTGGTCTTAGTCCACTTTGCATTACTGTAACAAAATACCTGAGGACGGCACTTTATAAAGAAAAGAGGTTTATTAGACTCAAGGCTGTAGTGGTTAGAAAATTCAAGCATTGCAGTGCTCCTGTCTCACAGGACTACCTTATGATGTCATAACGTGACGGCGAGGTAGAAAGGAAATAGCTGAGCGCAGAAGGAGGCGGGTAGTTTGCTTCATAGTAACCTTGTTATATGAGAACCACCCTATAGCTGTGAGAATAGCTAATCCCCGTGCAGGGAAGAGCACTCAGGACTTGATGCCTCCCATGGTCTCCCACTACTTAAAGATTCCAACAATTCCCAGTGGTACCATACATTGGCCAGTCTTCCAGAACATTCCTCTAGGAGACCAACCAAACCCCAGGATAGCACAGAAGGCCTTGGGTATCAGGACAGTTCTGAGTCTTGTTCTTCCCTTGACGATGCCATTTCTCCCCTTTATTCTCTTCTTTCTTTTTTCATTCTTTTTTCTGTTTTATACACAACAGTGTTTACTAAGGGATTAGAACATAACAGTTTGCTTTTTTTCTTTTCTCATTTCCTGTCTACATCCAAAAAACCATAGCTTCAATTACGCACACTTAAGTGCATTTGAATGTATAACATCTAACACCTCTTAATACCATCTGATAGAATCCATGGGGTCTCCTTATGTTCAAAATATTTATTTGCAAACTAGAGATGCAGCTCCAAGCAGGGCCTGCCACTGTTTTCTTTAATCATGCACTTTGCTAGGAACGGTGTGTGTGTGTGTGTGTGTGTGTGTGTGTGTGTGTGTGTGTGTGTATAAAACTTTCCCAGGGTGAATAAGACAGGATGGAGAGTGAAGACATTTTGCCTTGTCTTGGAGTGGTCAGGCAATGAAGGATTTCATAGCAAGTGACACTTGAGCAGAGCCCTGAATAATCAGAAAGAACATAGGTAGTGAAAGAGCACTCTATGAGTCATTATAGATGTCCCCAAGTCAGGGCCACACATCGAGATTTATCGTAAGAGCTCTTGTTCTCTAACTCCTTGGACCTACTAGCTGTCACCAGTGTCCCTGAAGAAACAGCTCAGCTGAAATCCGCACCAGCCTTCTCACCAAAAAATGGTTGCCGAATGTCCCATGAAAGTCTTCACTTACCAGGAGATTGGGATAGATGTGAGGACATCCTACTGAGACTCTAGGTAAGAGAAATACAGGAGATGGGGAAATAGAAGGACCCAGAGGGCCCTAGGAACCTACAAGAAG
The DNA here is from genome assembly GCA_907169655.1 of Acomys percivali. NCBI lineage: Eukaryota > Metazoa > Chordata > Mammalia > Rodentia > Muridae > Acomys > Acomys percivali. The sequence goes on along the minus strand of OU015746.1, from coordinate 73,561,115 downwards.
AACATCATGATGGGTAGATTGGGGCCCAGGGGGGTCTACTTAAACTACTGTACCAACCAAGGACAATACAATAGTAAACACTGAACCCCTACTCTGATCTATCCAATGGACAGGACATTCTCCACAGTTATGTGGAGAGTGGGGACTGACTTTGACATGAACTCTGGTGCTCCATATTTGACCACCTCCCCTTGGCGGGGAGGCCTGGTGGCAGTCAAAGAAAGAATAAGCAGGCTACCAAGATGAGACTTGATAGCCTATGACCATAGGGAGGAGGTCCCCCTGGGTCATAGACCTAGGGGAGGGGAATAGGGTGAAAGCGGGAGGGAGGGAGGAATGGGAGGATATAAATGATGGGATGGCAACTGAGTTGTAATCTGAATAAATTAATAAAAATTTAAAAAATGGTTGCCGAGTTTGAAGTGGTTTTTCACCAAACCTTGCCAGTATTGGGAAGTGGCCGGACAGGCAACAAGCAGTTCTGTCATGAGACATATGCCCTCTCGGAGGGATGGATGTTGTCTTGATGAGATGTGTGAGTTCTCCTGCTCAGGGGCTGGATAACCACTGTAACAGTGAGCCACACACCTAGGTTGTCCCTCGCGGGCTCACTCAGAGCAACCGTCTCTCATCAGAGCCAGGCTCTTGCATTTGTCAGCCTCCTCAACCATGTGCCCAAATGAAGTTTTCCTTCATAAATTACTGAGTGTCGCACACGCTGACAGAGCAACAGAAAACAGAAAAGGCACTGACTGATTCGCTCCTCCTTTCTCTACCTTACCATTTTGCGTCAGGTGGGGAAGTTCGCAGCTTTCCAGCACACACTGCTCTTTCCCTAAACCTGAGTGTATTTGTGAAAGTTCCCACAACCCTTCCTGCTCCAATGCAGCGCCTTCCCCCCTCCCCCGCCTGTTGCCGCCCCCTTCAGTGCAGATCCAGTTGCCAAGTCCTTACTTAAACAACTCTTTCCTTGACGCACAGGTGGGCAAGCTACTACACTGACTGTACACGTACAGTACCTACCTGGCTTGCGGCTGGCATTTTACACACAGGCACACACTCTCTCAGAGGCACTATCAATAGCGCCATCTTTAGATGACTGGACTGCAGCTTCATCTCCCAGGTCATGGCCTGTTCTCTCACATTTCTTTTCTAATTAAATAACAACAACAGCAACAACAACAACAACAGTGTGAAGACTGTCCAATTTTCTAGCTTAGGTTTACAATTTTCTTTTGAATCACCTTTTCTGTTACCACAGACTCTCTGGCCCTGCAGAGACATTTTGCCTCTTCTCCTTCTTTTTCCATGGTGCCTCCCCGGCTCATTTATTCACGTCTTCCCTGACCTTTGCTTAGATCACAAAAGCCACATGGCATATCTTAGGATAGATATTTTTAGCTTTTAATCATATGTAGATTTTTTTTGTTTTTGTTTTTGTTTTTGTTTTTGTTTTTGCAGGGGGACATGGAGTCTTGCTGTGAGTCAAAAGTATGCCTATGGAGATAATGTGAGGGTTTGGCTCTCACATGTATCTCAGCATCGACCTGTGATTTCTGGGGCATTACCTCATTGTCTATGAAATAGAGTTGATGATAATGATGTTGTCCTCATTGGGCTTGAATGCATGAGCGTGTGGTAAGTCTTGGATATGCCAAACATTCAACACACGGATTTGTACATCTCTATGCAGCAGGAATAACATGGCTCCAAGGAATATAGAGATCCAATCAAATCATCAAATAGTCTCCGAGCTACCATTACAAGAAAGAACAGCCCTGACAGATGATTGATGAGGCAGAGTGGGCTGGATGTACCCTTCTTATTATTTATGGAAGGAGCTGCCATGTGGGAGTGGGGATTGTGGAACCAGACTGCCCAGGTCAGATCCAATCACATCGCCTCTGTGTTGTGTGGTCTTGCCATCTACCAAGGAAACATAACAGTATCTTCTGACCAGAGAGTCCATGTGAGGACCAAATAAGAGAGTGAATGGAAAATTCCTAACATCCAATAAATGCTGGCAGCTGATATGACTGGGTGTTGACACCGACCTACTCTCATGTCAAGGCTCTGATGTGGGGTGCAGAAGCCAGGAGGGATAAAGTTACAGATCAGACTGAAATCATTATGGGAGGAAGGAGAGATAAGGACACAGCCTGAGACTTCTGGAAGATTCTGGATACCTCAGGAAAGTGGGAATATGATGAAGAAAAAACTCCATGGAGGCTCTCAGGACCACCCAGTGACCAGATTCACAAGGCTTCCTTGCTTGGGGCAGCAGACTGGCTGGACAGTGGCCACCCTTTTCCTCAATTTTCATGTTCTCTTGGAAAACCTCCCTTTTCTGCCAAGTCAGTGTGCTTCTCACCCACTGGTCTGCCTCTGGTTTGGTTTAAAGTTACTGTTCAAATTTCTTACTCAGGTGACTGTCACAGTCTCCTTACCCATTCCTGGCCTCTAGCAATAGCCACAGTGGTCCCCTCTACACTTGAACAGAAGACAACCTGCTTTAAAAACAGCCACAGATAAGAACTGCATTGCAATATTGCAACCAGTTTCATAGGCAGCTGCTGCCCGTCCCAACTGTAAGCAGCACCTAGCTCCCCCCTACCCCCCCTACCCCCCCTGCCCCCGCACACCATCTCTCTGTAGTTGATATAAGCAGAGCAGAGAGCATTTAACGGACCGGAAGACTGATTGTATAATCACTGATTCTAAGTGAGCGCCCTGCAAACAATGCACCTAAATCTGTCTAATGTTTCTTCATCCCCTTGCTTCTCTTCTCATCACAAAACAGGATAAGATTCCTTCAAAGATTCTTACTTCCCTTAATGTTTGGTCGGCCTTTCAGTTGACGCACACCCACCTTTTCTTTATCAGGCAGTTGGCCAGGCCTCTAGAGTCTTAGGTGAAAAGATGATTTCAGTCTCAAGAACCAAGCCCCATGCAGCCCACTGTAGTTGGAAGAGCAGGCGAGATACAGCTGAGACCTTCGAAGTTTTACATGGGCAGGTGCTAGCCTTTGCCTGCTGTGAGATGGTCACTGTGTGCATCCTCGCTTGAGACATTCCCACGGAATGACAGAATTGCCTAAGTGACACACACTGTATAGGCTGCCTGGTGGCTTGTTCATCCTGCCTCAGTAACGCCGGAGAGACTCTGATACAAGCCAAGCTTGCTCAGTAAGTTCTTCACGCACAAGAATGAATGAAGCATTCCCATCAGTGCAAGAGGACCCACCCCAGTCTCCACAATAGTGAATTCTCTGTTTGTATGCATTGTATGGTGTATGTGTGTGCAAATACTCATGTGTGTGGAGGAGGGTCCTATGCCATGGTATATGCACATGGCGGCCACAGGAGGACAGATAGCTCTGCCTTATTTCCTTGAGACAGAGTCCCCCATTAAACTTGGAATTCGCCGTCTGTGGCTAGGGTGGTGGTGAGCAAGCTTTTGCAATCCTCCTGTCTCTGAGGTTGCAGGTGTGCATGGCTGCACCCAGCTTTTTGTATGAGGATCCGAACTCAGGTCTTTGTGCTTGTGCTCGGTGCTCTCACCTGCTGAGCCTTCTCCTCAGGCCCCAAACAGCTGTTTCTAATGTTAGCCAGGAGAGCAGTGTGGCCATGAAACAAGGCTGGCGGCCAGTTCTCGCTACTGCCCTTTCAGGAGTAAAGGTGGAGGGAGATTTTTGGCTCACAGGGCAGCACAAGAAAATCTGGGCAGGACTGACTCTTAGATTATGTTTGGGCGACTCTTCTCGATTCTACTTTTAACAGAGCAGGGGACTCTCAGTCCTTACTTCTGCCTGGTCCAAGGTTCACAGGGAAGCAAGAATCTTCTGGAGACATGACGAAGAACAAACTTTCAGATTGATTGTAACACAGACTCCATGGAACACAGTAAGTATAAAGTCTACGTAACATTTTTCTAGAAAGCCAAGCCTCACATTTCTTAGCCATTTCCTTTGACATTGAGGTGATTTTTTTTTTTTTTTTGAGGGCCATTGATGTCCATGTGCCTTTTAAAGTGTGACTATTCTTACATAAGTATTAGCTTATTGTTTACCTGAATTTATTTATTTATTTATTTGATATAGAAGCAGATTGTTCTTTGCCAAGATTAAATGCACTCAAACACCACAGGATTAAAAAAAAAAAAAAAAAAAAAAAGCTCCCTTTAATTCAATGTCTGCCAAACTAAGTCAGTTTTAATCCTCTATTTAAAAGTAAATAAAGGGAGGGTGAAGGCGTTCCCAGCTCCAACTTTCACAATGGCAGTTTGAAACACACAGAATGTACCTTAAGTCACTTGAGTGAATGTTCTCATTTCACTGTAACGGTACAAGGCGTTGTAGATGGTAGGTGGAGCTTGGCATGGCTTCTAGAACCATGGCTCATGGCGGAAGCCCAAGGAATTGACTCTTTGGATGTTTGATGTGAAAACCTTTTAGCTTGATGGAATATTTGTTGTTTGATTACCAAGTAGCTGTAGATATGAGCGGGATGTAGACGGTGATGGCTTGGTGGGGATGGCACACATGGACGGGTCATATGGAGATGACTAAGCCATAGCTGTTTGGCTGAAAGGCGTAGGGATGAAGGCACAGAGCATGAGCAGATTCTGTTGCAACAATGGAGTATGTCTTGTTTTGAGGAAAAAGAGTGCTTTTCACTGCTGTGACAAAGTACCCCACAAGAGCAGTTTCGGGGTTGAAAGGCTTATTTGTCTCACAGTTTGAGGTACATCTCACGATGGAGGTGAAGGCTTGGGAGAGGAGCAGGCCACAGTCAGGAAGCATGGTGCTCAGCCTGCTTCCCCCTGCTCACCTTTAACTCAGTCACGAGACAGAGCCACCTATATTCAAGGTGAGCCTCCATTCCTGAGTTAAAACTCTGGAAGTGTCGTCCCCGACACACCTTAGGGGTATCTCCTTTTGATGATAACCATTGGATTTTTCTGAGCTTCAACAGTTTGGTTTTCTCTGCTTCCTTCCTATGGATACAATGTGGCCAGTGGCCTCATGTCCCTGCACCCGTGCCTCCACCACCACGTGTGAGCCTCCATAAGCCTTTTCTTTCTTAGATTGCGTTGGTCAGGTACCTTTAGTCATAGCAGGGAAAATAACTTATACCAAGGGTAAGCATTTCCTCCTGTATATTAATATTTACATGGTTTTAAAAAGAGTGAGCTGACTCATAAAAAGAAAGAAAATTTAAAAATTTAAAACACGAGAGGAAAACAAGCCACTTGGGAGTAAACCGGCTTCTTAGCTGTTACCGGTGCAAGGACGCCTTAGAGTCTGCTCACCCCCTAACAGGAAGCAGAGGCAGGGAGGTCTGCTAAGGGCTGATGCACTCAGAATGGAGGCTCAGTGTTCTGCAATGTGTGACAGAAGCCAAATAGAAGGACGTATATGGGTGCACGTCTGCGTGCATTGCGCATGTGTGACGGCAGATGCATGCGAGGTGGCTGTTTCTAGTGACATTCCCACGCACACGGCCTCCGGTGTATTTTCTGGTTGAGTGCATTGTTAAACTTTCCAAAGACTGACATTTTCTAATAAAAATCAGTATACCAAATCCCCCTGCAAAAGGAGAGTTGATAAAAAACCCCTTGACAAGACATGTAATCATACATTAATAATGAGTCTTCCTTTTAGAAGAATTGAATCAGGTTATACAGCAACAGTCTGGAGAAAAAAGACCTAAAAAAAGAAAAAAGAAAGAAAGGAAGGAAGAAAGAAAGAGAAGAAGGAAGAAAGAAAGAAAGAAAGAAAGGAGAAAGAAAAGCATCCCAAACAAGGTGCACATTTCCTGTTGAATAATCTCGACTTGAAATTGGAGTGTCAGAGCGTCTCTCTGAATTGACAGAGCAACCTGTTATTACACCCACGTGCACTGCTGCATTCCCTGACATCTCCTGGAGGGGAATGTGCTGCCTGCCTTGGGCCAATTAAGGATGCTGTTGATGCGGAGGAAACACTGGCGGCTTTAACTTATTTGTTAATTTTATCATGTCCCTTTTCAGTTTCAGAGATCATACAGCCACCTAATTTGTTTCCTTCTTTTCATTCCTTTCAAAAATAATATACCAAGGACCTGTAAGAGCCATTTTGTCAAACACTGCTGTCTCATGCAAATAGTCAGACTCCACAGAGGTCTTGTGATGCCATAGTGACCTTGCGCACCTCCGGCACCTGGGATGCAGAGGAGGACCTCGGGCCCAAGGCACAGGACTCAAGTTCAAGGTCATGACTGTGCAATTGTGCAGTGCAGCAGAAAGATGCACGTGAAGGCGCTTCTCTCTTCTACTCTGGGTTTCTGTTCATTTTCTGTCACGTGCCTTGGTGATGTTCTAAGGGATGGTTGGTGACAGGTTACTGATAAGCTACAAGTCTTGGCAGACTATAGATTATCTCCTTCTTTCCCTCCTCCCTGTCTCCCATGCCCTGTCTTCCCTTCCCTATGAAGCAGACTATCTCTAGGATCGATATTTTCTTGCCCAATATATCTTTAGAGTATGGGTTCAACTACACACACACACACACACACACACACACACACACACACACACACACA
>OU015746.1:73515121-73525731 GCA_907169655.1 Acomys percivali | reverse complement strand
CTTCCTTCCTTCCTTCCTTCCTTCCTTCCTTCCTTCCTTCCTTCCTTCCTTCCAAGGCTTGAGAAAGTAGGAAATGAAAAGGGACTTGGAGGGCAAGGGACGTCACAGTGAAAGTTGCCTTTGGAGTCTGCTGGTATCGATGAATGCACTGCCTTGTTTTATGTCAACTTGACACAAGCTATAGTCCTCTGAGAGGAAGAAGCCTTAACTGAAAAAGATGCCTCCATAATATCTGGCAATAGGTAACTTTGTAGGACATATTCCCCTCTCCCTCCCCCCCCCCCTCCCCTCCCCCCCCCCCCCCCTTCCTTTTGTTCATTCCTTTTTGAGACAGGGTCTCTATCTGTAGCCCCAGTTGTCCTAGAACTCACTGTGTAGACCAGGATGCCTTTGAGCTCTTAGAGATCTGCCTGCCTCTGCCTCCCAAGTTCTGGCATTAAATGTGTACATAACCACTCAGGATCTTAATTAATGACTGATTGTGGGCGGATAAGGGTAGCAGCTCATTGCGGGTGGTGCCATTCCTGGGAGATGGTCCTGGGTTCTATACAAAAGCAGGCTGAGCAAGCCATGGTGAGCAAGCCAGTAAGCAGTGTCCCTCCATGGCCTCTGCATCAGCTGCTGCCTCCGGGTTCCTGCCTTGTTTGAGTTTCTGTCCTGACACCCTTTGATGATGATGAGTGATGTGAAAGTATAAGCTGAAATAAATCTTGTCCTCCTCGAGTTTCTTCAGTTACGGTGCTTCATCACAGCAACACTGACTGTAACTGGACAGAGAGCCTCTACAGTCACTTCTTTTCTATGGAGGTCTTTGGGGAGTCAGGCCTGCCCCATTTAATTAGAATCTCTCAGATAGCTTCTAACAAGGGTGGATGGCTGCCTCCTTGGGCTTTCCAGAGGCACTCTGATTCTCTGGGTTGGTTATCACATGGGCCATCCCTCTCAGAGTCTTTGCTGTTTTTGCTGGTACAGTGTCTATATCAATGTCTAATTCAGAGAGTGCTAAGCTAGCTTTCTATTTCTGGCATCATAGAAATATCTTCCCCAATGGAAACACATATGTTTGACCATCACCCTATAGGAATCCAGAGGGCTGCCAAACCACAGACCTCCACTATGCTGCCCCAGATGGACTCTGTCCCTTGTATTTTTGTTGTTGTTGCTGTTGCCAGAATCAGATAGCAGTCACTTGTGTTTGACAAATCCTACAGGACACAACCAAATTCTCTTCGTTGTTTTCTCAAAATTCTTCTTTGGTTTGACACAAGGCTGATATTTTGGAACCACAGCCTTCTTGTGTGGCTTATAATTAAAGTGATTTTTCTCTAAAAGTTTCCTGTTGTAGAATTTTCAAGATAATGAACAAAATTTACAAATTCACCATAAAAAAGTCTATATAAAGTTATTTGCTCATAGTCCTGAGTTTGAATCTGACCTAGACTGTGCAGTCATTGGCAACTTAGCTAACTGCTCCTTTGCACTATAAATGTGAAGATATTTTAAAAGTTGACAAATATATCTACCAAGTATTTAACTATGCAAAGAATTAGAAGCCCACAGTGAAAACTATTACTATTAAAAATCTCTTGCACACAACACACAACACACACACACTCAATATATATATATATATATATATATACACATATATACATCGAAGTGATTGGCCACAGGCTACTTCAGTGTGGTCAGAGGTAAGAAATGCCCTGTGGTTATGTCTGTGGCTTCCTATCTGAGCCTCACTCATTGCTATTGACTTTCTCATGCACTTGGCCTCTATTTCTGAGAATCCCAGACAGATCCTCACTGACTAACCACAGTGGTTGACCTCAGAAAGACTGAATGTCTCTCCTACACCTATGATGACAAAGAAAGGCCTCTCCTGTAAGCCCTTGTTCTCTGTGGCAGGTTTCCAAATAAGAAAAGTGTTTCAGAGTGGTTGAAGAAAGAGTAAAGGAGGCAGAGGAAATAAGGCATCTTTATCAGCTGGTAGAAGCAAATGAGGTTGTTTTATATGTATTTCTCCCTTTTGTGGGTTGTTTTGGGGGTAATGACAATGGTAATATTTTGTAGAGACTTGGTAAAAAAAATGATTCTCATATTTTGGCTTTTAGTTTCTCTTCTTTGGGGCATTTGTCTTTGTTAGGAGTAGGGGATGCGTTAAGTGCCGGGTGGAGCTGAGATCTGGTCTCAAGTGGCCCAAGCTGGCCTCGAACTCACAAATAACGGAGGATGACTTAAACTCAGGATCTTCCTACTGTCACCTCTCAAGCTGGCATTACAAATAAGTGCCATTGTGCCTGGCTTAGTTCCTCTTCTTAATAGAAAGAGAACCAGCCTAATGCACTTTCAAGTTTGACAAAGACACAGAATTCAAAATTAGCGTGAAATCTTCATCTCTTTGATTTCCAATGATTTCTAATTTCTCCTGACCAAGTGGAAGATGTGTATTCATGTAGCTCTCTCTGTAGTGTGGCCTTTCTGTAAAGAGGCAGCACTCCACGGCAAGAGAGAAGGACAGGAGAGAAGAAGAATCTGGAGGGGGAGCTCTGGCGTAAAGCAGGCCTCTGATATAAAACTAATAATTCTTTCAAAGCAGTGAAAACCGTGATGCCATATTTACTGCCTATGACATCGAGGAGGCCAAAGAGAGACTAAATCACACATATTTGTATGAGACACCCTCCTGCTCCTACATATATTTAACTTTTGATAATCTACTTCTTTCTCATGTGAATCAGGTATTTAATGTGTGGAATGGTTATCTAAGGAACAAGCTGCCAGGGTGGGAAGTGCTCATGTCTTGGAGAAGTAAACAGTGGGAAGTTCTGCACCTTGGTAACCAACCCAAGAGCGACAAGAATGACTGTGATTAACTGAGCTGGTGCTGAAGAGCCAGAAATGGATTTTCCTTTTCTTCCTGATGGGATTATTACTTTGATCTCATAAATATGAAATGGATCTGTGTCCTTTATTGCTTTGAGTAATTCCCGACATGGCTTCTTAGAAACAAATAATATCAATGATAAACACAACTTAACCTCTCTACATTTTTCAAAAGCAAAAATAAATTTCTCATATAAGATTTCACATGAACAACATCTCTTGGCAAGAAGTAGGGGGAGGAATGGGAAGTTCACAGAAGAGGGAAGCATAATATGTGATGATAATTTTTACGTACTTCACAATTCTGTCTTCTAGCACCGTTTCTTTGATTATGGTCTCCTTGGCCAAAGATTGCATTTTTTATACCACTTATTAATAATACGAATTGGTGGTACAAGCATAGGAATAAGTATCATTTATAGGTTACTATACAAATATTACACAAATCGTATCTTCCTATCCATCAAAGAAACAACATTATTATCACAAAACCATGTCATTATATACATACATATATATATATATACCCACACAGATTTAAAGCAAATGCATGCACACATATAAACATGTACACCCCCCACCCAGAACAGCCCTAGCATCAGCTATAGTAGAAATTATGAATGTCTTCCTGGGTTGTCAAAGTACCAGTCTCCCCTCTTTGTATCTAAACCAGAGGCGATGACCACAGTTAATATGAAGCAGAACTCAGCTGCATGCCTTGCCTGAGTATAAGTATTATATGGCCTTATTTCACATTTGTCTACATGTACACTTGACTGGTCTAGCTAGTAGGAGACAGAAGATATTTTTACAACAAAAGAAAAACAGGGAAAAAAAGGGGGCCTCTCTTCTAGACTGTGGCTATTGCAATTTATATAGACAAAAACGAGATTTAGTTTCTGAAAAAGTATATGGTACTCTCATGTATGCTAGGGTTTCACTGGACAACAACACTGCGACATATGATGTAACATAACACAAGGTACTCAACAACAAAAGCCCATTGTCTCAGAGTAATGACTTCTTTCTCTGGGGAGTAAATCCAACCAGGCTTTATCTCTCCCTCATGTGAAACCTAAGACCCACACCCACAGCATTTAATTACCTAACTAGAAGCCTAACAGAAATGATCGCATTTGCCTTAGAGAGAACCTGAGATTCTGAGAGGGACAGATGTTCAGGAGATGACAGCCGTTCGGTACAACTCAGAAAGAAAGGGTCTGCTAAAAGGTCTCCCACAAGAAAAATAATGGCTCATCTTTTTGAGAATATTAGTAATTATCCAAAGTTTACAGGAGAGAAGTGGGTGGCTTCTGTGTTGGTTCTTTATGTTAGAGCCGAGGTTACTGACTCTAGGAGCCAGTCCTGTTCCACTTCTGAGCTGGCACGGAACTTCTTCTGGCACATGTAGAGGGCTGCAGAGCTGACCCAGTCTGTGCATCGCTGTGTTCACTTACCGAATGTGGTCCACTGCAAGGGAGAGGAGCTGTGCTGGCTTCCCCCCCCCCCCTTGTCCACATTGGAAGGATTCTTGCCTTTGGAAACTGAATCTCAGGAAATGGGATAAAGCCAACTATCTTCCATGCCCCCTTATAAGGTAGCATCCCCTCCAGAGAAGGAAACAGACTTCTTTTCCTTGTAGAAAGGCTTCCCTTATCACTGTTTGATTAATTATAATGATGTAGCAGCATAGGCCAGAAGAGCGAGAAAGAGTTTACAAAGAGAAGAAAAAAACCCAACAACTCAAAGGGTAATGAAACGCCCCCTTTCTCTGCTTTCCCATAAGACCTGCATTTGGTACCTAACTTGAGATAACTGTTTTTTTTTTTTTTCCCAAATCTTAATTTGGAAGAAGGTGAACTACTAACAGATGTATTTCTGCATTGCTATCTCTCCCTCCTCTATGCACCCACCAACTCACACTCAATAATAAGAGGGTGATTACTGTTTTCCCTTTCCATTTCAGAATCACAAAGAAATAGACGAAGACATTCCATTGGAATCCGGCAAATACTCAGGAATAGATTCACATGCCACATTTGCTGTTCCGTAGCAGAGATCTGGCTTCAGAAAGAATGATCAAAAGGGGTAAGTGCTGGCATCAAAAATTCCAAACTGTGAGACTCTCATAGGCAAGGGAATTTTTGAGTGGCCACATGGCTGGAGGGGCAGACTGGAGCTTCAAAATCTAAGGAAAAGACTCTTTGTATTTCTCCCGTTTCCAGGGGGCCTCTACAACATATTCTAGAGAGGAAATGCAGTGTCTATTGGTTGTTAATAAGCTCACAAAACGTCAAAATAGTTGTTGCACAGGGGATGTGTCTACACCAAGTGATAATTTAAAGCTTTGCAATTAGAGTGGGCTCCCCAAGTGTGATCTTCTATTGTCTGCATTGGAGACTGTATCGTTGCAATGACAGTTGTATCCAGGCTGGATAAACACAAAGTATTGAAGCTTAAAATTAATCCTTTCATGGAATCACAGAGGGATTTGCAGCTCTACTCAATTCACACCAACCATGCTGTGTTTTGAGGCAAACCTAATAGAGGATAGCTCGCTAAGGACCAAAGATTTGGGAACGAGGTAGCATAAAGCAGTCACAGCACCCCAGACTTACTAATGAAAGAGGATTAATGCTCAGGGAAGTGTAACAATGAAACTGTATTAGTCTCAAGGGATAGCTTCCACGGCTAGGACTAGTTCCACAGAGTGCCACTACTCCACCATCTCATGGCTTATAGAATATCTGCTTGGCATGGGAGAGGGTGGATTCCTCTGTGAAGTGATACACAGTAAGACCAGTCAGCAAGAATCAGATAGAGCATTGCAGTCAACGCCTTGCTTCAACCCTCAACACCCCCCCCCCGGAGGGCAAAAGAACCTACTTAAATTCATGCAGAACTTGCCACAGCTGGAGAAGCTACCAGAAGAACAGACCCTTTTCTCTAGTTTCAGTGCTCTCTAGAGAGTCTTCATGCTGTACCCTGGTCTGTTTTGACTTTCTGTATTTCAGTTACTCAAGGTCAAATGATGCTTGACATTTCTAAATGGGAAGTCCCAGAACTGAATGATCAATCAGTTTTAAATTGTGCACTGTTCTGAGTGTCCTGATGATACTGGATTCCATTCCACCTCATCCTGTCTTGAGTGAGACTCATCCTGTCTGTTAACACCTTTTGTTTTGTTTATTGTTTAAATGAAGTTATGTTGTTTACCTGTTCTTTATAAGGTGGCTATTGTTTATAAGGTTAAATATTGTGAGGGGCTGTATTCAAGTGACTTTTGTTTTATTTGTTTGGGTTGGGTTTGATGTTTTGAGATAGGAGCTTGCTGCATGGAATTTGGGTTCCTCCTGCCTCATCCTCCTGAATCCTGAGCTGACAGATGTGCGTCAGTAGACTATATTGCTGTAATTGTTCTACTTGATTATTAGCTGTCATTATTGATACCTCACTGCACCTAATTTATGGGTTGAACTTTATTATAGCATGTATAGAGGGGAAATGCAGCACATACAGGCTCCCTACAAATGGTTCCAGACATCCACTGGGGGTCTTGGAATGTCTCATCCTTGTTTAGGAGGTGGGACAACTATAATAGCAAAGAGGCATCTTGGGACTTCCTGTCCTGGGTCACACATGAAACATTCTCCTTAAGAATTTATGTATAATGCTAGACACACCACTACAAATATGAAGAGACTAAGGCCCAAGAAGGAGGCAGAGATTCAGAAGGTGACAGGAAGACTGTACTCAGAACTCCTCAGGTCTACTTGTGATAGTACCACCGAGATCCTGCAGCCAGAGGAGTCTGCACCTCAGAAAGGGCTAGGAGCTCAGACCACAAGGAATGAAATAGCAAATATACAATAGAAATGGCTTCTTTAGGTGACAGGAACAAACAACCGATGCCGAAGCTGATACAAAAGAGCTATAATGGAGGCTGAGTCAGGGGAGGAGTATGGCTTTATATGAGAACACAATAGTCGTAATCAGATTGAGAACGAACAGCGATATGCAGAGCTCAAGGCTCCTGAAATTTTAGGGTGTTCTATGAATCTGGGAGCATCTTGCTGTAATGCAGATTCCAAATCTGTAGATCTGGGCGGGAGCCCAGGAGCCTGCATCCTAGGAAGCACCCAAGAGAGTCTGCTGCTGTTGCTTTGTGGAGCCTCTTGGGGTTACAAGCCTGATAATTTCCTTCTGTACCTCCACAAAAGTACTTCTAATATCCCAATGGCTCTTGAACTGGCCTTCATGCCACTGCTGACCGTTTTTGATGGGCCCTCTGACCTGGTGTTTGGTTTGGTGTGCTAGTAAGAGAACCGCTGATGGCACCTGGAGTCTTTCCATGGTTATAATAAGTGGAAGGGGCAGGGGCTGGTTGGTCATCAGAAATGTGGGCGTGGCAGTGGACTGCAAAAACTATGTGTGCATCTCCTTAGCTAGCACAGGGAGCTAATGACCTTGGGCAGTGATACTATTTAGAGAGAGGAGAGAATGTTATGTTGTAGGGGTTCCCAGACCATAGAACCTTGCAAAGATTTTTACACCCCATTCAAGAAACAATGCATGCAATGCCATAAACAATTCCCAAATCTTATTAAATATTTTCCAAAAATAGTCTTGTTTTTACTTGTTTGTTTTTTATTTTTTACATAAAAATTTAATACTATTTCATTAAAAAGTCTTATATAAAATGTTTTTATGAATTAATATTAAGTAATTGAACATGATAATATTTACTAAAATACAGCATTTGGTGGGCTTAGTTATCAAATACAGTTATACTAACCCCCCAAGGAAAAACAGAAACATACAAGAAGAAGGAATTATGCAAAATAGGGCTATCATCTGTCACTACAAATGCATGTCTTCATTTTCTTTTTAAAATTTTATTTATTTATTCACTTTACATCCCTTCTTTCCTCCTGGTCCCACCCTTTCCCTTTCCCTCTCCCCTTCTCTCCAGAATAGACACCCCCCCCCACTGCCTTACCAGCCCACCCAGGCACATACAGTTGCAACAGAACCAATCACATCCTCTTCCACTGAAGCCAGACAAGGCAGCCCAGGTAAGGGCAAGTGATCTAAAAGCAGACAAGGGAGTCCATGTCAGAGACAGGCCCCCCGCCTCCCACTCCACTTGCTCAGGGACCCACATGAAGGCCAAGCTGCCTATTGGTTATAAACCTAACAGGGCTCCCAGAACTCCTGCAACCCAAATTTCAGTGCAAGTAGCAGGCAGCACACATCTATAAAAATAAAAATGATTTCAGTCAAAGTGCAACTTGTAAATATTTAAACACTTATTCCCATAATAATTAGGGCATCCTGTTTGTTTTCATTGCTGTGCCAATGCTTAATACCAACACTCAACAAAGTTTTTCCATATTTTTAAAAATTTTAATTGTTTTATTATCTCTTAGTTAACAAAGCTTCACAACCAATTAGGGAAATAAATTGGCCTAATGATGAATTAATTATTAAAATCCACCTCTACCATTGCTGGCTGGAGATGCTCATGAATATTGGAAGCATGCCCTCTCCTAGGCAGTATGCACAGAGCTGAAAGTGGTCTTCTCTGATGAGTGCCAGGTGATGAAGGGAAAGATTTGGGGCTTCCAGCTGATGGATAACCAATTATACACCACAGGAGTACAATGGGATTTTTTTTTTACACTCTTTTAAGCATGTGTACAAATTTTAGGTTTGAGACATGATACACATGGTGTTAAGCTGAGGACTCCAAGAAAGTGACTTAGTTGGCACAGTTTGAATGATGTTGCTAGCACCATTAATCCACCAGCTGATGTAGATCCAAAGGAAGGACTTTATAGACCACCAGGCTGGACAGGGGACAGACATTCTGAGTTCTGCAAGGAGGGAAACCTGGAGCCGTGGAAGAACTCCATCAAGAAGTGCAGGAACTGAATCCCAGACCTGGTTGGGTTGCTCAGCAGTTCACTTCTTTGAACCTTGGTCCTCAGTTGGCTTCGTTTTTCACCCAGATAGGATCTAGCTCGTTATCCTTGTTCTGTATCTACTGATGCTGAGTGTGTGGAAAACCTAAATGACCTTTTGAGGTACTGGAGCTTGAATGAGTGCCTTGCACTCACTAAACACACTCTGTCTCACCTACAAAAGGGTTCGTCAGAAACAGAGCCGTCCACTTTGGCAATGGAGGTTGGCTGTCTAGAGGTTTTTGAGTAAATTTTCACTTATTCCATGTTTCCGCCTCTGACATTAGGGTTCAGGATACTTCTTTTCAAATGTGATGTCTTGGCCTTTAACGTAAAGGTAAGGATCATTGCAGAATGTGTTTTTAAAAATCATGGGCCACAAGAATAAATGGAGCTTAACTTTTGCTATCAACATTTTTTTTTTCTGAGGCATGGCATCATTTAATCCAGGCTGTCCTGGAACCCACTGTCTAACAGAAGATGGTCTTGTATTTATAATCCTCCTGCTTCTGCCTCCCAAACACTGGGATCACAGGCATGAACAACCATATCATCATGTTTTCTTTAAGAAAGATGTCTATCATTTTTTACTGAATATAATACTCCATGCAAATAAACTCTTCCTCAATGAGAGGCACAGACAATGTCAAATGAGAAGCTGGATACAGTGACACTTAATGATACATGTCAAGGGACTGAGTCCTGTTTTTTTTTTTTTCAAGACAGGGTTTCTCTGTGTAACAACCCTGACTGTCCTGAACTTGCTTAGTAGACCAGGCTGGCCTTGAACTCAGAGATCTGCCTGCCTCTGCCACCCAAGTGCTGGGATTAAAGGCATGTGCCACCACATCTGGCTTTTGTTTACTCCTTTTTAATTAAATGTGTATTTGTGTGAATGTGCACATGTGAGCGCAGGTACCCACAGCATCCAGAAGAACCCTGGAGTGAGAGTTACAGGTAGTCTGTGAGCCTCCTGAGCCTCTCACTCAGTGGTTCTCAACTTTCCTAATGCTGGGACCCCTTTAATACCCTCATGTTCTGGTGAAACCCCCAACCATATAATTGTTTTTGTTGCTACTTCCTAACTGTAATTTTACCACTGTTATGAATCATATATATCTGTGTTTTCTGGTGGTCTCAGGTGACTCCCGTGAAAGGGACATTTGACACCACAGAGGGGTGTGTGGCCCACAGGTTGAGAACTGCTGTTCTAACACCTCAGATCTCTCTCTATTCTTTTGTCTAGCAGTTGACAGAGTTGGCAAGTGGGGTTCATCGCTCACACCAATGTTGAGGAATGATAAAGATTGCCAAGGGCTTTGTGCTAAGAATAGTTGAGGTTCATGAGAATGTTCAGGGCAGGGTGTTGGGATGGATGGACAAGGTCTACTATAGCACAGGAATGACCGCCGAGTGTCAAGCAAACATCCTTCTTGCACTATTTCATGGCATTCACCCCATAGTGAAAGCACCTGTGTAAATACCAACAACAACGTTTGCATTCCCAATTGCCAAATTTGGGTTCACTGCAGCAAGTTAGAGGAAACAGTTAGAAATGAGTCAGTGGACGTAATCAGCACTCTCCTCCCTTACAGGTGTGTTAACGATACTTCCAGACAGTCTTCTTCCCCAGTAATGCACCATTTTCTAAGGATGGAGTATTCACCAAGTTGTGACCTGACTCAAAAACCTTTCTGAATAATTTAAAACACCTCCCTGGTATCCTGGCATCCGTTTATATGAATCTTCCTGTAGTTTAAC
>OU015746.1:73503344-73513546 GCA_907169655.1 Acomys percivali | reverse complement strand
TCTATCTATCTATCTATCTATCTATCTATCTATCTATCTATCTATCTATCTATCCATATATCATCTCTAATGTATCTGTCATCTGTCTGTCTTTCTTTCTGCCTATTCAGTCAACCTACCTGATGCTATACCCCTGCTGTGGAAGAAATGAAAATGAAATCAATAAATATTTTGTCTTTTCATTCCGAGTTGCTGTCATAGACATAAACATATGATTAAATAAATCAAATAATAGTCATTCATTCACCCATTCATAAACTACTTGGCTATCCACTCTATGTTCAACACTGTGTGGTGTTTACAAAAAGCTGGTCCCATCCCTGCGAGCTAAGAAAGCACTGGGAATGTATGGAAACACACGTGTCACAACATCGTCTTTCAGAGTCAGACTCTGTGTGTTTTGAGAAACAGACGTTTGTTTGCCAATACATTGTAGCATGGAAAGGAAAAAAAAAAAAAACCCAAGACTCTTTGTGCCTTTGAAACCACAGCAGCTGCTTTGAAAAAAAATCATAAAAATAGTTAAGCATGGAATGGTAATTGCTTGACTTGTCATCTGATTGCTGGATTAAAAACTCCAGATTTGTAATTACAGCTCTCGGGCAAACAAATTCCTAACTCTGAAAATATATGTCCTCTTGGTGATATTTTTAAGAGCAGCATTTGTTGGGAGATTTTGATGTGTATTTTTAGTTATTCTAAAGATTCAATTTATATTTATTACTAGAGAAAATGTATAATGTGGGTCTGGTTTATTAAAATGCATTGTGGTACTACGTATCCTATAAAGGATAATTTTCTAGTATTATAACACTCTAAGGATGGCATTACTCACATTCTTTAGGATTTATCGTGTGTGTGTGTGTGTGTGTGTGTGTGCACGCGCGCGCGTGCACGCACGTGCATGCATGTGGGTACCCACAGAGGCTAGAAGAGGGCATCAGATCCCTTGCAGCTGGACTTATAGGTGTTTGTGAGCTGCCTCACATGGGTGCTGGGATCCTAACTGTGGTCCTCTGCTAGAGCAGCACATACTCTTAACCACTAAGCCATCTCTCCAGCACCCCTCCCTGTCACACCTTTTCTATTTGGGTGCTGGGTGTTGTGCTCTGAGCCTCCCCAAGAATAGCAAGCACTATTAACCATTGAGCTATCCCCACAGCTCCTGATAATTTTCTGTAGATTATAAAACATGAAACGGGATGGGCATTTAGCCTACTTTATAGAAGAGTGCTTGCCAAGCATGCATAGGCTCTCAGATCAATCAATACTAAGAACTTAAAAAAAAAAAAACCAACTTAAAAGATTTAGAAATCCAAGAAGTGTGTTAAATTGGCACCAGACATATTTCTGTGTGCTGTAAGATCAAATCTCTACATTCTATTATGCAATCATTCAGAAGATGTTGGACGAAGTCTTCTTTGGGTCCTCTGGTATTGCAATCCTATCTCGGATGTGCTGCCCATCTTTGGTCACTGCCTACAGCTTATTTCTTTTGTGCTTCCATATACTGCAGTAACTGTCAGGAAAAGGAAGAGGCGAGAAGATATGCAGTGAGGCACAGAGGAGGAACATTCAGGTATCTCCAAGCTTCGCCATGTGGGAACAGGGAGAACCTGGTCTCTGGAATTTGAAAGATGGTGGGCTATCGCACAGAGATCTACTCACTATCCACAGGATGCTAAGGGAGGCTGAGGAAGTTCGCACACATCGATACTGGATACTGGAGAAGGGATATCCTGTGGTTGGTGCTGATTTGAGTTGTTTTGAGACTTTGTGTTCCTAAAGGTGAACTCAAGGATGTACAAGGGCTGGAAGAACAAAACTAACTGAGCATCCTTGACATTAATCTTTGGAGGGCACCCAGTAGCACCTGGAGTTACATTAACCATCCCTTGCCCCATGCATCCTGTAGATTCTAGCTTGGGAATTTTACTTGCTAGACATGTTCCCTATCTCCCTCCTGGAACGCTTGATGTACAAGCATTTTTGAAGTGCTTCATGCTGAGTAAGTGCTAGGCTTTTCCTAAATTAGGATAATTACTCTTTTCTTGTCAATCATTTGAAGAGTAAATTAACCATTGCTTCAATAGCTGGCCGGACCCATGTAAAGCAATAGAATAAAGTTGGATTTTCTGCATTTTATGGCTACATTTGAAACAATGAATTGTTTCTTTGCCTACCATGTTTTACAACTAAACTGTAGTCCCACCCTTCTTTCCCACATTTTTCTTTTCTAAAGATGATTTTATTATTATTATTATTATTATTATTATTATTATTATTATTATTATTGTGATTATGATGATAATGATGATGATGTGTGTGTGTGTATTTGAGTGCATATATGAGCACTTGCACCTGCAGAGGCTAGAGGCCTCTAATTCTCTTGAAGCTGGAGTTGTGAGTGGTTGTGAGCCACCAAATGTGGGTGCTGGGACCTGAACTTTTGTCTTCTGTAAAAGCAGCATGTATTCTTAACTGCTGAGCCATCTCTCCATCCCCAACCTCTCTGTTATTTTTCACCCAATACAGTTCTCCACTTGAGAAAATTGGACCTACAAGTGTTTTTAAACTAAGTGTACACACATAATTACATATGCTTATGTAGTTACTAAATAATATCGTGACTAATTCAATAAAATTTAATAGCACACTCCTGATGCTGATTGACTCTCCCTGCTTCTGCAGTCATCAACTGCCAATAGTTCTTCAGATTTGGTTGGCTTTGTGAGTCTCTTCCCCGCTCCGTGCCGAGCTTTTGATTGACTTGACCTTGTGTAGGTCTTATGGGTGGGCAAATACAGCCTGTGTGAGCTCACTAGTGCTGAGCCTTGCCATGGCCAATCAGTTTTGCAGCAATCCTCAGCCTTTGCCTTGTCAATCTCACCCTCCCCTCCTCTTATTTGATGTTCTCTGAGAATCAGTGGGCCGAGTGAGATGCTGATGTCCCACAGATGGGGAGCACTAATTGGACGATGGAGTTCTTTAAAAAGAGACAAGAAGCTGTGTGGAAAATAGTGGAGGGCCATCTGGAAGGAGTTGTAGTGGGAGGTAGATATGGTCAAAATACATTGTGTACATTATGACATTCTCAAAGAATAAATAAAAATATATTTATAAAATAACATTACAAAACTGAATAGGAGTTCCAATCACAGATATAAGATTATGTTAGTGACGTTTGTGATGCCATGTCAAAACCCCTGACACAAACAACTTAGTGGAGGAAAAGCTAATTTTAAAGCTTCAAATAGGTGTAAAGTCTCAGTCTGTGGTCAGTTGGCTCCATTATCTTGGCTCTTGTGGCAAACAAGATTTTTTTAGTATTATCATGAACAAAAAAAAAACAAAAAAAAACAAAACAAAAAAAAAACAGAACAAACACAATACTAGACACCCTGTGAAACCTTTAAAGGTATATTTCCTTCAGGAAGGCTCATTTTCTCGTGTTTCCACGCCAAGTGAAATAAAGCCATTAAGTGGTAACCATGTCCAATACACCTGTGGGGACATTTAACATTCAAACCATAATCACAATAATGAATTAAATATATTGATTCTAATATTGCAGACATGTCTGGTGAACACAAGCACACATATACACATACTTGTCTTTCAACTTAAATATTGTCAGGAAAGAGTAAACACATGCCTATAATTGAAAATGCATGAAAATGCCATGATAAAGGCACAAAAGAGCACTAGGAAAGCAGCACAGAGAATGAGGTGATTCCCAAAAGAGACAGAATTTAATGTACCCGTTAAAAGGTTTAACAAAATCTAGCAGAGAAAATAGGGGGAGGAGGATTACATGTTTCCAAACTTTGCAGCGGCCAGAATTGCCCAACAGCTGCTGATAACCCCATTCCCTGGGCTGAGCTTCAGAGTGTCAGCTCTGGTAGGTCTGAGGAACATCTCAGCACTTGCATCCAGACAAGCTCAGGTACTGCTTGATGTTGCTGCTTCTCTGGCTACCCTGGTCAGACCAAGATCTCCACAGAAACACATAGCGACATAGCATGAATAATATATCCAGGAATGCGGACTCCGGGGGACATAACAGACAAACCTTCACACGAGGAAGCTACTGCCATTCCTAAGAAAGGGAAAGGCTCCAGCAACAGCTTATAGGAGAGTTTAGAAGGTAGAACACCAGAGAGAGGAGACAGGGGTCAGACTTCTGGTTCTGGGAGTGAAAAGGAGCAGAAGGCATAGCAGAGACATCGCAAAAGTCCTTCCCATTCGGTTTGCACTAGGCACATTGAGTGACACGAGAGAAAAGGAAATTAATGCTTTCTTCCAGACTGAAAGCCTGGGTGAGGCCACATTGGTCCTGATGTTAGAAGGCTAAGATGGGAAGCAAGGAGTGCTCATGTGAGAAAAGGGTGCAGCCAATTCTGCCCGTGTTGAAAAAGATCATTGAGAGATGTTGCCTGGGAGCTTAAATGGTGCACATCTTGGAAGCGGGTAGCCATCTTGACGGATTTTTATAAAAAGGGTGCAGAGCAAGAATTGAACCAGACTGAGGTCTATGATTGGCAGGCAGAGATAAAATAGTGGGGATTGGACATTGAGGAACCAGAGACTAAGAAATGTTCATCTCTTTGAAGTTAATGGACTTGGGATTTCTTGTCAACCCTGGAAAAGGACACTGAAATATATCTAAGGCTAATCAACTATGAGGCCTTTCAGGTTGATGATTAGCTCAATGGCATCTTTCAAAAGTAGGAGCTCTATGGGGCAGGCGGCCGGGATGGTGGAATGAATGGGAGGTTCACAATGTGGATGCTGCTGAGTGTCTTAGCTACTTTTGCACAGCTATGACAAAATACCCAGCATAAAAAAATTTGAAAAAAACATTTGAGTTCGAAGATTTGTTTTGGCTCATAGCTTTGGAGCATTTAAGTCCATTATGGCTGGCCAGTCATAGCAGTGGGAAAAGGAGAACAGGCAGGAGACAGAGTGTAGCCAGAGACAAGGTCCAGGAATGATCTTCAAATCCCCACCCTTAGAGATTTGTTTCCACTACGTAGGACCCACTTCGTAAAGACTCCACAGCCTTTCAGAATAGAAGGTTCAAGCAGGGACAACACATTCCAAACATGAGCCCACGGGACACGTTTCAGACTCAAACCCTACCAGGGAGGGATGGAGAGAAGGAGGGATGGAGGGATGGGTGCACTGAGACTGAGGGATGTGAGACTGCTTTCAAAGTTACGCAGACATTTCACACTTCTAGAAGAGCCAGAAAGGGGGCTGTCAATGACTTAAAGCACCACGCCCTCAAGCAAACCAGACGATTTAAGAAGAAATTCATCTTAAAGGGAAGTAGAAGTGTTTTGGCACCTAAAATGTATTGTTAACTACATTCCATACGACGTGTTAAGTGATGAATTCCAAGTGTGATGTTTTCAAGAGCAAAGATGAGTCATTTCCTTCGTGAGAAGAATTTCTAACTGAACTAACAAGATAACTTGATAGGTTTTGGCTTCAAACTTTACTAAAAAAAAAAAAAATCTTGAAAAGGCAAATCCCAACCCACATAATAGCCAAAAAGTAAAATCCATTTGCAGTATATTAAAGAGCTTGGGAGTCTGAGCATCATATAAAGTAGCGATGGCTATTCTTGTGTAGTTTCGTAGTGATTATATTTGGGGATAAATTAGCATGAATAATTCTTGTCCATCTTTGGAATTCTTATTTTCATACATGACCAGTGTGTTCAATTTTATTGACAAAAAGATTAAATGATATTTAATAACTTTTTTTTTTTGGTAAGGAATTGCCTTTATATCAAAGATTCACTCTGAAATGGCACCATTCATCTCATCACCTCCTGTTCCTGCTTTCAACAGCACTGTCCGCTTTGAAATGTTTCCTATGGTGTCCGCTCTCTGGCCCCTCCTCCTTCCAGGCAACAAGTGGTGGACCTCCATCACAGCCAGGCATCTAGAAGGGTGAGAAAGTGACAGACCACAACCCTAACTCCTCCCGTGGCCTCTTCTCCGCTCTTACAAAAGGCTGGATTAGTCTGTGTGCTTGGTGCAAAGTTGCCAGAGTTCTGTAAGTCATCGGGCATGGAAGTGTCAACCCCTCCACCTTTCAAACAAGTGAGCACAGAGAAGGGAAGAATGGGAGCGCATAGGAGCTACATTCATCAGTGAAGAGGAAGACACTGCAGCATGCCCTCAAACTAGCAATACACACGGGCTCAGAAAGGGCACACTAATTTGTGCAGCTTGACATTTTTTTTCTTGGTTGTTTTTGTTGTTGTTATCTATGCTCCTTCTGTGGTGAAGCATCTCTTTCCCGTTATATGTCATACACATATTTTCCCATCCCAGTCATATAAGAACAGAGGATTAATTGTATTAATTTTCATTTTAAAACAGAAGATCAAAAAATCAAAGCTTTCAAATCAGAATAAAACTGATCTTGGGGGCCAAAAGGCCTTGTCCTGGGAAGACTGTCAATACGCACTGAGTTTGGTGCTGTAATCAATCCTTGTGTCATTAACTTTCCAATATTATATTTCATCAATCCTGAGATTGAACTAAGGAGCACTGTCACGCTTAAAGACGCAGAGCACATCTGATAATGGAAGCAACAAAAAAGCACTGTGTCAGAGTTTAATTGGCTTTGCCTTCTTTGCTGACAGTTAGCATCACAGCACAGCTTCTACCTGATGGCATTTTAGATTCAGCAAAATAAAAGTAAGTGCTTTTCCAGTTGCTAAACTCACTCTGCTCAGGCAGGTCACCTCTAATTGATTCATTTTAAAATGCGTGTATACACATCAGCTATCTCTCTTTTTAAAATCTGTTCCTGTTCGGTTTCTATTTTTGCCTAATTGTATATTCCATTTGCGGGGACATAAAAAATGATTAGTTTTGAATGTGGCTTGGCTTTTTGTTTTCCAGACTGTTCCTTTAACATTTATGCTATTAAAATTGTTCATGATGACTCCGATGTATGAGGTCTAAACATATTTATTTATTTTAATAAGTTATTGGGCTGAGAAAAAAAAAGCAGAGGTTCAGATCTCCTCAGCATCATTGGCATTAGTTGGCTTTATAAGTTTTTACAGCAGTTACTCGAGTTAATCTACTTTAATATATAGTTCAATTTTCCTACAGTTCAAAAGGCTGTGTGGAATGAAATTATCCTTCCAGAACCTAGAAAATACATTTTCCGGATCTAATTGAATCCAATGACGCTTTGCATATGGTGCTAATAATGCCCATGGGCTATCAAATGATGCCAGGTGCCAACACTTTTGTTCAGTCACATCTCAGGACAGGAGTAGGCAAGGGTCCTGACTGACAAGCTGCAACAGGATATTCCAGGATTTGAGGGAGAAACTAGGCATGGATTTCTTCTTGGGTCAGTAAAGCCCTATTAAGTTGTCCTCATTTGCAGGCAGTTTTCCTTGTTTTTTACCTCAAGTTTCCTTCGCTTAATTTAGCCTCATTAATTCCAACCAAAGCTCCAGATGATCGCTGAGATACCACACAGCCTTAACATCCCAGGATTTTGCTAAACGCTTCCTGCCTGAACTTCCAAAGATGTCTTAGCTTCTTCCTTGCAATTAATTCCTCCTCCTCCTGCTGTCCCCGCCCTGGCATAGCTGTCAGCCGAGCAGTGAGGAACTTCTGTTCCTTTTTATTTTTATCCTGATGCACGAACCTTTATAGTCCCTGCATGGCCCCCTCTGAACTTGCTCTAGTTGGCTTATGTTCTATTGTAACTGCAATGACCCAGCCACACATGGCTGCATGGCTGAACTGCTGACCACGGGGCTTCCGACACTGCACAGAGCATCAATACTGCTGACCAGACATTGGGTTTCTTGGCCCCTATTCATACCCTCACTAATTTTTTCCCTGCATAATTGAGCTTTGTGCTTTCCTGAATTTATCTGCAATGAGTCTGTTAATCTTTTTGTATACTCTCCCCCTCTGGACTTGCATCAATATCCACATGCTGTAAATCTTGCCCAAATGACCTTATCAATACCAATGACTAATTCTGAGGAGCACTGATACATCCATTATTTGCCTTCTTATCTTGTAAACAAAGGCACTAAAGGACCTGTTCATGTAATTATTATATACTATTTTTCCCAGTAGCATTATCCTATTTCAAAAATGTTACACTCAAAAATTTATTGGCACAATTTTCCCCTTGAGAGCTAGAAGGGTTCCTGGGGGCATTAACTAGCCTTATGGACTTAAACTTTCTAAATTCAATGTTTTCTAGAAAGGTAACTCTTCATCTTGGATGCAAAATTCTTCGCTAAGATGTTTCCCCACCTGCACTACTCTTCTGTCTTTAAGGGGAGGTGATATGGCATGTAAATCAGGTACTTTAACTGGATGCCAGGGGGAAGGTTGTAATAGGCAGCAAACAGCAGATGTATAAAGTTAGCCTCCTGACATGTGCTGCCCACTCACTTTTCCTCTCCCTGGGTTGTAGTCTTTTGGTGAAATGCCAAGTTTTGAGTTTCTTTCCCCTCTCTTATTCATATGGAATAATGATCCACGGATTAACAATTCCATGGTTTCATATACCCTACACTCATTCTAACCAAATAAATAAACGCCCGTCCTCAGAAGTTAAGGAGAGTCGTGACTATGACTTCTTGCTCCCGCTGCTGTTCCTTATTCCTTCTTGATGGAGTCATGCAATTAAGATGGCCTGGTTTGGACATCACAGTACCTGTTTTTTTGTTTTTTTTTTTTTGGAGGGGGGTGTCTTGGATGGTTATCATCAATAAAATGGTGACTGCAAGAACAGTTGGAAATGATCATGTAGTGCTGCTAGGAAGATTAGACAATGCTATAAAAGTGGTCTCTAATTGCTAAGTGTTATGTAGTGCTACTGACATCATTGCTGCATCATGGATTCCGCCTTCAGTTACTAGTAGCACCTTCAGCCAACTTTTATCTCTGTCCATGCACTTACAGAAACATTTGCCTATGAAAAGTTGTATTCATGCTTGGATTTCCCTTTCCATCTTCAAAGTTGTATTAAATTTAAGCTAAGCTATGATCGGAACGTTACAGAGTCTACCTTATCATGAAGTATGACATGAGCACACAGCTGGCCTGGGGTTACCCAGACTAGTGGCACATACTGCATAATGTGTCCATTTCTAGTGACAATGTCTGAGTTAGGAAAGGCATGTGTCTTCATCATGGGCATCAT
Source organism: Acomys percivali (assembly GCA_907169655.1). Lineage (NCBI taxonomy): Eukaryota > Metazoa > Chordata > Mammalia > Rodentia > Muridae > Acomys > Acomys percivali. The sequence goes on along the minus strand of OU015746.1, from coordinate 73,504,336 downwards.
GTTCAACATAAAAACCCACTCTTTTTCCTTTGTTCTGTGTGTTACAGTTTGGATACCAAAGATCCATGTGTTAAAGGCTCAGTCTTCAAGATGGCACCATTGGGAGCTGGTAGAACCTTTATAAGAGGCAAGGCTAAGACTTTGGTCATTGGGAGTGTGCTTTTGAAGAGGGTAGTGTTCTCTCTCTCTCTCTCTCTCTCTCTCTCTCTCTCTCTCTCTCTCTCTCTCTCTCTCTCTCCCTCTCTCTCATCTCCCCTTTTCTTTTCTCATATAATTTTGACCTGCCATATACTACCACTATATGTTACCTGGCCAGAGACCCAATACAATGAGTTCCACAAATCTTTTACTAAAATCTCCACAATGAGAAACCAGAATACACCTTTCTCTTTATAAGTTGACTGTGTTAGGTATCTTGGTCTGGTGATGGAAAGTTAATACATGGTGAGATTATGGTGACTGTTGGAAAAATATAAGATTATTGGGTGTTGTGACATATTTAAAATCTTTGTAGGGCACCAACACAGGATTACTTAAACAAAAACAAAGACTGAGGAAAACCCTGATATTTTTGAAGACAGCATAATTGGCCATAGCTATGCAAGCTAACAATCTCTTATGGACATACACATTGGTGGTAGAACAACATATTTTAAAAAGCATAGGTGAGTTATCTCCAAATGAACATGAGCCTAGCCCCGGTGTGGCTTCAGGCTGGCTCACAATCTCCTCTTCCATACATCCTTTCCATAGATGATGATGAAAGAGCACATGTGTGAAGAACCCTTCATAAATTTAACCACCTGGGGAAAGCTGAAGAGAGCCACATGGACTTTACATGCACCACAGAGAGGTTGGGTTAAAAAGTGGATGTTATCTTTGTCTTATAATAGAATGTGATGGTTACATTGTGTTACTCAAGCTTCTCACAACTTGTGGTGTCTGAAGACTGTACAGCGCTTTTATTTGCCACCTGGAGATCTTTAAAAGGG